>NW_004624769.1:10354832-10454236 GCF_000247695.1 Heterocephalus glaber
CTTAGAGCACATAGAACTCAGACAACATATCAAAGTGTAAAGAATAACAAAACAAAACAAAGTTTACATTTACATGAAGAATAAAAATTGCCTTAAGAAAATAGCTAAGTCATAAATATACCAAAAGGATTATACTATGAAACGCCATAGCTACTTTAAAAGTTTTGAATGATATATGTGTAAATATAATTATTTTCTGAGAAAGTAGCAAATCTTAAACTAAATAATCATAGTGCCGAGCATCTTATCTTTAACATTTTCACATATATTACCTTGTGCTGCTGAAATAGGTAAAAAAAAGCCAGAAAATGGTATTCTATTTTAAAATGAAAAACCAAAGCACTATCATTATTTTCCTTTTTTTCTATATATTCTTGAGCTTCCTGTGATCACCATAGCTCATTCTTTATCTACGCTCAAAGCTTATTCCATAGTTTGTATTGTTTCTTAATCATTATACTTTTATATATAACTACTCTAAGATTTGGAACAGACATGGACAGTGACTACTGTAATGGCAACATACAGAACTACATGGGCTATTGTCATTTAAAGGAGTTAAGTGAAGAGACATATATTAACTCAAGTTTCTCATTCAATATATTAATAATACAAAGGTAACCACCATAAATAAGCTATTTGAGAGATTGTAAGATTTTAATCGGGAAAAAGAAAATTTTAATTGTTTTCCTGCCATTAATTTTCTGATTTTGGAAAGCTATTTCATAGCTTGGAATCATACTGTTTGTATCTGTAAAAGAAGTTAAGATGTATGTGTCCTCATGTGTCTTGTGTCAACTTAACTAGGCTATGGTGTTCAATTATAGGGTCAAGCATCAGGACAGAGTTGGTGTGAAGGTACATTTTCTTACTGTGATTAATATTTAAATAAGTTTTTTCCATAAAGCCTATCGCCCTACATAATGTTGATAACAATTATCCAATTGTCTGGAGATATTAAAAAAACAAAGCTTAAAGTTTTCAGAAGAAGAAGAGTTCTGCTTTGAGGCTGCCTTCAGAATTAGGACTACCATCTGATTCATGCTGGAATTATTGGTCTTTTAGCCTCCTCTGTAGATCACAGACCCGCCAATCAGCACAGCCACATGATTCAATTCCTTTTTTTTTTTTTACCTGAAAATAAGTTTATTTCTATTACATTTTGAATGTAATTATCTCCATTTATGCAGACTTTACAAAAGAAAATGTTAAAAAATTAAAATTCAGAGTAAACTCTTACTCTCTTTAACCATGTTAAAGTATTCTCATTTCAAATAAATTTCAGTTTTCCAGGAGAATTATTTTTAATACTGGCAGTCTTCCTGTGGTACACAAAATATAAATCTTTTCTTCTGTCACCTCAAAATTTACAACTCTACATCAAGTTCTTTGTTCAGTGTTTTCTTTTCCTCTTGGGTGCAGTGAACTCTCTTTCATTAAAACTATCATTTCTTCTTCCTCTTCTGTAATTACAGGCATACGCAAACATAAATATTTTTCTTCCTTCTGTACATTCCACACATTACCTTTGCTCCTGGAAGATACCTTCCTTCCTGCTGACTTCACATCTGGCTTGGCTCTTTTCTCCTTAGTTGCTTTGGTTTTTCCTTGACCAGATGCAGGGTCAGAGTCACAAGAGTTAAGTTTGACTTGACGATGCCTTCTTGACATGGATGCCTGAACAACAACTGAAAATGCTTTTGGTTTTATTTTTGCCAATGATTTGGGTGTTTCACATTGCTGTGATTCTTGTGCAGTTCCTTCTCTCCTTCTTCATCTTTAAGATCTGATTTTAAGGACAGATTCTGTCTGTCTCTGTGCCACTGCTGATATTCCAAAACTATGTTCTTAATATTATAAAAAAAAGTATCCTTTATCAAGCTGACAGCTTTGTCTGGTTTGAACTCATCAGCTGAAATTATATGCTTCATGTTCTGATAATGTTCATGAACATTTACCATTTCCTCTAATACATCAGAAGTGATAAGTTTCATTACATGATCACATGGGTCCTTAAATTCTTCTGTAACTTCAGCTTGTTGAATTTTTTTCTTCATTCTATATGAAAGCAATTTAGGCATTGCTGTGAAATGAAATGCTCTGTCTAGTCATAACTTCCTAAAAATATAAACTGCATCAAAATGTCGTGCATTTATCAAATCTTGCTTAAGGTGATGAAAAATTGGATAGGAAAAGCAGCTAGTGAACATTCTCTGAATAAGTCATTCTATATTTAAATTATGAAAATTCTTCTTTACTAAGGTCATCTTTGGTGAACATGCATATGGAACACACATATCTTCAGTTTTTAACTCAAGAATCATATCCACATACCTCTTATTCAAGTGTGCTTGTCACTAATTTTCTAGCCATGTTCCATCCATGTCTCTTACTATCACCCAAACTACTAGCCACTGCCCATGAATTGGTAGACAATTGAATATCGGGCCATTTATCCTTCTAAGCAAAACAAACATCCAGGTACACTACTCAAATTTCTGATCAATAGGAGAATTTCTCTTCACCAATGGCTTTCAGGTACTTTGGAACTATAGTGCTGTAGCTGGTCAATCTTTGGTGAGACACATAAATTGCATATATTTTGTTGTTCCTTGAATACAATGCAACTTACACAGATTAACTAACAAGGTAAAGCAGCATATCACTGGATTCTTGTTTTATGCTTTAAAACTTCAGCAGAAATCAAGCTTCATTAGTCAGAGTTCTCAAAGAAAATGTATATATACCTATATACTTATGTATAAACACTATGAAGAGAAAGAGAGAGGGAGGGAGAGAAAGGGAGAGAGAGGGAAAGAGAGGGCAGGGGAGGAGGAGAGGAAGAGAAGAGGGAAATAGAGGCAGAGGGAGAGGGAGAGGGACTTGAAAGAGTTACCTTGCAAAACTATGGGCCATAACATTAACATATTGAATGCGCAGGATTTGATGTCACAGTTGAAAATCTGAGGTCAGAATTCCTTCACCTTCAGGAAATCTGCCTTTGACTTTAAGGCTTTTATTTGATTGTATATGACTCACCTAAATTATGGAGTATAATCTACTTTACTAAAAGACTATTGATTTACATATTAATATTTACTCTAATGATTTAATTATTAACCACATCTATAAAAACCAATCTTCTCAGAAACATCTACACAGGTATATGGCCCAAATTGTGAGTATCATTGTTTACCCAAGTGACACATAAAATTAATCATTATACTTGACTACTATAAAATCTGATCGATGGGCCTAAATTAGGTGACAAAGACTTAGTTGGGGAGCTAGCACAGTGCCTTGCAAATAAAAAGCTTTCTGTTATTATATGTATTACTAGACTGTTAGTATCATTACAGGTAATACTGCTTTTTATACTACTTGTGTTATTACCAGGAAGCCATATTTTAATATTTTCCTACTCACTTTCTAAAGCTTACTAGAACATAATTATTTACCATTTGTAGAAGTCACATCAATCCATTCAAACTTCTTAGATCCAAATAAACTCGATTGTACATGCATTAAACCATCTCCTGCTACCTAACACCTAAGACATTAGTATCATTAGTTTTCCTAGAGCAGTTGCTTATGCCTCTTGTGTATCATCAAATCCTACATTCAGTGAAAAAGCTAACATAAGATACCTGAAGGTTAAGAGCTTGGGATTGAAATTCTGGAGTTAGCTATGTAACTCTTAAGCAAAATACCTCAATTTCCTCTCTATAAATTGTGGAAAATAAGTCCTATTTCAGAATTTTGTGTACTCTTTTGAGGATCAAATATTATTAGGTTGTTCAGACCCAAATGGGTGTTTATTCATTTTTCTACTAGCACAATGTGCCATATTAGAAGGCAATTATCTTAAGAGTAAAAAAGCACACCTTCTGTGTCATTCATTCATCTCTCCTCTTCTCATGACTTGCATAATGGAAGAAGAAATCATTTTAGGAAACAATTATTTAATTAATTATGAAGTCTAATATATAAAGTCTACTCTAATACATAATCTAATAATTAATGTCTGCTATATTTCTGAGTTTCATAGTAAAGACTGCAGTTGGTGGAAAAATAGATCACCAGGAATATAAACAGAGGAGTGGAGATGGGAACTGTCTAAGAAGCAAGCACAAAAGATTCAGAGGACAGAAATTGATGGGCATAGGAGACTAGGGTACTAATTCCTAAATCTCTAAAATTGACCATTTTAACCTGGACCATCCCTAAACATTATTTTGGAACTAATTTTCCAACAATTTTATTTAGCAAAAGATTTATTTCTACAATAAATTGTATGTAGCAACAGAGTCTAAGGTACAGTTTAAATGCAATTTATTTTTGCAAAATGCAGTCTCAGAACATAGAGTAAGGGGAAAATGGGATAAAATGGGGAAAGAAGGTAATAGACACAAGGCAATGGTATACTGAGCTTCCGAGAAAGAAACAGGTGTTGTACATTTATGAGGCATCTCTCAGGATAAAACTAAAAGTTTTATTCTCCTTCTCCCATAGAGGATGGGGAAAAAACACAGGTTTGGAAATAAAATTTACAACAGTAAGTCTATCCATTAATATTTCATCTTTATTTCTATAATGTTTGGCTGTTCGATGAAAAAAGATGTTACTGTATTTTTGAAATTATTTAAATAAACAGTTTTACGTGATCAAATAAATACACAGTTTTTTGCTTGTAAAAATTATTTTCTTAAACCTAATTCCAACCATCAATTTGACAGTAGATTCTCCACAAAATACTACCTCAATTTAGGCTCTGTATTCACTACTCCTTAACATTTATTATATTTCTTGGATGTTCTTTAACAGGTAAGGGCTGCAAAATTATACACAAGTATTCGCTGAAAAGATGATGTCCCTGTCCTAGTTTTCTTGACCAAAATGAAAATTGTCATGGAGATGCTATAAACAGCCTGACTTTCTTTATGTATTTATTTCTTTAACAAATGTTTATTGAGTACTGTGTGCCAAAATATCTATGCACTAATAATTCAGAACTGATTAAACTACAGTAATCCTTATCTTTTAAAACTTATGTTGTATCAAAGAAGAAACAACCATAACAAAATTAGTAAAATTCAATTGGATCTTTTCAATTTGCCCTTAGTGTTGTGAAGAAATAAAAAGTTTGATTCAATAAATAATAAAGTAAGTGAGTGGGGGAGATTTAGGCATTTACGGTCCTGTTTAAGGAGAAAAAAATTCTCTTAGAAAGTAATAGTTGAAAAATATAATGAAGGACAAGAGGAACCTTCCATGCCTAAACAGCAACAATCCAGGCAGAGAACATTAAGAGGAAGAATTCTGAAAATGAAAACAGGTAATCACTAAAAACATAGCAGAAGACAGAATGAGTCAAGGTATAAAATGAAATTTTTAAAAGCAGACTAAATTATAGAGCATATGTGAGCATATCAACTGTTGTGCTAAAGCTGCCTCCTATAGCACCTAATTGCTTATGAGACCTAATGGCCCATGTCTTTTTTCCACATCCATGTTCAATCAAGTTGAATTGATTGCTCAGAATTGACAATGATGGACATATTTAATCCATGAAATTTTCAAGGCTAAAAATCTCTGACTCTAACTTCCCAAACCTCTGTATACATGCAAACGTGAACAGACACACACACCAACCACACACCATTTTTAGTTACTTTTCTCATTGCTGAGTCAAAATACTCGATGGCCAAAGTTAAAAAACATGAGGTTTATTTGGCTCCCAGTTTGTAGAGGTTTCAGTCCATCATCTGCTGGCTCCAAGGTAGGGTGGCATGGCAGATAGGCATCACAGAGGATAAACAGTTCATAGAGGGCAGAAGGCAACAAAGCAAGCAAAGGTCCTTAGCAGCTTTTTTCTGCCCCTTTTATATTCTACCTAGGCTACTAGGATTAGGGTGGTGCCAAACAAATCAGTGGATTGATTTAGTAATCACCCATCCTTAATCTCAGCATCCTTTATCCTAGCATTGTACCATGAATCAGTCACACACTAAATTTAGCCATCTCTGAAAAAGCATCACCTGTGATTGCATGAGGCTTTGGAGGGACCTCTAGGCACAAGCCGTAACACACACATACACACACACACACACACACACACAACTTGTTTACCATTGTACAAATAGAAAAAAACACTTAAACAGTCTCTAGCCTTCCTGTAAGTTTCCTTAATAAAGATGAATTCTTTATGCAAAACAATGACATATATGCTTATTTCACCCTGAATATTTTGAATTTTTTAGCCTACTTTCTTGAGAATCCACAGAAGAGGTGCTAAATATACAGTGGACCCTTGATTTACAAATTAAATTCGTTCCTGAGGGCTGGTTGTAACTCAAGTTGGCCAATTGCCTTTAATCTCTCCTGTATAATTTTGGGCCACACTTTCTTTCAGGCAGATCTCAGTGTCCTTAGACATTGGCCCAGGATGTCTCAATTAACCCCACACAGGAAAGAATGTTGTAATGTTCCTTCCAGCACTCTTACAGGATTAAATCTGTATCTGAGACCATCTAGAAGTCCAAGCAGCTGGTATTTGGGTGATAACTCAAGATTTTGTAAGTTAAAACTAAAATTCTGGTTATAACCCAAGTTGTTTGTGTGCGAGGCTGATCATAACTCGAAGGTCCACTGTATTTGCATGATTATGTATATTTCTCTGAGGGTGGTGAGTGCTAGGCAGAAAAAAATTGTCATTCACTGTCAATCCCTTCTGCTTTGAAGGACCAGACTGTGACAGTCATATGCTTGCTTTGTAGATAGAGGCGATAATTGCAGATGCAAGAATCAAGTAACCCAATCATCAATGAATACAGGTAGAAAAATACACATTGGATGTTTCTTCAAAAATGCAGAAGTAGGTCACTGAGAGAAATAAAAAGGAAAACTAGATATTTTATTATTGTTCTATTTAAATTTTTCATGTCTAAAAATTTTTTATGAATATATTTATCTCAGTTAATTTAACAGTCATACTTGAGATATTATATCATATGTAAATTGAATACAGGCTTATCACAAAGTTGAGTTTCAATACAACCTATGCTGTCAAACAGTTGAGTGTAATTTGGTAAAGTAACACACTCCTATAATCACAATTACTCTGGAGGCTGAGGCAGGAACAGCACAAGGTCAGCCTAGGCAATTTAGTGAGACACTTTTTCAAAAAAAAAAGAAAGAAGGAAGGAAGGAAGGAAAGAAGGAAGGAAGGAAGGAAAGAAAGAAAGAAAGAAAGAAAGAAAGAAAGAAAGAAAGAAGGAAAGAAAGGAAAGAAAGGGATTTAGTTTTTGCTGGTTTCATTTCCTAGTAGCACAAACAAAGAAACTAAAAAAAGTTGAGCATGTTACTGCATTTTGTAATTTCCCTTTACTTCAGTTTCACCATTTGAATTAAACACATTAGTATCTACTTCATGAAGTCCATAAAACTTCAAAGAAATTGTAGATATAAAAACATAGAATACGTTCTTTGGCATAAGATACAACAGACCATTATATAATTCCATTAGTTTAACTGCAGATGATTTACAAACTTCTGTGTATCTCAGTTATCTCCAATGTTAAGTAAGGATAGTAATATATTCCAGTATTTTGTGAAGATTAAAAAGATGTAATCACATGTTTTGTCAGGTGCTGTGTACTTAGTTGGTGAGCAATAAATAATGAACTCGACAATCATTACAGCCATCATTTAAAATTCATATGCAAATGAATTTTTGAGCAAAATCAAATATCAAATATACCAGATCAATGTTAAAACAAACAAACAAATGGAAAGCTGGCTAGCTTCATACATTAAGATTTGTCTTGATGCATTTCTTTTATATATTTGTTTTCTATATCATTAAAATTAAAGTTCACAAACTCAAGAAGGAATTTTCGTCTCTAGGAAAAGATGGCATATTGTAGATGAAGTTCTCTGCTCAAGATACAGTTCATTACTTCCTTCTCAGTAGAATTTTCCACTTGTTTCCATGTTGAATTTTTTTAGACAGTTAAAACTGTACATGGAATGTGATGACTTGTTTGAAGGTTTAGAACTTCTGAGTGGAAGGTTTGATGGACTCTACCTTTGACTCTTTAATAAATTTCTAACATCTTCTCTCACCAGGCCAATTTCATGGAAAATAAACTCCCTTTGGAAATTGTCAAACTTCAGTTTAGCAGTAAACAGAAAGCACATTTATGCTGATTAGTCAAATCTCCTTGTAAAAGATAATAACCAGAAAGATTATTTTGCCTTTACTTAGTAGAAAGTTCAACTTTCCCTTTACTCCTCTTTGTTTCTTTTCATTGTTAAACTACAAAGCTTCAAGATTCTGTCCATAAGGATTTATTTATAGCCTGAAAGTTATTAATTTCACATCACAAATTGTGTCTAAACTTACCATTAACACATTAGATAGACAAGCCATTTGTATGTTTTCAATTGAACTGAAAAGAATTCTTAATTCAGTGTCTGCATTTTTTTGTTGTTGTTCTTATCGTTCGGCAGAGATTCCTAGTGTTTTTCCCTTGCTTCACATAATTTTTCATGTGCTTTTCAATCTATTGGAAGCAGCTAAAAAAGTTGATATTGCCTGAGAAACACTGATGATGCAACAAGCTCCTTTCATTTGACAGACCTACCTGTGTTAATGTCACCTTTGTGCACCACAGAGATTGATGAGCTACTAGCTGCACAATGATCTAATAAAGACCTTCATACAGCTGCTAGAAAAGGTCACAGCTCTTTTCAGCACAAGTTAGAAATCTGATTCCTCAGTGTAAACAGCTCTTCTATTATATGCGCAGCAAGACTGTGTACTCTGCTGTTTCAAAAATAAATGTTCCAAACCAAGTTTTACATGAGAACAAGATACCTGAGCCAAATGATTGAAGTGGATTCCTACATATATCCAATATACTTTTGTTGTTTTCCTGTCTTCAGGGTAGCCTTGATATATAATTTTCTTAGTAATTTTCCCCTCAAAAGGTCCCCATACTCTGGGCTCATGAAATCTCCACATTCCTCTTCCCTATCAACATTTGCTTAAATTGTGTCCCCAGATGATTTGTTAATCTACTTTAAACTGAATTGTTATGAAGGACAAATATTTAATGTGTTACCTTTATCAGAAGCTTTTTGGAGATATTTGAAAAGACCTTTCATAATCATAACAAAAAAGGAAAAGAAACCAGATTTTACTTTTGTCAATTGCCACAATATGATAACTTCATTCCTACCACATTGAATTGCTGCCATCAATTTGTCTTTCTTATTTCACACTAGGATAGATATGGTTCTTTATTTGACTTTGTATGCTGCATGCTTTGAACAGGACCTGACACATAGTATTTAGGAAAACGTACCAAAGGAATGAATGAGTAATAAATGATGTTTTGGGTGGGCCAATGAGAAAAAATTGAGAAATAGACCTTAATGTGCAGTTTTTTGAGCACACAGCCTTCTAATTGAGGTCAGCCTAGGCTTTATAGATCTTGAAACAAAAAAATATTCAAAACAAACCAAACATTTTTGGTGAGAACACCACAAACCCAAAGTAGACATACACATGTTTTCTGTGAGCAAACTGGAAAACCAAAGCTATCATTCCCAAAAATGAGAATGAAAGAGACTCAATACCCTAAAGCAAGCCCCAAAGATATAAGAGATGAAGTGTTGCTTCAAGAGTACAAAGAAGTGGCATGTTACTTCAAATCTGTATCAAATCACAAAAAAAGAATAATAGCAGTTTGGGATTTTTTTCAGTTGTTGCATACAATCTCTAAAATATAGATCAATAAATTTATTCAAAAATTCATTAATTTTTTGATTAAAATAGTATTTATTTCTTAATCAAATTATTTGTCTGTACAGATGTGACAAATTGATGTATACATGTTATAAAAAACCTTAAATAGAGTGAGAATCTGGTGTGGACCAGAGCAATGTGGCTGCAGGCAGGTCCAGCCAGGGTCCTGCCATGATACCTAGGCCCACAGGCACCAGCCAAAGGCCATGTGGAAAAGAGCTGCACAGGCATACAAGCAACAGCCAGAGGCTGACCAAGATTCTATCTGTAAGTGTGCACAGACCCTAGCTAGAAGCTAGCTCAGACAGCTGGGTGATACCCCCACCCACAGCCAAAGACCCTCCCAGACAACAGCTACATAGAGGGGCAGGCCCTAGCCAGAGGCATGCCTAGACACCATTCCAAGTGCGCACAGGGCCCAGCCAGAATACTGCCCCAACAACAGGTCAGCTCAGGGATCCAGAAGGCCACCATTCTGAACACAGGAATTGGTGCAGTGGTCAGCATCAGAGAAAAAGCTACTCCATTGCTTGCAGAGAATTGAAGACCACAGAGAAAGCAAAAAGTGATCTAAACAAAGATGCAGCAGGGTGCATTAGTTTAAATGAGAAGACACACAAACAAGTCTCAAAACCACTCTCAGATCAAACCCAAGGGCAACAAGGTGGAACAGTCTGATACTCAACCACCTGAACTCCTTGAACTGGCAACAAAAGAGGATATGGAAAAAATGAAATCAGAAAAATATTCTCAGATAACAACAGGGGTTGTGTCCATAGTGCAAGACATGATTGATAAATCTAGGGCAGACACAGACAAAATAACAGAGGATCTGAGGAACATGATAGAATCCCAATATAGGAAACAAATGAAATTCTTGAAACAGATGCAAACAGATTTCCAGGAGATTAAAAACTCCATTGAAAGTCTACACAGCAGAATGAGCCAATGTGAGGACAGAATTTTAGATATTGAAGATGGGACTGCAATTAGTTACCAGGAAAAGAAAAATTTCTTTAAAATAGCAAGAGACTGCAAGAAATCAGTCCAGCAGCTGCTAGATGATTCAAAGAAGAATAACATAAGACTGATCAGAGTCAATGAAGAAACAAGACAGAATGCAAATGACAAAAAAACCCCAAAAAACCAAAAACCAAAAAACAACAACAAAAAACTGTTCTCAGAAGTAATGCCAGAACCTTCCCAGGCAGGGGAAAAGAACTTGATGTACAGATAAGTGAGGCATATAGGACTCCAATTAGCCATGATAAAAACAAGATCTACACCTAGGCATATAATAGCTAAAATTCCAGAAACCTAGGAGAAAAAATTCTACAAGCAGTTAGAGAAAAGAAACAAATCACATACAAAGGAAGGCACATCAGAATCACAGCAGACTTCTCAACCCAAATCCTCAAGGCAAGAGGAGCTTCAAGTAACATGTCTCAAACCCTAAAGGAAAACAACCTCCAATGCAGATTGATATACCCTGAAAAACTATCTTTCAAAATTGACGGAGAAATAAGATACTTTCATGACAAAGAGGACCTTAGGAACTTCATGAATACAAAAACGGGACTTCAAAAACTTTTAGACAATATCTTAGAAAAAAGCAATGAGGATCACAAGCCCAGGAAGCACAGCAGAATGAATCCATGGGCAAGAAATTAAATGCAAAGGGGGAGAATCCAACAAAAAGAAAAGTCAAGACAATGATAAGTCAATACATATCAGTTATAACCATCAATGTTAATGGTCTCAATTCACCAATCAAAAGAAATAGACTGGCAGAATGGGTCAAGAAGCAAAATCCAACAATATGCTGCATACAAGAAACACACTTAATTCAAAATGAAACTCATAGACTGAAAGTTAAAGGATGGAAAACAATACTCCACATTCCAGGAACCCGAAAAAAGTAGTATTAGCTATCCTTTTTGCAGATCAAGTGGATTTCAAACCAACACTGATTAAGAGAGACAAAGAAGGACACTACATCCTTGTAAAGGTAACAATCCAAGAAGAAGAGATGACAATCCTAAACATGTATGCATCAAACACTAGTGCACCCAACTATATAAAAAAATACTAATGGTCATGAAAAATCAAATAAGTATTAATACAATAATAGTGAGGGACTTCATTACCCCACTGTCACAATTAGATAGATCAACTAAACAAAAATAAAAAGGGAAATTCAAGAATTCAATCAAACTCTTGAACAAATGAACTTAACAGATGTTTACAGTGTTCCACCTCACAAAATCAGCATGCAAAATCTTTTCAGCTACCAACGAGTTGTTCTCCAAAGTAGATGACATACTAGCTCATAGAACATGTTTAAGTAAGTGCAAAGGATTTGAAGTTATCCCCTGTATATTATCAGACCATAGTGTGATGAAATTGGAGATCAGTAGCAAAAGAAACCTCAAAAATATCATAAACACATGGAAATTGAAGAACATATTTCTGAATAAACAATAGGTCAGAGAAAATTAAAGAAGAAATCAGTTTCTACAATTAAATGACAATGTCAGTATAACATATCAGCATCTATGGGACACAGTGAAAGCAGTCTTATGAGGGAAATTCATAGCAGTGAATAGTCGTATTAGGAAAACAAACAGAGCTCAATTAAACAACCTGATGATAAAACTCAACTTTCTAGAAAAAGAAGAGCAAGGCAAATCCAAAGGTTATACAAGGGAGGAAAATATAAAGATCAGAGCAGAAATCAATGCAATGCAGACTAAGAGAACGATACAAAAAAAATCAATGAAGTAAAGAGTTTGTTCTTCAAAAGAATAAACAAAATTGACAAATGCTTAGCCAACCTTATCAAAAAAAGAAGAAAGAAAGAAAGAAAGAAGGAAAGAAAAGAAGAGAGAGAAAGAAAGGTAAAGCAAGCAAGCAGGCAAGCAGCAAGCAAGAAAGCAAGCAAGCAAGAAAGCAAGCAAGCAAGCAAGAAAGAAAAGACCCAAATCCATCCAATTAGGAATGAAAAGGGTGAAATTACAATGGACCCAGCAGAAATCGAGAGGATCATCAATACCTACCTTGAGAACCTCTACGCCAATAAGAGAGAAAACACAGAAGAAATGGACAGATTGCTAGATATGTACAAATTACCAAAGTTTAACGAAGAAGACCTAAAAATTCTAAACAACCCAATACCAATCTATGAAATTGAAAATGTAATTAAAAACTTACCAACTAAGAATAGCCCTGGTCCTGATGCCTTCACTGCTCAATTCTACAAAACATTTAGAGAAGAACTATTGCCACTACTATTTAAACTCTTCCCTGAAATTGAAAGGGAAGCAATACTCCCAAAATCATTCCTGGAAGCAAGCATCACCTTGATCCTCAAAGCAGAGAAAGACCCAACTAAAAAAGAGAACTATAGGCCAATCTCCCTAATGAACATAGATGCAAAAATCCTCAAGAAGATACTGGCACACAGAATGCAGAAGATCACCAAGAAGATCATACACCCTGACCAAGTGCCATTCATCCCAGGGATGCAGGGATGTTTCAACATATGCAAATCAATGAATGTAACATACTATATTAATAGAGCCAAGGACAAAAACCATATGATAATCTCAATAGATGCAGAAAAAGCATTCAACATAATCCAACACACATTAATGATAAAAACCCTACAAAAATTTGGAATACATGGTCTCTATCTCAACCTCATAAAACCTATTTATGAAAAACCAACAGCCAATATCATACTAAATAGTAAAAAGTGAAATCCTTCACATTAAAATCAGGAACAAGACAAAAATATCCTCATCTACACTCCTGTTCAATATAATTTTGGAAACATTAGCCATAGCAATTAGATAAGAGAAAGAAATAAAAGGGATAAATACAGTCAAATTGTCATTATTTGCAGATGACATGATACTCTATATAGAAGACCCAAAGAACTCCCCCAAAAGTCTTCTAGACTTAATAATCAAATTCAGCACAGTAACTGAATACAATGTTAACACACAAAAATCAATAGCTTTCCTGTTCATGAACAACAGACTCACTGAAAGAGGAACTGGAGAAACACCTCCCTTCATAATGACATCCAAAAAAATGAAACACCTAGGAATTAACCTAACAAAAGATATCAAAGACCTCTACTCTGAAAAATAAAGCACTCTGAAAAAAGGCAATGGAGAGGTTATCAGAAAATGGAAAGGCATTCTTTGTTTCTAGGTAGGATGAACCAACATAGTGAAAATGGCCATACTTCCAACATTACTATATAGATTCAATTCAATCCCAATTGAAATTCCAGAAGCATATTTCACACATCTTCAGAAAACAATACAAAAATTCACTTGGAACACGAAGAGACTTAGAAGAGCAAAAGCAATTCTAGGCAACAGAGATAAGGTAGGGGGTATCACAATCCCCAACTTGAAACTATAGTACCAAGCTACTGTGATAAAAACAGCAGGTGGAACAGACCAAAAGATTCAGAAACATCTCCAGACACACTCAGCCAGCTCATTTTTGACAAAGGAGATAGACACACTCACTGGAGGAAAGATAGCCTATTTAATAAATGGTGCTGGAAAAACTGGGCTTCAACTTGCCAAAGATTAAAACTAAACCTATATCTCTCACCATGCACTAAACTAAAATCAAAATTGATTAAAGATCTAAATATTAAAACAGAAACACTCTGCTGGCTGGAAGACATAGGCGTAGGAAAAGATTTCCTGAACAAAACCTCAGTTGCATGTGAACTAGCACAAAAATTCAACAAGTGGTATCTCTTCTTATTAAAAAGATTCTGCACAGCAAGAGAAATCGCCAACAGTGTGAAGAGACAACCCACAATGTAGGAAAAATTTTTCACTAGCTGTCCCTCAGACAAAGTTCTACTCTCTAGAATACATAAAGAACTTAAAAAAAATCAGACCTTCCAAATTTAAAGACCCAATCCAAAAATGGGCATCTGAAATGAACAGACATTTCTCAGACAAAGAAGTAGAAATATATATATTTATATATGTATATATAAAATGGAGTACTACTCAGCCATTAAGAATGAGAAATTAGAGACATTTATAGCTAAATGGATCCACATTGAAGTGATACTCTTTAAGTGAAATAAATAGGACACACATGTGTAAATACCGATTAGTTTCTCTGGTGTGAGAAATTGAAAGTGTAAATAAAGATCAAAAGGTATAATAGATAATGTGAAATAGGAAGAAAAGTTGCAAACAGAAGGTGAAGTGGGAGGGGTAGGAAAGAAGGGAATGAAATTAATATGAGAAAATAAAAAAATGGAAACAAAGTCTTTGAAAATCAGGAGAGGTGGAGGGATTGAAGAGAGGACAGTGTAATGGGAAAAAATGAGAATCAAGATATATTATGTAAAGGTACAAATTCATAATGATGAATGTCATATTGTATACTTAAAATGTACTAAAATAATTCATTAAAAAACCTTAAATAGGTACACTGTCTTTCACAAGTTGATGTAAACCTAATTTATAATTAAGATTTAGCTATCAACCTCAAAGAATGGCCTTTAAATGTCACTTATAAAGTAAATCAAAGAGCTCTACCTACACAATAAAATCGCCATCTACTTAGCATTTTCAGGTATTATATTCCTTACTCTGTGGCATTTAACATTATACTAGGATGTTTGGGAGGGGGTATGTGTCTCTGTGTATTATGACTACAACAGTAGCTTTTAGCTTCTGTTTTGTCTGTATTTTACCTAAAGGCAAATCCCAAGAAAATACAAATGAAAATGTTACCTAATTTTTATGAATATTCCTCAAGAAATATTTTTAGACAATTATTGATAAAGGTGGAATATAATAAGAAGTTATATAATACAGTATTGAAAAGGTCAATTTTCCTCTCAAGTTTGGGAGAGAGAGAGAAAGAGAGAGAGAGAGAGAAAGAGACTCTTGGATTATAGGATATGATAAATCAATAGCACGATCTAATGAAATAATATCACAAAGTAGAAAAAATATTGAAAACAGATGTAAAATGTCTATTAAACCAGGATTCATTTTCAAAGAGCTACTATATAGCATATATCAGCCATGTGAGGATAATTACTGAACAGGTTTTGAAAATATGTAGTGGGAGTAGTTATTCACCAAGTTAAGACTTATTTTTGGATTTGAAAAAGATCTATAAGTAAGATAATAACATGGTGTCAGGCTGCACAAGAAGACTAAATGAATGATGAAGTCTAAATTGTTCTGAATGCCTGCAAATTGATCAAATTGCATTCAAAATAATACCTCAATTTTTTATTAGTACAGTGACTGTGCTTCAAACTCTTTCATATGGAACAAAATATACTGAATAAAATTAGGAAAACCTCTTGTCATAGAAAGGAAACAAATTATAGAAAAGTAAAAATAATAGAATGAACTACTAAAAGAGATAACCACAGAGAAAACTGCACTTCAACAATGTTTATTCAAAAAAATCTCTCAGTTAATGAAACTAAAGATTTCCCTTCCTTACAGTCTATCAGTTATTTTTATATTTTGAAAGCCTGAAGGGATAGAGTTAAGTTTTAACATTTCATGTCCTAAAGATAAAAGACTTTAAAAAATTTATACCTTCAGTTGCTGTAAATAAAAATAAACTGGTTTATCATAGTATAGGTTGTTGTGGCTTGTGCTCGGATGTCCCCCCAAAGCCTCATATGAATGAGGTGGGCTAATTTGGAGGTGGCTGAATCCAGAGTGTATGTTGCCAGGATTAAGGGCGCATGATTGTGAAACCAGTATGCATGAGTGAATGGTTTGGCACCACCCTAATCCCAGTAGTCTGAATAAGATAAAAGGGACAGAAAGATGCTCTTAAACTCTCTTGTTTTTGCTGTCTTCCACTGCCACGAACTGTAGCCCCTCTGAAATGTGCCACTATGCCTTGAAGATGGAGGCCTCTACAAAGTGTAAGCCAAACAAACCTTTTCCCCTTTAACTTTAGATGTCAGGAGTATTTTGTCTCAGTAACGAGAGAAAAGTAGCTAACACATAGGTAGAATGACTATTGTAAGGAGATTCCCTGGGAACAATAAAATGGAGCAAAGTTTAAATTTTATTTTAGATCACGATTGGAATTCTATATCAACATATTTTCCATTAAATGCAAATTTTTACTCTATGTTATTTTGATGTCTGTACAAATAGAAACCAGAAAGCCTTTTTCCAATACATTAAACGCTGCTGGAAATTGGTGATAGGCTTTCACACTTCAACAGCACTGATTTAATCTTCAAAATTCTACTGAAAAAGGAAGAACTTCTGAACATCGAATGTATAAGAAAGTGGAAAAGAAATGGAAGAAATTAGAAGATGGAAATGGATATTTTATTTCTGTCTTTCCCAACTGAAATGTTGGCTCTAACACCTTTATATTGATGTGTCTGAAGCATCCAATAAAGTGGCTTCAGGATCAGCTTTCACTACAACTTCATTTAGCCTGGTTAAGGCAACGAAACCAATGTTCCCCTGGTAGTAGCAGGAGTAATATATCATTTCTATCACTGGTCACCTTCACTGTTGGATCTTCAAATACTGGTAAGAGTGAGTATTTTGAGGTTAGAGTGACATTTGTTTTGCAAGTTCACTTGTTTTCATACCTGCTATCAGTTTGTACAGAGAGAAGGATAACACTGAATTGTGGAGGTTTTGGAATGACCCGTGTCAGAACTTTTCTGACATGAATTACTAAACATTATTCATAATGTTCAGACCCTTCAAAATTCAACAAGCATAATTTAATTTCAGAGCAATGGATCAAAATTAGTATGACAATTGGGGCATTGTTATTGATTACAATAATAAAGGCAAAATTATATGAATACTGACAGGGAAGTTCATTAAATAATATATCTTTAGAAATCCAAACATACATTCCTAAACTGTCTTTTCCAATGGGCAATTAAAACCCTTTATGGCATGTGTTCCAATAATATTTAATTGAGCTCAAGTTCTTTTTCCTTTCTTTTTTTATTACGGTTTAATAATCTGCCTAGAAAGTTACTTGGTCAAAGTTAGAGTGGATGCACTGACATTTCAGAATCCAATCTCTTACACTCTAGCTTCAGGTTCAAACCTTTGATCAATTATACAACAGGAGCCTTGAAGATCAAAGGATTCCTAACTGCTAGTGAGCAAACATAGGTAAGTGGGATAACACTGGGCTGAAGTCATTTATAACATGGGATTTCAGAAGAAAAAATATGATTGTGGAAGGTATTTATTTTACTATTTTTTCTTGTAGAAAATAATAGGGGTGTGAACTGATATAACCTTACCAAAACAGGTACAAATTTTAAATCAAACATAAGACTAAGGTGGGTGTTTTAAAAAAATATTTTATATCAAGAAAATCATAAGATCAGAAATCTTTTTTTTTTTTTTTTTTGTACTGGGGATCGAACTCGGGTCCTTGTGTAGCAGGCAGCGAAACCACTGAGCTAAATCCCCGGCCCTTGAAATCTTTTTTTTTTGAGGTACTGGGGATCAAAGTTAGGACCTTGTGCTTGTGAGGCAGGTGTGGTACCCCTGAGCTAAATCCCTTGCCCTATAATCTTTTAGTTTTAAAATGCGATATTATTCATTAATTTTCTTCTTAGATCAGGTTTGCAGCCAGTGTAGAAGACTGTGAAGGACTCATGATTAGTGATATCAAATTAATAATCAAAAAATTTCAGGAAGAAATACTCACATAATTCAGTAAATCAGAATTTAATAAACAAAGTGTGATATAAAATATATTAGTCAAATATGGAAAGTATTTTGTGACTTTTCAAATATGCTAATTACCAGGTTAGGGACAAAGTCTAAACTCATTTTTCAAGGGAAAACTATGTTGGTAAAATTGTTTCATGCACCACAAGAATAACAAATTTTATGTGGGTCACTGCAGCAAATTTTCTTAATTGGTATGGAGAACTTAAGTGCTCTAGGATTATTTCTTACTTATTAAAATTCTCTTCATACACTGATGAAATTACAAGATAAAATCAATTAAAATTCATTCTAAGAAACATTTGTAAAATGTAGAAAATTTAAGAACAACATGATTATATCTTAATCGTCTTGCTTATTTGTCCAATCCTCTTTGATAAATTATTAATTAATAATAATTAATATAATTAATTTTTTTCTTCGGAGGCCTTTAACATTGAATAGTAATAAACATCTAGTTCTTCTGACCTATTCTATGAGATTACTAAAGCATGTTTCTTATTGCCCCCATCTCAAGAAGGTATCTGAACCACAAGCAAATCCTATTTATTTTATTAAAATGTGGTGGGTACTTCTAACGCCTTCAATGAATAATAGATAATATTTTTGATATTTTATCCTATAGTGATATTTTTCTATGTGGCTTTGGCATGCAATATCTGCCTTCCAGGTGAATATGTAAACCCTCTGCTGAAATTAAAAAGAGATTTGAACAGATCAAAATACATATAAGTGAAAATCTGGCAATGTCAATGAGAAAAAAGAATTTAGGAAATTTTCTGACACTACAAACTTCAGTGTTCATCTTTAAATTGGTAAGTGGTAGCATAAATTAATTAAATATCCCTCAACCCAAGAAAACTGTAGGGGTACAGTTCTTTATGAATTTAATTTGTCTTACAGTTTAGGGGGAGACACCTGTGTTTGTGTGTGTGTCAGGAAGATGGCCATGGTCCTGTCACCCAAGGTGTAGCCTGTGAAAAAGAAGCAAAACTTTGTCTGTGAACAGAATTGTTTGAAGTGTTCATGGACCGAGATATTACTGTATTCTATTCTATAAGGATACTGTTCGCTTTTTGGAGAAAATCATGCAATGGTGAAATAATATGGAAGAAGCTTGAGAACACTCTCTTATTGCTAAATTTCCACTACTACCACCTACAAAGACAGAGTGTGAGTGACAGCAAGAGCATTAAGGAGAAATTATTTTTCTCGTTTCATTTTAAGCAATTTTCAGAATTTCTTTATACATTTAATTGAAATAATATATTCAGGAATAAAGGAGGAGTGAACTTGATTGACCTCATAATTTTACTACTGCAAAGTATGACCATTAGAAATAGTTAAGAAAGTGTTTTCCCTTCTCAATGTCTATGAACAATAAGGTAAAGGTGGCTGAAATGAAGTTTCTTTCCAGGTTGAAGGAAAAAGAGAATCATCTATGATTTGAAGATCAAAACATCTCTGATTGATTTTATAGCTGGATTTGCTTACCATGTTCCTTGTGATGAAAGTGCCTTTCAGGCAACCCTGAACCTGGTCTGCAGGTCTTAGTCCACATGCTAAGTCCACTGGGTATTCAGGACACTAAGCTCCCTGTGCTGTACCACTCACTTCGATATATTCTTTTTTCTTAAAATTAAATTTTTTATTCATTAGTACACGTTTGCAGTATGTAATGATTCCATTCCTTGACATGTGTTGGTGCATGTACATAACACATCCTACTTCCTTTTACATCCTCTTCCCTTCTTCCCTCTTTCTTCTATCTTGTATATGTTTGTTATTATTTAGTTTATTCACACACGTGTGTTTACATAATATTTACATTTCTTGTGGGAAGTTGATAAACATACAAGACATATTAATTCTATTTTTTATCACCCTTTCCTTTGCTCCCTCCCCTCTGTGATCCTTTTCTTTTTTCTTTTTATATATGTTTGCAGTACATAATGAATGGATAAGAAAATATGGTCGTTACACACTTTGGAGTACTACTCTGCCCTAAAGAAGGATAAGCTTGAGTTATTTGTAGGAAAACAGATGCAACTGGCAATCATAATGTTAGGTGAAATGAATATTACACATAAGTTTAAACATCCCTTTGTTTCTCTTATATAAGAAACCAAGAGTAAAATTAAAAACCAAACTAAAAAATAAAGAACAGGAAGTAGAGAGATTATTCTCAGAAAGAGAAGCAAGAGATAGAAGGAGGAGAGGAGGAGGGACGGGATACAGGATTTTAAAAGGAATTTGGGCTGTATTGCATACATGTACCAACTCCATAGCAGAATGTAGACATTATGTACTATAAATGTGTGCTTCGAGTATATTCTCATCCTTACTCTATGCAATTCCATTGCCACTGGCTTGGCTGTGGCTCTCTTTCTGCCTGCTTATTATGCTCTGGTTTGCTTTCTATTTTTTAAAATCTTCTATCCTCTTTATGATGAAAATTAGATCATATCCATTTGTATCTACATAAAAAGAAGACTATGACTGAAAAATGGGATTTCTTTTTACATACATGAATATAATTACATCTAAATTTATTTATTTGTTGGTAGGAAATTGATATTATATTATTAACTTCAACAGATGATTTTATGGCTGATGAAATTTAGTGCCAAACCTTTAGCTTGATGCCTCTGGCTAGACTTTTATATCATACAATATATTTTCACCAAAGTAGAGATTCATGTTTTAATTAAAATTTGTTATTATAGTGACCTATTAAAAACCCCAATTTTTGCTAATTTTTATATTCATTATAGTTTATATATCTAAAAACTCTACTGAGATAACAATTATCTTTTTTCTTAAATTTTTTATGTCTTTAATGTTGTTAAGAACACTTAACCCGAAGCCTAAGCTATTTAAATGTGAGAGTATTACTATCCCTTAAAGACTCTACCTGAAAGTCTGTACAATAAATATACAGAAATTCCATTCCTAGATCATATGGTGGCTGTATATTTAATCATTCCATTCTGCTTCTCAGTGACAACTAGCTCATATCAATATCTGTGTACAATGGAAAGAAAACTGAAGCACCATTCTCTTCTTTTTCAGATGGATTGAGAGTATGGGTATGTAGTAAGATTCCTTAATAAGATCCTTTCCAAAATATTTCTGTGCAGGGTGTTATCTACTACACTTGTTCAAAAATACAAAATTTCAACATTTAGATGTTCTTAGAGTATGGAAGTAACTCCTGTCAACTTTATTGCAGAACAGTCCCATAATTACAGTGTACTTCATTTTTACCTCCAAAAAATGACTTAAGCTTTAATTCAGGGTCCTACATTGCTTCTACATTTCAAATGAAGAAAATAATTTGCCTAAGAATGCTAACCATAGAGTGACATTTTGGGACCTCCTCTGGCTGTTGCTATTTATTGTCACATTCAGCTAGATTAAAGTTGTAGATAAAACTTTCCTTGACAAAAACTGCCATCAGTTATTCAGGCAGACAACAGAAAGTTGACAAAGAAAGGTTCAAGGCCAATTTTGAAATAGTTCTCTGGCACTGGTTCATGAACAAGAGATGCTAATCAAGTTATATGGGTGAGTTCATGCAGGTGTACAAGCAAGCGAAAAGAAAGTTCAGAAAGAAAAATACCTGATGAGACCTGAGACAATAAATGTAATGGCATTTGAGTCACGGACTAGGACAGTGGAATGACTCATCTGCCTGTATCAGAAATGTCTGGTGAGCTATTTAAAACTATAAATGATTACAGCTCATCCCAAAACATTAGCAAAAAGATCTCATGGGGAAGGTCCCAAGAATCTACTTTTTCAGAAATTATCTAGGTAACATTTATATAACTGAAGATTGGAGAACCTTTGACAGTCTGTGATATTCTCTACTTTCTAGTTATTGTCAGAGGACTGCTAGGGAATAAAGCTTTCCATAAAATTATGCAGTTTAGGGAACATGTCTCATGTCAGGATATTTTATGAATTTTGCATCATTCACAAATATTTATTAAAATGCTGCTAATAGTAATTTTGTTCCGACAACTTTAATGTCACCCAAATGTGAAGAAAACAAAACACAAGGTCTCCCTTTATCATAATAGATGATAAGTTAAATAAATTTGAAAAGTAAAGTATAAAAAAAAACACTGCTCTTTAGAGTTAGTGGCATGAAACATGCTTATATGCAATAGGAAAAAGGGAGGTTATACAGCAATCTGTTAAAGCTGCAATGAGCAAACAGAGGAAAATATAAAATAAACACTGGAAGATCCAAAAAATTTTCTTTCTGTAAGATAAGGGTGAGAGGAGATTATTGAAGATATTAAAAAACATGCAAGAATTGTTGATCATGAAAAAAATATGGGTAGTCCATGTACAACAATGTCATTACAGTGCGTCAATACCTCTGGGACATCAGCCAAAATGGAGGTAATTTTTGGAAAACAGCTCCTTCCTGAACTTAATCCAAAAAGCATCCATTCATAACCAAGTGCTTCTTTCAGGAAGGGAAAAGGCTGTGCTGTTGATACCTTTTCATTATTAAAATAAATAGCACACACCACTAAAAACTCCTTTCAGTTGGAACAAATTTTAAACATACTTAAATAATTTTTTAGAATATTTGCAGTTCTCAAAAAGTACCTTTATTTTTTTCATGCAGTGAGTTTTTAAATAGAGAAAAAACATAAATAAAACAAGGGAGATTCTGAAACACTAAGCTCTATTGAATTTATGGGTGAGCTTATTTAAAATTCAATCCAGCTTCTGTGTTTTTCTAATCCTACAGCAGTGTTAAAACCCAAACACTGGACACAACAAGGAAATGAGATTGATTATTCATATCCAGTTTAAATCTTTTTTGTCCTTAGAGAAATCATTCTGAAGAATAAGAATATCAGATAGTGGGAAGAACATAACTTGGGCATGAGTTTTTACTTTGGTGATTTCTTTTGATAGCAAAGTTGAACATGAGTTAATATCAATGTTCTATTTCAAAGAATTGTAGAATTGATTCATCTATATTGGAATATTGAAGTATTTAAGCATTTGTTGATGTTATTATATCATTAATGCATTTATATAAGACATTAATTGAATTCTGTTTAAGGTTCATAGACTGTACAGATAAGCATGTGGTCTAGGAAAAGAGTCAATTATAGGTCAACATGGTACAATATATCTAATGTATACCAATATCCAAATATACCTATAACTTTAAAATTATGTTATTTTAGTACATATTTTCCATATATGATGATTACGTCCATCATAGAGAATTTGTAGCTGTACATAATATGTCTTTTGTGTGTGTGTGTGGAAGTGAGGATCAAACTCAGAACTTGCGCTTGCTTGCAAGGCAGGCAGAGTGCCACTGAGCTAAATCCCTGGTCCCTGTACATAATATGTCTTAATTCTTCTTTTTCCCCATTTCCCTCCCCTCCCTTCAATCTCTTTTATCATCTCCATTTACTTTACATAATTATATGTCTGTAGGGTTGCAAGTGTTTTTATATGTAATTGTAAGTATATTTGCATACACACATACATGTAGATGTGTATATTATATATGTATATATGCAACATATATGTGTGTGTGTGTATATATATATATATATATATATATATATATATATATATATATATATATATATATTAGCAATTAGTTCCAGGATCCTCCAAAGACACCAAATCCACAGATGCTCAAATCTCTTGTATAAAACGCCTTATTTTTGTTAGCATATGGACATTCTCCCACAAATCTTAATTATATTTGTTATTTGTAGTACCTAATACAGTATAAACACTATATAAATAGTTGTATTGTTTAAAAGAAAATGTGTATACATGTTGAGTACAGACACAACATTTTTTCTAAATATATTCATATTTTGATGTATATAGTTGAATCCAGGGATATGGAATAACACAGATATATAGAGCACATTATATTTACATAATTTTCTTCCCCAGAGAACTAGGAGATGGTGATTAAGGTGAATAGAATAAGTATTAAGAGGTTTATGGAACTTCAACGAATTTAGTATTGCTAATAAAAAAATTAAGCTTTAAGAATGACATTGGAAAGTCAGGAGGACAGTAAGTTTGTTATGTTTTATAGGTAGATGTCCCTCCCACAAAAGGATCATGTGCTCATTGGTGGGGTTTGGGGGAGCTGTTTGGATCTTGAGGTGTAATACTCATTAATACTTCAGTGCACGGTTCAGTTTATGTTGTGGTGTGGAGAAGTGGAGCCTAGTTGAAGAAGGTGGGTTCCTAGGGGCATGGAGTGCTCCTCATTTGTCTCTCTCTACTGCCCATCTGCTATGTCATGAGCAGCTCTCTACCATGCTCCTCTTGCCATGCCAACCTGCCTGGGAGTCAACTAACCATGGACTAAATGTTAGCCAAAATAAATCTTCCTTGTTTTGATTTGCGGTGTTGTGTATTGTGTCCCAGCAAAGAGGAAAGTAATTGTGTCTTAGACATTACTAAGTCTAAGGAAGTTTATATTAGATGTTCTTGTTATTTCACAGGCTAAGTATGATAAGCAAAATTCAATATGATTATTCAAGTGATTTTAAAAGGAAATAAAGATATTTAGCTAGGCTGCACAGCACCTGCCTGGCAACCACGAGGTCCTGAGTTTGATCCCTGGTACCAAAAAAGAAAAAAGGCAATTAAGTTTAAAAACCACTTAACAGTGAGAAAAACAAGTTTTGGTGTAATAAAGAGAGAGCTGCTTGATAATGCTCTTTGCATAGCTCTTTATCCATGCTCTTCTTTCTACACCTCATGTCTTATTTCCTGAAAATGGAGAGCTTAATTCACCCTGGTTGGCAGGGCTGATTTTAGGAACTGGTATCATGTATGAATAGTACCTGACACTGTGCCTGATGGAAGATGATTCTTAATGATAATATTATTATTAATATCAATATTCATCATAGATATGAACTTTCCTTTTAATTGGGGGAGAAATGAACAATTAGGTTTTACTGTGGTACATATAAGAGAAAAATTCCAGTGTTAGAGCAGGAAATGAAGACTGTTATAGCTTTCTTGGGTTTCAGAAAACCTTTCTAGCAAGAAAAATAAAGGCTAATTTTATTTAAGGACTACATAATTCATTTCATGGAAACAGCAGTATTCTTAGAACATTGTCATGAACAATAGCAATCTGAGGATTACTGTTAGGCACTCAAAGCTAACAAAACTTTTATTTCAACGGAGTCAAACAAGAAACTGACTAGGAATTTAATGGTAAATCCTGAAGATCCTGATATCCTTGAAGAACTTTGAAAGGTTCCACGGACCGTTTTAGTCATTTGAATGGATTCATCATAATAGTGTGCACAACAAAGACCTGAAAAAGAAACCTTAATAAAAGCAGGAAATGAAAAGTGAGACCATGTTGTAAAGTACTTGAAGTTTAAAGTCATGACATTTTATAATCTCCTCATACAGAGAAGATACACGGGCAAAGCCTTAAAAAAAATTCTGATGACTGACTATTAAGTTATAAAGACCCAGCAATGACCTGCCAGAAATCAGGATTAAAAATGAGAATTAAAACAAAAAGGTAGCAAAAAATAAAGTGGTCACGTGCCCAAGAAAGTATGGAGTTTACTGAAATAATCCATAAAAGTAACTAAAACAATCAGTAGTAACAGGAAAACAATCTACCAACTCCAATCCTAGGACAAAGGGAGAAATGTGATGCCAGAGATGTTAAAACATGCTTTCTAAAATCTTTGATTTTCCAGAAAAATATGCATAAGATGCCCAAGGAAACACAAAAATATGACACATGAGAAAAGCAATAAACAGAAAATGTCCCAGATTATATAGTTAGCAGATAAAGGATGTATCAACTACTAAAAATAAGTTCAAAGAACTAAAGGAAACAATATCTAAGGAAGTAAAGTGTGATAGTGACTTTACCCAAGTAAACAAGATCAATTAAAAGATACAAAATGTAAAATAAAAACAGATACAAATTCTGGAATAAAAAAAAATCCTGAAAATTCACTCAATGTACTCAGTAATCAATTGGATCTCAGAAACTTGAAGATAGGTCAGTAAGGATTATCCAGTTTGTAGAGCAGACAGAAAAAGAATAAAGAAAAGTGTGTGAAAGGCTCTCAGTCATTTCAATATACATGTAGTGAGAGAGGGAGAAGAGAAACAAAAAAGCAGAAATCAATGCTGAAAAAATAATTTTCCCACATTTTTCAGGTTGTTTAAGCAACATAAATTTAAACATGTAAAATCTACAAAATTTGCATAGTATCCGCTAACAGAAATGCAGACTACATTATAGTTAAACTGATAAATGTTAAGGAGAAATACTATAAAAATCTCAAAAGCACTAAGACAACTGAGATGAGTTATTGCTAGCAAACCTACTTTATACATGTATTAGAGTGTTCTTCAACTGCAGCTATATTAGATTTAATAAATAAAATCCACATGAGGAAAGAAACAACATTGAAAAACTGTAAGTATATAAATATAACAACACAATGAATGCTTAATATTTATAGCTTTCTAATTTTCAATTACAAATTATAGTCATGAAACTGATTTATAAAGGGAAAAATCTGCATGATGATACTGAACAGTGGTGCCTTGGTTCACAAACTTAATTTTTTCCACGAGTCTAGTCACAAAGCGAATTGGATGAGAACCTAACCAAATTTAATGGTTAGGTTCAATGTTGACCTTATGGGAAAATCTGATTAAGTTCTCATCTAATTCAGTTTGCAATCAGAATCATGGAAAGAATTAAGTTCATGAACCGAGGAACTACTGAATAACATAAATGAGATAAAAGGGATCAGAGCTACAGTGGGACAACATTTTTGAATACTATTGAATACGTTCTTAATATGAACTAGCTCTTTTGTAGCTAAGATGTTAATTTTTAATCCACAAGGAAATTATTGAGAAAGTCTCCAACCATATATAATAAAAAATAATATTGGAACCCAAATGAAAAGTTTAATTGATTGATAAATACTAATTGTAAAATTTATCAGGATCAAAACAGAGCTGATTTTGTTGATCTATAAGAAATAAATAATTTAATAAATTAATTAATCTGAGAGGTTGTGCTGAAGGTGGCCAGATGCACATACACCTAGTAACAAATAATTGCCAGAAACATAAACTTCTGCAAAGAGCAACACAACTTTAAAGAGACAATACTTCTGGAAGGATATCTACCCAACAACTGTCTGTCCACCATTGGATTGATATCACCTCTGTTATTGACCCATCCAGCTAAAAATAATTGATTGAAAACAAATAATGTAATCTTCATTTCCATTAATCATTTCCCCTTGACCTCACCTCTTTGTGTGTGTGTTTTTTTTTGTTTGTTTGTTTGTTTGTTTTTTTTGTATGGGGATCGAACTCGGGACCTTGCACTTCAAGGCAGGCACTGGAACCACTGAGCTAAATCCCCAGCCTGGCCTCACCTCTTTGAATGTGCACATAGTTTGCTATGGCATGGACAGTTGGTTGCAAAATGCTATGCCAAAAATATTTATCTTTTGGAGAATCTCTGCTTATTTTTTTGTAGTATTTAGTAGTGATGATACTACTTAGTGCAAAAGGAAATAACAGGTTAGAAAAACAAATAGGAAAATTTTAGAAATAAATTTACTTGATCAGCGCCTGGGATTTAGCTCAGCGGTTTCGCTGCTTGCTGAGCAAACACAAGGACCTGAGTTTGATCCCCGGTACCAAAAAAAAAAAAAAAAAAAAATGTACTTGATCAATAGTTACACCAAATAAAAATGGATTAATTAAAAAGGAGGTAGGTTAAAATAATAACATAAGAATTGTTTAGAACAGAGTCATAGAACAACTGCAGAGCAAACTGTACTCCCGGGTTTCTGATGTCACACTGCCACAATAACTGGGTGGCAGATGGCCACAAGTGACAATCACGGAGTGAACACAGGCTGGACATAGGGCCCTGAGATTTGTTGCTTCCTGGCTCCAGTGCCGATCCCTCAGCTTTCTGACACAGATCCTTTACCCTGACTGTGCAGATTTCCTAGCTTCCACTGCTGGCCCTTGGGCCTTTCTGGTGCAGATCCTTATAATGGACTTGCATAGGACATTGCTGTGGGCTGTTGGCTTCGGGCTCGACTTGTGGAGGACATTGCTGTGGAATCTATGCCCTTGGCTGGATTTTTCAGCTCTCTAGCACATGGACATATTTCTTGGACTCGTCTGCATTTGAATTTTAGAGTAAATATTATTAGATAATCCTATACATTTATGTGTCTTTTATCAAATCCACTCCCTTGACAATCCCGACTCCAACACTTACTTTCAAAGACACTTTGAGGTTACCATTTGTTTTTCGGGAGAGACATCTGCTGTATGTGTGATTTCAGAGAACAAAAAAGAATAAATCAATCTTTTGAGAGAATCAGTTACTCATGTATGATACAGGTTTGATTATTGTTGGCAAAACAACCTTACACTTAAAAATAAAATTTTTAGAATTTTAATGAATATTCTGATATCTAAAATATATAATTATAATTTACTTATATACAATGTAATTTTTGTACACATCATAACCAGAAAAACCTTTTGCTTCTATCCAAAAGTCTAATAGAGGGAGAAAAATTTTATATTCTTTACTATTAAAAGGGTTTTTTAAAAAATCTGTACGGTATCTTCCAAGACACTATGACATTTTGTTGAACTATTTATTCTGGGAAAGACATGTTTCCAAGTTTATTGCATTCTTTAGCCTTAAATAGTATTGTTTTGTTTGGATCTTCTCTTGATTTGGAGAAAAAGATGTTTCACTCCATGAGGTACATTTCTAAATGATGTTCCTGAAATAGACCAAACAAGCAAATTATTTCCATAGATTGGTTCAACTGAGAAAATAATGTGCTCCTGCACCTCCTATCTTCTCTTAGCTTCCACACTGGAAGGTGGTGAAAGATTCCAGGACTGCTTACAGAATTATCAAAGCAAAGTTTGCAGAAATAAACAGTACTTTCCCTCAACCACAATAAATATTTTAAAATGTTATCCATACCTTCTCATGAGTATGGTAAAAATAAACCAGTAAAGATTTTTTTTTTGTATGTAGATATGTGTCAAACATTTTGTTGGCTTATTATGTTTGTTTATTTCATTAATTAAGAAACTTCAACATACATACTTACCTAGGACTCCTGGGTTTTTATCAGAAATTAATAAATTAATCAAATTTAAATATTGTGTTAATATTCTAAAAGTTCATATAATTTTTTGTATTGACTAGCTTATGGTCAGTTTTTTCCAATTTAATGCATTTATGTGTGTGTGTGTTTGCATGCACAGATATTTATGCATCTTGAAATGTCTTTAGCATGGATTTCAGTACCTTAACATTTTATATCTAACTGGAACATGGCTGGAATTTAGGAAGGCATTCATTTACTTTTGGATGTCAAGTAAGGAAATACAGCTTTACTCTCACACAGTGACTAATAAGCCTGTCAGGGGAATGGTATTTTACAGAGTTTTATGTAACAAAACATTAGCGGCAACTTTTTATTCTATATTGAAGGTAGCAAAACATGGCAAGCAGAACTAAAATGTCAAATGTAATCTATCATGACTCAATTACATGTGACAAGAGATATAAAACTGAAGAAATATATTATTCAATAAATTTAAGTGAACATATTAGATAATGTAAATATTTTCTTATAATGCATTTATTTTATTGATATCCAAATATATCCATTCAATTTACCCCAACCATAATCACACATAATCATGTAAATACTGCACTATTATCCATCTGCTTTTTGAATATTATAAGAAAATATATCTTTAAATTTGTCATTAATTCTTTCAAATCAGATAGCAATAAGAAGAGTCTCATCAATATTTATTATAAGAAACATCTGAGATGAGTAGTTTCAATATCGGCTTGTCAATAAACTGTTAAGAATGAAAATTGCAGTTTCCTAGGGCAAGCAGTAGCAATTTTTTAAAAAATTTGAAACAGTCAGAAATCTGAGAAGAAATTGAACATACAAATATGTGTCATTATTCTTATGTTGAATTTAAATGTAAGGAACATAAAATATTCTATTCAGACATTTGAGCCCATATATTTTCAAAGCTGAAACAGAATCCAATGAAGCAAGTGTGGACTTCTGGGAGATTTCACAAAATATTTCTTTCAAGAATAAACCCCCATCATCAAATGTAAGCTATTTTACTAAGATTTCCTATAGCAATGTTGTGCAGGCAGTCACTTGTCTGGTGATACATGGTTGATGGAGACTTCTGAGCTCTGGAGCTATGTTGTTCAATGAAGTAGCCACCAACTATATATGGCTATTTAAATATGTTTCAATTCATTATGTTTCTTTCAAATAAAACTTTTAATTCTTTATACATACCAGCCTCAATTCAAGTGGTGATAGCCATATGTGGTTTTTGGCTACTGTTTTGTCTGTTAGGAAACAAAATACTCAAAAGTTGAAGGTGAAAACTATGGACTACTTTGGAATTATTTATTATATTCATCTCTTATTTTGAAACATTACTTATCCTGGAGAAAATATTATAGAAATCTGACCTTGATAATAGGGCCTAAAGAATTTATATTCTATTTATTTTACTTTGTAATCAATTTTAAATTAAATTTATCATTCTCATTTAGCTAGCCCTTCTGGTTAACTCATAGATCTTATTTCCTACTTCATTTTCCTTTTCTTGCCCTGGATTGGCCACACCAGTTTTCTTGATCTCTAGATACTCCAAGGTATTCTAAACACTATCTGATTACACTACCTCAAATGTTATTTTATTGGAAACATAATTCACACTTTAATAGATTTAGACTTCCACATAAATACTGCTTCCTGAGAACTTTTTCTAGATTTAAAATCTTAAAAGAATCCTAGAAGTGATTAACGTATTTTCTTCAAATGAAACATTATATCATTGTCAAAGTAACTACTGTCATATCAGTGAGACATATTGAAATTTACTATGATAGTTAACTGTTGCGTCAACTTCAGTAATAAATGTCCATATCATTGGCTTAACATAGTTCTGTGTGTGAGAGAATGGATTTACTGAACATGGAAGACCCATCGTGGGTTAGAGTGTCCCCAACCAATAGACTTGAGGCCTGAATAGAGTAAAAAGGAAGGAAAAAAAGAAGACACTCTGTGTTTCTTTGGAGGAGCTCCAGTCTTCACCTTCACTTTGTTCATCTGTCTCCTGGATTCCAGTAGAAGCTCTTCAGGCTTCCAGCATGACCCTTAGGCTATCTGATACAAATTCACAGAACTCTACAGTGAGCTGCAGGCCTTCTGATTTTGACTGGATCCTTTAGATCTCCAGTAAGCAAAGAGCCCTTTTCTACTCTTCTATACCTGACACTGCAGGCAGCCATTGTGAGCCTACCTTGTAAATTCACATATATATATTTGAATCTTTTTCTCTAGTGAGCACTGATTGATACGTTTACCATAGCTCGAGTAAATATAAAGTGGTTCCACAAACTTCACATATATCGGCATCTTATGAGGAAAGAGTTACTATGCTATGTTATCATGTTTTGTTTGCTTGCACAGATGACTAAAATGTGAGTTACAAGGTAAAGATATCTGTCCCTACCTCAGACATGGTGGTATCTGGGCTTGAATCCTGGCACTCTGGAAAATTTATTTGTTGGTTAACATTGTTTTAAATTAGTTGTTTATACTTTCATGAGAAATCTATTTTACCCAATATTCTATCTCTGACACCTAAGATTGGGGGTTACTACATAGCCTCTCTTAATAAATATTTGTTTAATTCATGAATCAACAAAGTAAATTGATTAATTTTTTAAAAGTAAAAGTAAACATGAAAATAAGTTAGTAAAGATCCAGTGGTTTTCAATGTACCTGAATCTTTTCTTATTTTGCCTTTTTTTTTAATTAAGAAAAATATCCCACTGAGAGTGAATGTGACTAAACACATCAATGATTATTGTCAGTGTTGGTAGACTTCTAGCTCTTTGGCCTGGGTAATTTTCACAATTGCTTTCTGACAAAAGATTGATGGATAGGCTCTATCTTTTCTGCTCTGTCAGGCTAATGTACATGGGAAGGTTTTCTAATGCAATGATGCCCAAAAGTTCAAAATCTGAGATCATTACAGAACAGTTGTTGAGTATCAGGTTTCAAAACAGCAAATTTAAGAGTTAGAGACATTGTGCTACATTTAGTGGATCATATAATGAACATCCTCAAATCTCAGTGCCTTGATGTTAGAACTTTATATTTTTCTCATGCTGTATGTCCATCAAGGACTTAAGGGCATGCTATGTGTCCATACCACTCATATTTTAACGTCCACTAAGTGCTAATCTCAGGCTGCAGGGGCTGCACTAGGCCTCCAAAGCAGCTTCCAGCTCACATATTTTCAGTTGGCATTATGGAGGAAAAAATAATTCTGCTTAGTTAATATTAGCAATTTGAAACATAATCTTTACAGAACACATGATTTTTGCTCATAATTTCTCCTCCAAGCTAGTCACTTGCCACCTCCAAACTCCATCCACAGGAGAGGCAGGAAGTACAATCCTGTAAATATCTGAAAAACAAATATCAAAAAAATATTCCTGAGCTTCACTGTTGCCTGTCACAGAGAGAAGGAGAGCTGCATAAATGTTATGCATTCTGAGAAAAATATAAGTCTGACACTGCACAGGGAGGTCTATTTACAGGTAACTCTGGATAGAACCATTCCTAACAAATCACAAAAACTACTACCTACTACTGCATAGGAACTCTAGCCCTGCCTCATATCTTAACCACCCTCCTCTTCCCCAAAAATATCCCAGCTCATTCTCCCTTTGCTTACTCTGGACGTTTTTTTGGACTAGCTTAAAAATGCTGCCCTGCTATCTTCAAAAGCTCCCTTATGCTAAGTATTGTGGCAAAGCCTCTGCATCCCTCCTGGAATGTGTGTGTTATTAACATTTGAACGTTTTAGGGTGGCTACAGCAGGTAAAATTTGTACCTAATTGATTAATTGAGCAATAATTTAAGCTACAGGGTATCTCTAAACATGGTAATTTGTAAAATAAATCTTATGTGTTTGATTCACTTTATGCTTTTAGAACCACAAGGTCTAATTCACTTCTGTAATATAGTGCATTAAACATATCTAAAAAGAAGAGATGGTCAAAACCATGTATTTTAGAATCAAGATGGAGACTTAAAATTTCATATATTAAAACTCCTACCATTGAAAATTTTCTTAAGGATAATTACTGTAGAGAATATATTCAACCCAATGATGAGCACCAATGATGAAAATATCCAAGGGACCTTTCCTATTCTCCCGTTTTCCTGACATCTAACATAAATCACACAGATTAATCTTATTTCCTACTATAATGTAGTTAAAAGAAATGCAGAGCAGTTATGTCCTATGATACTTCTTCACATACTTTAAAAATAATTCTAAGACAAATCTCTACTCAACTCCCATCCTCAGTTAACAAATAAATGACATAACAAACATATCTTTTGGCAGAATGGCAAAAATTGGCATCACTTTCTTTAAATTATAATTTGTCAAATATATTTACAAGCCAAACAACAAATTACATTTTGCATATTTGGAGTAACGCATTCATACCTGATCCTACCACTCTTTGCTATAATGTGAAAAGAAATGCAAGAATTTACACTTGTAATTAAACACAAATATATCTTGGTGAAATAAATGATAGCAATGTATTGGTGAATAAAATGTCTGGTAGCACAAAGAGAAAAAAAACTGTAAAATGTACCTAATAACAGCCTAAGATAATGCTAGTCCTACTGCTATTCTAATTAAGATGTTTCCAATTTCTTGGATCTCTGAAACTTAAAATAATAAAAACAGTAGATGAAAAACAATAATTTTAAGCATGGACAGTGTTATGGCTTATATCTAAATGATACTCCAAAGCTTTGTATAGTCATAGGTGGGACTTTTCATAGGTGGCTTGGATTTATAGTGTATGGTGCTGGGATTAAGAATGTGATCCTGGGATTAATTCATGGTGCAATACTAGCATTGAAGGGCAGAGAGAGAAACGGGGGTGGGGAGAATTTCTGTCATCACTTGCTGCTTCTTTATTATTTTACTGTTTTGCTGCCTTCTTCCTACCATGACCTGTTTTTCCCCTGTGAGGCCTTTCTGCTAATGCCACCCTGCCTTGGAGCCATCTGATTATGAACTGAAACATCTACAAAATGTAAGCTGAAATAAACCTTTCCTCTTTCAACTTTAGGTGTTGGGTATTTTGTCTCAACAACAAGAAAGGTAAAAATACAAACTTAAAAATACAATGGTACCTTGGTTCATGAACTAAATTCTTTGCACGATTCTGGTTGCAATCTGAATTGGACAAGAACAAAACCAAATTCAGTGGTAAGGTACAATGTTGACTTTTTGAGGAAATTTGATTCAGTTCTCATCCAATTCAGTTTGTGACCAGAATCGTGGAAAGAATTAAGTTTGTGAACTAATGTTACACTGTAACAGAAAAGTGTAAAAGGAACAACCAGTGTTCACATTGGCATGATTCATGTATAGTCTCAAAGAAAGTGCTTTGCATACAGTAATTCAAAGACAATACTATAGGTTGTATTCAATCTCACAAATTTGTGTGTTGATAAAGCAAAGCAATCCAACTAACCTCCAGTTATGAACAAACCATTACCATTTGTGAGCTGAAGTGTGTAGTGAAGTGATTCTTCTAGATGACTAGCTTTTAGAGTTTCTGATTAGCACAAAATATCAAAAGAGAAAGCTTTTTTGCTAGGGCCTGAAATACTATTTTTAAAAGCACACTAAGACACATTTTCCAATATGTTCATGAGCATATGTTATATGCTGTAATAAGATGCTTGATAATATTGTCACATCATAGAAATTCAAAGATGAATAATAGACTCGAAAATGATCCCTAAACAAATATTAATCATAATGTACTTGCATTATATGAAATGAAAATACTAGCAATCAAAGCCTAGGCATACTTGTGTAGAGATGAATTTTTAAAATTGTGTTCCTCAGTTCAATAATTTTAACTGTTTCTGACATTAATATGTTTTGGGAAATTGTGAAAGTACTTGGTTACATAAAGATATATCCAACCTAAAGCTTTCCTACAAGTAAAATTGCTGCTATTGGAAAAACTTCACCTTGGTTAACTGCCTCACCAAGTCTTAACCATTTTATTACTGTACAATCTAGAAAAAAAATGCTTTCTATTTGGAAATCACTTTTTAAATCATATTTTCTCTGTAAGAAAAAAATCTCATAAAAATCTTGGTCTATCTGGATGAAAATTTTTCATTAAAAATTTACTTATAAAACATGTAGTTTGCCATTTTCCAAGGTAAGAGGGAAAAATTATAACAAAAACCAATTATAGAATATTTCATATTAAAATAAAACAACAAAAACTTCCACCCAATAACTGAAGCTAAGCTTTACTGGCATCTTTGAAAAGAAACTAACACATGAAATCTTTGCAAACATTGTGTACTTGAAATACAAGTATCCAAAAATTAAAAAATAATAAATAACTTACCCTTTAATGTATTTCATATCTTATAAATATAGTAAAACATATTTAATAAATATATTTGTGCTTTTTGCATACACTTCCATCACACTTTGTATATACAAACATTTTTGCTGTGATTTGGGTAGAAATTTTGCTTAATCTGTATGTCAAATAAGAAAAGTAGACATCTTGGCTAAATTATTGTAATGGATGAGCAGGCTATATTTCTCTAAGTATCAAATCTTTTCTATTTATTTTATCAATGTTTTGTGGTTCCCAGCATAACTTCCTATGTAGGCAATATTAAGCTTATATTTTTAGTATTTTATTAAGCTTTTATTTAAGGTATTTTTTTTTAGTTTGTCCCTCTTATAATGCCTGTCATAGTGTTTTGATCTGGATTGTATCCAGAGGCCCATGGGTTAAAGTGTGATCTCCCCATCCTATAGAGGAAAGAAGTTCATCCATTGGGGGTGTGCCCTTTACGGGGCTATTGGGGCCACAATCCCCCTCTTGTCTTTTTCCCAGCTGCTGTGACATGAACAGCTGTGCTCTGCCATGTGAAATCCTCTCCATGATTTTTTGCCTTGACTCAGGCCCAAAAGCTGACTGTGGATCAAAGCCTCTGAAACTCTGAGACAATATGAATCTTTTCTCCTAAGTTGTTCATGTCTGATATTTTGTCAAAGCAATAACAAGCTAATATGTTATTCTAAGTACACATAGAATTCACTACTTCTAGCTTAACAAATAGATTGTTCAGAATTTTATACATGGACAATCCCATAATCTATAAATACATTTAATTTTTCCTTTAGATGTGCCTTTATCTCTTTTCTTGCTTTGTTTAACTGCTTAGAAATTTCAGCACTATGTTGACTATATTTAGTGAGTTCAAGCATCTTAGGGGCCAAACTTTCAGTTTTTTGTGTGTGAAAGTATATTATTTCTGGGGTTTTCTTGAAGATGTGCTTTATAATATTATGAAAGGCACTTCTCTTCCTGTTTTCTTTTGTGAATCATGAAAGTCTGTGGAATTCTATTACATGCTTTAGTTTGTTAATATTGTGGATTACAATTTTTAACCTTTTAATATGAAATAAATTTAAATACTAGAATAAAACCCATTGTATCATTATCTTCATATGTTTCTGGATTCTTTTCAATAATATCAGCTTAAAATTTTTTAAGTTTATGTTCATAGAGAATATTGATTTTTATTTTTTAATTTTATATTGTAGGTATGCTCTATTTTGATATTAGCGTATGACTAGCTTTATAAATATAAGTAAGGTATTCTCTCTTTTTTATTTTCTGTAAGAGATTGAACAGATTATATGTCAATTCTTATATAAATTTTTGGTAGAATTTTCTAGTGAAAACACTTAAACCTGAGACTTATTTCTTGCAATGCATTTTAATTATTAATTCATTTTCCTTAAAACTTATAACACAATTCTGTTTCAACCTTTTAAATAAAACTGTGATGATATTTTTTACCACAAATATTTTCATAGTGAAACATTTTCAAGGAAAATTGTTCATCCTCCTTCTAATAGATTTCCTCTTTATATGGTAATGTATAGCAAACAAATTTTAAAATGTAGTTGCAGATTGAAATGTCATCCTCCTTAAGAGATTACTACTTATAGAATGCATGGCATTAGTAATTTTTATCTGGCTGTCAGGAACCTCAGGGTCATATTTTTTCCTCAATTATAGCAGTATGTTTTCCCTTATGGTGAAAAAAATTGACTTCCTATTTCCTTACTCCCAAACAACTTAAATTTACATCTCAATTGTATTAATGTGTTTTATCATATATCATGACCTGGGTCACATCTTTTTGGAGAAGAAAGAAAGTAGTAAATACTCTACATAATTAAACTTAGCAGATGCAGGCATACTTTATTCAGATCTTCTTCAAAAAGAACGTGCAGTAAAGCTGAGTAGGAAGGTACTTTGAGGTGATGCAATTGTGAGTATAGGCCTAAGACTTTGGGATCCATTGCACCCGTCATAGACATAACTCAAAAGCTGCCTGACTGATAAAGCTTGTGAAGGTTCAGATGCCTTCTTACTGTCAGTCACAAGACTGGTAGACTATGATTCCCACATCCATAAATTTAGGCTTATTCTGGACAGATGACTGATCCACAATGAAGATATCCCCACCTCTCGTAGTATACAATAATGAGCATATTGCAAAACCTTTAGCTTTTGCCTGACATCTTGAGCACAATGTAGTACTCCTGATAAACCCCTTGTTCACTATACTGTTCCTTGGTATGTGCTTCCTGACAAATCTATCCTGCATTACTTACTTTCTACATTTTTTAACATAAATCAGTGGCTTTCTCTTGTATTATTTGATCTCCTCACTGTTTAAGATTTTTATTTTTATGATATTAAATACAGTTTTGCTGTGACCAAAATCTAATATCTTAAAAAGAATCTAATATCTTATAAATCTAATATCTTATAAAGAAACTATTCTTATATATTTGTATAATTTGTTGTGTGTCTTATACATGGAGGAATTTGGGTAAAAAGAGAAATGAGCCTAATTGTATTACAGTAGTAGAAAGATTAGTATAGCAATTAACAACTAAAACTACACATAAGAGACAATAAAAATGTGCAGAGTGGCACAGATATTCATAACATTTTTATCTTACTTTCCAATAAATATGAGGGTTCAAATTCTAAAATAAGTAACTACTATCTCAGCAAAAGTAAAAAGCTACAGTAAAAAGCCTCAGATATGGCACAACCAAATAGGCCTTAATGTAAAATTCAGAATAGTGATGCTTACTTATTGAAACAAAATAAGCTCAGAAATATTTCTTTTACAAGAATGAGAAAAAATGTGACTTTTGAAAAAATGTGACTTTTGACACAAGGTGACTATTTTACAAGTTAGTAGTAATCTGTGAAAAAACATGCATATATATTATATATATTTCACACATGTCTATAAAATTATGAAGTCTTTTTTGTGTAATTACTGTCTTATGCTTCATTCATGTATTTAAGTTTCTGTTTAATAGCTTGTTTGTATTTTAATTCTCAAATTAAATTGTTCGTATTTCTTGTGATCATATACTATAATGGTAAAGATGTTAACGCTTGGACCCCATTATCTGGTTTTGATATATATATATTATTTCCACAAAACTGTGTGTGTGTGTGTTTCTAAAAAACTTTTTGGACAACCTATATCACATTTAATTGTTTTGCAAGTTTTTAAATGTTTTTGTTTTAAAGTTTGATGTGTTTTGGTGAACTTTTATGATAGTTTTTTATTGCTCTGTAGAAATCCAGAATTTATAGCACATTTTACACTGCTCAATAGAAGTCAAACTTTCAGTAATGCTGGTCCTTTCTTATTTGAAATATTGGCAGTTGTGATACTTCTTTGTCGAAATACTGCTTCAAAATATGGCACTTATTATATCATCCACATTTCTTAAATCAGTAGATAGTTTTGATTTACACACCAGAGTATTTGTTGAACTAGTAATTTGTGAGCAAAGTGAATTCCAGTTCATATGCACCAAAAGACTTGTGGCACTAAATAACTGTGAGATTTTTATTTTATCCATGCACTTGACATTAGATGAAGATGATTTTCTGTGATTTAATATGAAGCTAAAAAATAGCTGTCAGGAAGAGATAGGTACCATATATTTATTTTTAAATTTAGTAAGGCAATTTATTTAGTTTTTTCCTCATTAAATTACAATGGAGACTTATTACAAGATTCTAAAGTGCATCTTAAAATCAGTATTACTATTATCTTTACAAGCAATATCTTTGAACATAAAGTTTTATGTAAAGTCAAATAATTTCTTGTAAATTGTAAATTTATATACATTTTTTGATTTTTTAAAATATACAATAGCTGTAAAATAATATTCATTCCACAATACAAAATATGCTATATCAATAGTTTGATGTCTATATGTGTCAATAGATATTTCCAAATATACACTGCTTACTGTTTCATTATGTTAAAATCCTCATCACCTGCTATTATTGAACCTGGATTGAAATATAAATATTCTGTAAGTTTGCATATTTGTCTGATACGTTTTCAAAATCTTTTCTCATGGAATTGAATGAAATCTTCTAACACCACAAGGAATTGTTGACATGTTTATGCTTTAAGGCAAGAAACATAAATCATCTGAAGATTCATTTTATATTTGCCTAAAGAGTGTAATTTGCATTATCTACTAATGGGTTACAAGTCACTACCAAAGTGTTACTCATCTCTGAAAATGGCTTAATCTCTATCTAACACACTGGTTTGCTGTGAACTTCAGTTTACATAACCTGTGACCTGATAAAATCTCATCAGCAGCCCGTAATCTCTTGCTTGGGCTAGACTCTTAATCCACTTCAATGCATAGTGACTTCTCCACCTTCATGCATGACATATTTCACTATGGCACCATGAAAATCAGTTTATTTATGTGTAATGCTTGGCTTCTGACAGCACTTCTCCACTATAGCAGCTCCTAATACTTTATCAAATGTCAAGTTTGAAGTTATGTCGATAATCCTTGTCTGTGGCTGATTCTCCTACAACTGTCAATAGCCTGATCTTTGAAAATACCATCTTACATACTGCTATAGTACAGTAACATTTTTAGTTTTTTAATTTTAAAATAAAAATCTATGGCTCTTGACTCCAGCTGTCCATTCCATAAAAAATGATGTTTTTGCTAAAGCTGTATTTCTCAATACAAAAATTATCTAGATGCTACATAAAGTTCAATGGATAAAATAAATGTGTTTTAATCCTCAACTATTTTTAAAAAATCCTTCAGATGTGATTTATCAAGCTCTAAGAAAACATTTTGCTGGTTTGTGATTATATAAAGTTTGAACTTTGATTTGTATTGAACATCATTATCACTTGAATTTCTATTCAAAAATAAAGAAAATTAAAGGCTATACAGAAAAGAAAAAGGAAAATAAAAGTTTGTTCATTATTTTTTAATGTACTCTTATATCAATTAAATTTGACTTAATAAAAGCAGTAAAATCAATGTGGAAGTTCAGGACAACTATACTCTCTTCCATTGTAGACTAATAATTCTGTAATCTAAAAGAAAAATGGAAAATAAAACAGTAAATCCAATACCTGATACAACTTTTCAACTGCAGTAAAAAGAAGAGAGAAATACTGCAAAAATTTTCTGAATGATGCACTGTTACAAGGCCTTCTCACATGGTATTTAAAGGGATGTTTTGACTTGAAGACATGACCTGAATGCTAAGACTGTCACCAGAAATGGAAACGGAAGAGAAACCAGTAAGGAAATATTTTAAAGCATTTTAACATCATTTATTCATGGATTTCAAGGGCAAGAGCACCAGGTTGATGTGGCATTATCATGAGCTAACATAGATTTGTAGAGAGGGATCTTGTTATTTCTTCAGGAATTTGGCTTACTATGGCAGAGAGAACCAGTTGCCCAGGTGTTCTGCTTGGGCCAATAGGCAGAGTGCTTCTTTGTTCTGGCTGAGGACAGTGATCAGAGTGCATGGTGCAGACAGTAAAGATTCTTGGGCTAAGAGAGCTGATGTAAAGAATGGTACCAAAGTGAAGACCTGATATCTTGTTAATTAGCGTACAAGAAATGAAGATATCGTGTGGTACAATGAACTCGTGTAAACATGTACTTTAGCCACAGTGGGAATAAAACATACCCGTAGTACTTGAAACTTGCTCAACTCCAGCATAGTAGCTCTAGAGTGACTTTGTTGCCAGCAATCCCTGGCCAGTAGAGAAGATTTCTGACTGATCAGGGCCATGTGTTAGATAATATTTTGAGGGTAAATGTCCTCGGCAGATTTCATTTCGTCAAAATTTACAGGAACAAAAGTGGTGGGCATTTTCTAGTTTAGCTAAACTATTAGTCAAAAATGACTTAAATGATAAAAATCAGACCCCTCAAATTTAAAGACCCATTCCAAAAATGGGCATCTGAAATGAATAGACATTTCTCAGATGAAGAAGTACAAATGGTAAATAAATATATGAAAAAATGTTCAACATCACTGGTCATTTGAGAGATGAAAATTAAAAATACACTCAGAGTACATCTTATTCCAGAAACAATGGCTATTATCCATAAATCAACCAAAAACAAATGCTGATGGGGCTGTGGGACAAGAGGAACCCTTCTCCACTGTTGGTGGGAGTGTAAACTGGTCCAAACACTGTGCAAATCAGAGTGGAGATTCCTCAAAAAACTGAAACTAGAGGTTCCATTTAACCCAGATATTCCCCTTCTTGATATCTTCCCAAAAGAATTAAAAACATACCACAGCAATATATGCATACCCATGTTTATAGTGGCATGGTTTGTAATAACTAAATCTTGGAAACAGCCCAAATGCCCATCAACTGATGAATGGATAAAGAAGATGTGATTTTTATACAATGGAGTACTACTGAGCAATAAGGAGGATAAATCTGAGACATTTCTAAGTAAATGGATGCACCTTGAGACCATAGTCTTAAATGAAATAAATCAGACATATATGTAAATATCACATTGTTTCTCTGATGTGAGAAACTAAAGGTATAAGAACCGAAGTGTATAATAGATATTGTGAAATAGGAAAAACTTTTTCAAATGGGAAGGGGAACTTGAGAGGGGGAGGAGGAAAGAAGGAGGCAAAAAGAAAAGGAAAAAGTGGAAACAAAGCTTTTGTAAATAAGTAGGGGGAGAGGGGTTGAAGGGAGGGGAGGGAAATGGGGAAAAAAAGAATCAACGTATATTACATATAGTTACAAATTCCCCATGATGAATGTGATGATTATATCTAAAATGCACCAATAAAATTAATTTTTTAAAAGGTAATTTGAAGAAATTAATACCATGACTATAATTATATGAACATTATTTATCTAAAATACAAATAATGCCAATATTGCAACTGAAAAGAAGCCTACCAAAATATCAAACAGTGAAAAGTTTACTTGAAGTTAAAATTTAAATCTCTTGTAGTGCAGCCAGGGTCCCAAGCCCCACGCAGGGGCACCACCTGTAGCCAGCCTGGTTTCATTCCAGGACCTTGACAAAGAGACACAGTCAGTTAAATATGTGAGCGACCAGGGTGCTCTCACCTCTATAGGCAGAGGGGCCCAAGCCTTTGGCTCACCTCACTTTTATTCACCCAAACACAGGTACAAGTCATCAAAATAACACAAGATTCATTAGTTTTCCAATATCCATTAGTACATACTCCGGTAAACAACTTAACCTAAGTCTTAACTTTTTCCTGATATCTGATGTGCAATCACCCCTGAGTGCAACCTTTCTCCTGCGTGCTCACAGAGGAGGCCAGTGTGGCTTAATTCTCCTCTGGTCGCCAACGTTTTGTTGTGAAAGGTCCTTGTCAAGAATATGTATCATTCCTTGAGATTTAAGTTGATATTGATATGAAGACTCCATATAACCATTCAAAACCAAGTATCTAAAATATAAATGTTAAACATTTGAGATTTTTTTAAAAAGTTGAATAAATTAAAATACATTAAAATTTTAAAAATGTCTAATTTTTATTCAGTTAATAATTCAATTTCTAATACTATTCAGTTGTTAATCTTTTACTACAAGTATACTAATCTTTATGTTCAATGAACAGAGCCAAATATGTATTTAATTTATGAACAAATAATTTTGATATGTTGAATACATGTGGCCAAAGTTTTATTAATATTAGTGCTTATTCAGAATATTTACAGACTTTGTCTTTAGTTTCTTTTGATATCTTGTTCTGAACTAACCTCAATTTAATTTTTGATGACAAACTTCTTTGATTACAAATACTTTTTGATCCACTTTCTTAAGGAGAGTGAGTCAAGCATGAGTTCCTTTAAATTTTAATTTGAAAAATGTCAAGACCATCACCAATTTATAAATCAAGATATTCTGAATTTAATTAAAAATATTAAGGAAATTAATTTCTTTCTGGCACCCAAATGCTTACCAAAATTTCAAATGAGAGGAATAAATGTTAAAGATTTTATGAAGGCACACATTCGGTCATTTCAGAGATTCACTAAAAATCATTCTTTGTTTAAAAGTAAGTATGCTTGACATTTATATGGAATAATATTAATTAAAATCTAGTGTGAAGTTCACTTTCACTAAACTATTTTGGCATAATAGTATCGTCTCATGTTAATAAAATAAGAAACAACATGCTATTCCATAGTTGCTTCAGGATAGTTTTAAAGACATTGGCCACTACAATTTATACTCTCTGTTTTATTAAAGCCCATAGGCAGTATTTGTCTTGCTTTTAGAACTAAGAATAGTGATATTTGTTTTGAGGTTTATTTCATTAGATTAAAATATATTTTATTACATAGTTACAAATAAAAAACAAGGTACATTTTTAAGATGTATAGAGGTAAAGACAATGAACAAATGAATTTTAAAAGTTGCTGTATGTAATATAAGGGAAATTTACAGAGCAAAAAAGATTTTGTTTTTATTTTTGAGGCATATCTAGTTACATATGGAGAAAGCCAAAGCATCCAAACTTGGCAGAAGCAGAGAAAAAGTTTTAGAAGGTTAGCAGAAACAACGTAACAGATAATTAAGGAATGCGTTCCTGACTGAGAATAAGGGAGGGAGCTTTGTTCCAAAGGCATTAGCCTGTCATCAGATAATTGAATGAAAACAGCTTATGTTTGAAGAATTGAAGGAAAGAAAATAGTTGAGTCTAAATTTGGGTAATTCAGTAGGAACTGAAATACAATGACCTTTAAACTTTTTTATCATATACAGAATTTATTTGCAGTTCAATATGAAGTACTTGAGATGACTTTAGGTAGGGGTACCGTAATATTCTTTTTATTTAATTGTGTTAGTGTGTTGTATTACAGAGTACAGATTGAAAGAAAATAGATGGTGGCTATAGGAAAAAAAATCTACATAACTTAAATACTAATATGACATTTATTTATATATCTCTAAAATACAAAGTAACACAACCTTGGAAGATTAAACTACTATCTCACTGACCAAGAGTCCTGATGTGCCTTCACTGGATTCTCAGCACAGGATCCCACTAGGTAAAAATAAAGATAGCAGCTGGATCTAGCATCTCATTTGAAGTGTCAGTTATTCACCAGTCTTATATAGTTATTGGACTTAGTTCCCTTTAAGCTGTGGAAGTTATGTAAATTTCCTTTTACAAAGACAGTGTGGGAGTTACTGACCTTTAGAACCTCTGTTAAAGGCAAAGTTGATCAGCTCAGACCACATCACAACTTTCACTGTTAGCTTAAAATCTATTGAAGAAGACTAGCTTCATTTGAAAAATTCCTTCACATTTTCTATGTAGCACAACCCAAACTTAAGAATGATTTCCCATCATGTTTACATGTTCCATCTTTACTCCAGGGAGCATAAATCTTGGATACCATCCAATAGTTCTGCCTACTGTAATCCATCCACCAAACATCTTGTAATTCATTTCTCTCCCACATGCAAAGTATGTTTATCTCCTTCCAAGATTCTCAAGTGTTATACCATTATAGTAACACTTCCATTTTTAAATATCATATGAATTTACATCTAATCACCTCATTAGTTTAATTTCCAAAATCTTATCTAAATCACATCAACTCAAAGTTCAAACTCTAAATCAGATATGAATGAGTCTCCTAGGTATAATTCATATAATATCATATATATGACATGACATTTATACAGATATGATATTTATACAGAGCTTAGGGCAAAATTTCTTTGTCTCTATCTCTGTCCTCCCCACCAAAGAATCAGTCCCCAACATTTACAACAATAAGAAAAAAGGCATAGGACAGCAGTGGTAGATATTTCACTTCAGAACGGGAGTAAATAAAACAAAAGAAGCCATTGGTCCATAATACTTCTGACAAATGTTGGAGTTTTCCTAGATTAGACTTTAATTCCAGGGATAATCCTCCCTGGCCTTTGACTAAGTTGTCTAGGCTCTTAGTTCTGTCCTTTGAGTCATCCTTTCTTTCCAGGAAAGGTATCACATGTTTGCAGTGGAGTAGTTTTCATAGCCTTCTTCCTTCTAGAAGAGTTTTTGTGGGCCTCAAATCCTCTATGATTTTGTACACTTTAGCCTACTTCAATGAAAGCCATTGATGCTTCTGCTGAAATAAATTTCTCGAAATCTTTGTGGGTCTTGTGGGGATTTCTGAGGATTTTACTCCATTAGACAAAAGTCACATTGACAAATCTTTTGAGATAATCCTGTGTATCCTAGGCTCCTGCTGAAATGGCTGAGGGACAATACCCTGAAGCTTTCTTGAGGCCCTGTGGTTTGAGTCAAAAGATGTGTGAGGCCCACACTTAATATCTTGAAAAGATTCTTTCTTTGACTTTTGTTTTCTTTTGATCAATCTGAGGTTTCAGCAGAAGGTTGTAGGCACACTGTCTTTCTCTGTGATAAAGTTTTAACAGACATTTCTGGTGTGTAGCATTTTCATCACTTAAAGAAGCAGAAAACTTTCAAAATATTCTGACTTACTTCTTCCTTTTTGTTTAAATTGTTCTTCCTTTGTCTATTTTGTCTCAAATTTTACTATAAGCAGCAATAAGGAAACAGGTAGCAACTTTAAAGTGTGATTTGTAAATCTCCTTAGCTATGTATCCAAGTTTATCATTCACAAATTTTGTATCCACAGAACCACAGGGCACAATTTCACTAGGCTTTCTACAGAACATAGCAAGTCAAGCCCTTCTTAAAGTTTACAGTAACACGTTACTTACTTCCTGCTCAGTCTGGACTGACAGCATCTTTGCAGTCCACGTTATGATCTAGTCCAGACTGATCTAGATGATTTAGACTTTTTCTAAACTCTGTATCATGCTACTCAAAAATCTCCCTATAGCTACTCAGTCGTCAGTCCTCAACCTGTCCCATCATTTTTCAGGTGTTTGTTGCACTTGTGACCGATTATCATCATGACATACATTTAGAAGATTAAAACAATATATATGTCTCCACAGTATCCATGGGTCAGGATACTGCACATGGTTTACCTATGTTCTGTTAAAGGTCACATGAAAACAGCAAAGGTACTGATCGCATCTGGTAGGTAGGGTTCTTTTCTCAGCTTATTAGTTGTTCAGAGAATTAAGTTACTTCATGGTAATAGGGCCCTGGGTTTCAGTGCCTAGAAACTATCCACCAATCTATGTTACATGATTATCTTCACAGCATGGAGATTTGCTCCTTTTACTTTTTTTTTCTAATCAGCTTATTCTTTCACCTAGAGACTTTTAAAAAAGGGATCATGTGATTAATCAGAGCAACTCTGGTTTTTTCAGAGGAAAAACTTTAAAGTGCTAATCAATGTGGTGTTGGCTATTACACTTGAATTTGATTCCAATAATTTGACAACGTATTAATGTTTATTCAATTATATTAATACAATTTCTCATTTTATATTTTGTATGATAATAGCATTGTTACAACATCATGTTACTGACTTACAGTTTAAAATTTATTTTTATTATTGCTTATTAATTTTACAAATTACCAGGTTTCAGTACGGTATTTCCACACATGCATGTAACATATTTTGATCATATACATAATCACCTTATTCTTCTTTATACTGCTTACTTTCTTCCTTTTGTCTTTTTAAAAATAGATTTAATATATTAGAGAAATATGGTAGATTATCTTGATTAGGTCAACTTGAAAGGCTTGGGAGCACCCTAGCGGTTTTATGGAAAGCACTCTGCATGTGTTTAGATAGGTCATGTAGGAGTGGCTTTGGGGATGATATCTGGTTCCATGCCTCATCCTCACTGGTACTGGCACTGTTCTCTAGCTCTGCTTCCTAGCAGGCACAAACTAAGCAGCTTTGCTCCATCGTACCCTTCCACCAAGATGTTTCTGTCTTGGGACTAGCTTACCATGAACTGAATCCTCCAAAACATGAGCCAAATTAAACCTCTCCTACTTTAAACTGTGGATTTCAGGTACTGTGTCCAGCAATGAAAACAATAAGACTGAAAATAGGTACTGGAAAATCAGGGTTATTTTTGTGATTGTACATGATCATTTGGTATAGAAACCTTTAGAATTGGTTCATAGGAGGAATTTGGAAAAGTTTAAAGATACTGGCTAGAGAAGCCTCAGGATACTGCAAGAAGAGCCTGACGGGTGATTCTGGTCAGAGCTCAGAAAATCAGTGTTTGGACAGGAATACAGACAGTGAAGACCGGGCTGAGGAAGTTTCAGTAGGGAAAAAGGACCTCATTTACACCTGAACTTGAGGAGCTTTGTCTTATGATCTGGCAGGAAATTTTGCCTACATTCTGAGTCTTTGCTGGAGACTGAGATTAAGTGGTGGACTGATTAGTCTGCTGGATTATATTTCAGAGCAGCCAAAAATCCAAGAGGTGGTATTGATAATGCTTATTGCTTTCAGCCACATATATAGTGAGTATTGGAAGCACAAAGCAGAGCAAAACAATTTGAAAAAACTTAAATCTTGGCTCAGAAGGACCCACAGCTAAAGTTGGAGCCAAAGGAAGTGTGGTTGCTGAAGAGAATAGAATCTTTCAAAAGATATCAAAACTGGGTATGTTAGTGTATGCCGGTAATCCCAGCATCTGAGAAGCTGAGGAAGGAGGTCAGCCATGAGTTTGAGGCCAGCCTTGGGTAGATAGTGAGATCCCATCTCAAAAAAACAAAAGGGGGAAAAAAAACCCCAGAATGAAGTAATTTGTGCAGTGATAGGAAGATTGATAGATACCTTGAGCTCATCTCCGATGCCAGTTAGACTCTGCCCATCATAGACTCCCAGTACAGACTCACAGAGGAAACTACCATGAGCTTCAGGCCCTTGATCTTTGACTGGATCCTTCAGATCTCCAGCACACAAACATTCCCTTTGTACTCTTCCACACTTGAACCTCCAGGCGGCCTTTGTAAACCTTTTTCGTAAATCCACACGTATTTATATATTTTGCATTAATTCTCTTTCCCTAGCAAGCACTGACTGATGCACGTATCATTTCCCACTTTTGAAAAAGCTAAACAACAGTCTTTTCCCCATCTTGAAAATTCCTCTACATTTATTAGGATGCAATTCAATCTATACTTTTAAAAATGGTTTTGCTTAAATGTATCCAAACAGCAAGAGTAAATTTTTGCTTCCACCTGAACATGTAATTCGGATCTGAAAGCTGGACAAACTACTATATTTTCTTTCTATTTACAGAAGATTTTTTTTCCTACTAGATTTTAAAATTTAAAAATATAAGGTAGTGTTTATTTCATTTTTGTGTGTTCAGAATTTTTCACTTTAAACTGTATAGTTTTTTTAAATAGTACAAGCAGTGTAAATATTCATTCCATTCATCAATTACTAAACACTCAGATCAAAATTTATGCCTAATATAAATTGGATAGTAGATCCTCAAAAACAATTATTTCTAATGAATGTGCAGAAATAGCAATCACTGTTAATCTATATATTCATGAGGATAATCTCTAAATACCAGACAAATATAATAATTATTGTATACATATTCTTAATACATATACATATACTTAATAATACATATATATACTTAATGTATTATATGTATAAATATGTGAGCCAATAATAAAATAATCAGATTTTCCTCAAGTTTTAATTTTGTTTTAGTAGCTTAGTGAAGATAACTAGAAGTACTTAAGGCAGTGATTACTGAGCCCATGTAACTATTAGAGTTATTTACTGACTTTAAAAAATCACACTCAATCTTTTTTCATTTTCTATGGTATAGGATATTTAACCTAGGGCATTTCACATGTTATTCAAACACTTTAAAACTAAGCTACATCTTCAGCTCCCCTTCCCCCCTTTATAAAGAAAAGATCTTACCTACATGCTCAGGATTGGTTCAAATGCATTACCTTCCTGTCTCCCTCTCCTGAGGATTACAGGTTTGCACCCACACACCCAACTAATCATACTCAATCTCAAAGATCATTTCTAAGTAACCATATTGCTAAAGTATCTATAAATGATTTACTTTTGGCTTATAAAATTTTATTTATATTAATATTTCTATATTTTAAATTTTAATTAATATTTTAATTGAAATATTATAATTGTTTGCATTTTATAAAGGATACTATAACATTTTGATGTATGTATACAATGTGAAATAATTAAATCAAGCTAATTAACATATATATCACCTCAGTTCTCTTTTTTGTGTTGTCTTGAAATTTATTCAATTAAAAAGTTTTGAATGATATAATTCATTGTTAGTAACTATACTCACCCAGTTGTAAAATAACCTCAAAATAATAAAAATAAAATCAAAATCTCAAAATAATCAAAAATTTCTTATTTTAGGTTGTGTTAGGAAGAGGACTTGGGAGATGTATGTCAATAGTTATTAATTTTAATTTTAGATAATTCCTAGTCATCCTAATTTTGCAAAGTTCATTATCAGATTTATAAAAAGATAAGAAAATTCTGCCACAAGGTAAACTACAGTCAACTATGGGTGTAAACACACTGCTTAATTCAGTGGATTTTTAATGCCAAACTCTTTCAATAAAAGAAATTAGTTGCATTTGAAGTAGCTCTAGAGAAGGTGATCATCATGATTTGATCTGATGATATCAATTATCATCTTTGATGCTTTGACATAAGTCTAAAAGAGATCTTAGCACTAAAATCTACACAGGCAATCTCTTCCACTCAGTAAATTAAATCCTTTTATGATATTGCATTCTTCAGTGCAGTTTTCACATTTGTCTAACAATAAAAATCTAGAACCCAAGAGTTATTCTTGACACCATCTTACTTATATCTAACTCCAATACATTGAAGGTGTGTTATTACTTTTTTCTAAATATATACAAATCTCTAAGTTTCTCTGAACGCCAGTGTCTACCTGTCCAAACCATCACCATCTCTCCCTTGACCAAATAAACGAATGTGCTTGAAAAGTTCCTTTCCAAGATTTTTGCTATATTGCAAAAAAAAATAAGTTAAGAAAAAAATGTTTGCTGTACTTCAAGCACAAATAATTTAAAAAGTAAACACAACATATGGATCAAACTTGGTTATCTCTCAAAAGCCTTATGTGTTGTGGGCTTGTTTCTTAATGTAACAGATATTCACAGCTGGCGCTCTGAGAGTGATTAGATTATGGGACTCTAACCTCATCAGTGGTTTAACCTATTGGTACATTCAGAATCTGATGGGCTACTAGAAGATGAAGAATCTAAGTGGAACCTTCTTGAAAGGAAGGTATCTTCAAGAGCATTCCATTGGGGACTGTATCTTGTCCCTGAAACTTTAATCTCCTCTCTTTTACTCCTCCTCCTCTTCTTTCTTCTTTATTGCCATGAGATTAACAGCTTTCCTCCACTACACCCTGTTAGTATGAGGTTTCTGCCTCTCCAAAGGCTGACAAGCCATGAAGTCAATCCATCATGGACTGGAACTTCTGAAAGTGTTGTCCAAAATGTATATATTTCTCCTGTGAGTTCTTTTTCTCAGGTATTTTGTGAGTGTTGGAACACTGACTAATATTTTTTATCATCTTTAAAATAACTTGACTTCTCATTGTTTTTAGGATAAAGACAAATATTGAATATGCCATTTTAGGACCTACACATTCCATCCTTTATTTACCTCTTCATCTGCAACTTAGACAACTCTGTCTTTAAGAACCAGATACTTTTTACTACTGATCCCCTCCTCATAGCATTATCTTTGTCCAAATACCTTCTCTCCTAACCTCACCACCTGCATATGATGCATTGTAAATTTCTTTCAAATCTTAGCTCAATCAGGAAGGCATTTTATGATCTATCTCCTTAAGTTATTGTCCTTACTAGAAAACATAGTAATTTTTTGTTCATTTCTGCAAGTACAGGATATTGATGAACCAGACACACATAAGACATGCAATAAATGTGCTCTATATTAATTAACAAGTGTTTATAAAATTATGTACCTCTAATAAATTTATCTTAATTTCAATTTCAGTTTTTCATGTGATTCTTTGGTAAATCTTATCTACAACTACTAGTAAATTAGCTCTTGTTGGTATAGTCTATATTGCTTATTGTTTTATATGGTGTCCTACCAATAAACAGTGATTTTCTGAGAATAAAAAATTTATACATAATGCTCGAAAGATAAAAGCATAAAACAGACTTCTAATATTATTTATTATTTTCTTGTGTTCAGATAAGTTTAACATTCAAGTTGACTGGAAGATACTCACAATGTTTAATTAATACTACAAATAAATTGATCCACTTTTACCTTAATAGTCTTAATACCTTATAGAGGCATCTATAGCTCAGCTCCCTCAAATGGAATAAAAAAATCACCCAGGGCTAAAAAAGGACTAAAATACTGATTTTATCATTTGTAAAAGAAGAAAGTTAGCATTCAATGACTTCTAAAGTTTTTACATAATCAAGAATTCAGACTCATATGTTAGAAAAAGCAATATAAAATATAAATATATTTGTGATAGAGATTTTCTAGAAAGCATCAAGTAATTTAAGAAACTGGTCTCAAATGATGTATGGATTGTTTGGGGGGGGAGGGAGAGAGAGAGAGAGAGAGAGAGACAGAGAAAGAGAAACAGAGAGACAGAGTCATGGAGACCACCCTGACCATGCTTCAAATTCATAAACTGGATTCTATTATTCAAAGTCTGAGTCTGCCTATTAGCCCACAATGCCTTGTCAGAAGAGCTGGCAGTTGGTGTGTGGAAAAGAAACAATTCCCCATACCTCTGGTCACAGTGGAGGTCTCAGTGGTCTGTGATGCTGTGATGTCTTAGATGATAAGACAATAGTGCAGCTAAGGGCAACATGACTCATATACAAAACTTCTATAGAGACAGAAATTAATCTGTGGGAAAAAACAAATTTTCCATTAATCAATGATGTATTCCCTCTAGAACGTCTGGTTCTCTTGTTGCTAGAACCCTGCTCCTGTCAGCGCCCTCAATTCCACTGTTCCCACCCAGCACCAGCCCTTGTCTCTTCAAGAAGATGTGTGTTCAATAAACGATGCTGAGCTTCAAGAGGTAGTGTCTTAGCCTGATATGATCTCTCTCTGCCCTGGACCCCCACTTGTGCAGTAAAGATCTTGTCTTGTCTTTTGTTATCCTGACACCATACCCTTGGTAAGGTGATTGGAAGTCTGATCAGCCTCCAAAAACAGAAGGAGAGAGAGAGGACTTCTGAAATCAATTTGTATATTTCCATTAAATAATACAATGAACAAGTTAAAAACTCATTCTAATGATCTCTGTATTACCCTGGGGAGCATAGACACTGAGAATGATCTGACTTGATAAATATTAAGGGAAAGTTGACAACAAGGGTTAAACAAATAGACTACACAGTCACATAAAATGACAAATGAATTGATAAAGTAAACATTTTTACAAAAATGAATATTGATTGATTTTAACAAATCTGCAATTTTCAACTAACTACAATAACATATATATCATATATAACATAAGTATCACATAAATGTTATGTGTGTGTGTGTGTGTGTGTGTATGAGCTATTCAGCTCAGGAAGCGTAGGTCAGGAATTTCCTCTTATTCCTTAGAGATAAAAATCAAGTTACTTTACATTTGTATATACAATCAATTTACTTTCTCCCAAACTGAGTTGGAAACAATATGCTTACTAATACATTCAGCAGCATGTTTTTGAAGAATGTATCCATCTGCAATAATATGGATAATGAGTTTCTTTCACTCTGTTCTTCCAACATACTATATTGAATATATTGATTCTTTAGTGAGATTTTTCTAGTGTCTTTCCTTAATTTTCCTGCAAATTATTAAAGAAAGACAGATATCTTCCTTTGTAATACTAATACTGGTATTTGCACAAATTAAAAAATTCTATCTATGCCATGTGTTAACATTTTATTTTTCAAATAAACATGCATTATCCAAGTAACTTTTAACAAGAACTATTCACTAGAAGTGAAGATGGAAGAAACTAAGGAGATCAAAAAACAGTGGGAAAGATATGATTAACTAATCTTTGAGTTAAACCTGTCACAGAATGTAGGGTATGAATTAGGCTTGCAGTTTTTTGAATTAAGCATTGATTGGCATGACTGGACAACGTAACAGTATAGTTAGTACAGATGGACAATAATATAACTAGATGTGAAATATACTCTGGGGCCACCTAAAACCTTTTGCTCAATAAGCAATGAATTGCAGAAATGGAAGAAGCTATAAATATTGATTTATCACATAAGGAGAGAAATCTTTCAAGTGTATGCAGAATTATGCTTTAAAAATGATATCAAATTGTGCTAGAAAAAATGAGTGAAATACAGAGTTAATCAATGGATTTATCAATTTGAAGTAATAACTTTTGACAGTGTTACTGTTTTGATATCATATTTTGAGTTAAAATATGGAGGCAACAGAATGATCTAACAAGGAAACCATTTCAGCCTACAATAAAGCAGTAATTTGATCAAGTTGCCCAAAGTCATTGACTATTTGAAGGAGCATATAGAATGCAATGAATAAAAAGCTCTATATGCAAACAAAAAGTTTAGACCTAGAATAAAAAATACATAAAACAATGTAAAATATAGGCACAAAGGCCTGGGATGTAGTTCAGTGGTACAATGATTGCCTTGATTAGGCAAGGCTCTAGGTTTGATCCGCAGTACCACACACACACACACACACACACACACACACACACAGGAAAAATAAAAACAAGAAAAGAAGGAAGTTTTCATTCTCTTGCTTAAGCAAAGCTCTAACAGATTTTAAAGAATGTGTGTGTATTTGGTAATTAATGAAACAGAAAGAGTGCACAGTTTCTACTAAAAGTAAATAAAAATTAATTCTCTAGTCTACCCTTTTCCTTTGAGCACATATGTTTACTGAATTCTTCGTATTACTTTGTATTGCATAAACTGAGAATGTAGCATATATATTTTATTGACAGACTCTGAAGACTATCTTGCTTGAACAATTTATTAGCTGTATGGATGTGGGAAAGATGTTTAACCTCTCTGAGTTGCTGTTTCCTTCTCTGAAAAATGAGAATTGCTGTAGTACATTTTTCTTAAAATTTAAAGAGAGAAATTCAGGTAGCTTCAATTAATTGTTTAACCCATAGTAAACAATAACACTATAGTATAAAATCTACATTAAGATAGTAAGTAAGCTCTGTTGTTTAGTCATTATTAACTTTCAAGGACATTTTTCGATCCCTGAGATGACATCCAAATATTTTAATTTTAATTTTTATTTATTTATTTATTTTTGGTACCAGGGATTGAACTTGGGACCTTGAGCTTGCGAGGCAGGTAGTGGCACCACTGAGCTAAATCCCCAGCCAAATATCTTAATTTAAAAAAAAATTCCTTAAATAATTTTTATTCACATGCAAAGATATAAATAAATTTAATAGCTAAAATTATCCTGATTGACATGTGGCTATTTTTTTAGTTAGATCAAGCTCTCCACCTTGCCTTATAAAGTAAAAATTAAGGGCAGTCAGTATGTATTTACTTATGAGTTATAATGTGCCAAGCAAATTTATCAGTATTTTTATGTCTATTTTGCACATGAGGAAACTGAGTTTAAAAAATTTAAATAATTTCACGAGCTCAGATTTTATCTGAAAGTCTTTGATTAGGATAGAAATTTAAATGAAGCAAAATAAGTTCATAGGTAAATAGCTGAGGTCAAATGTCAAAATTGTCATTGTGTCCATGGCAGTACACTTCCTCTTTCAACAAATATTTTAGTTTTATGTGAATGGATAAGAGAGCAATGAGAAAATACATTTGAAGAGGGAAAAAAGAAAACAACTTTCTCAAATGATTTATCAAAGGTAGACAAGGTTTTCCTAATGAGGTGCCAATCTTTCTAAAGGATTATAATACAGATATATAAAGGCACTTTGCCTCTATTATATGTGTTCAATGGAATTATGGCATTTATTATGGGGAAACAATGCTCTCTGGCATCTGCTGCCAAGGGTTCCCTTCCACTATTTAATTTGAACCTGCCACATCACAAGAAAGTTATCCAAACAACTCCTTGTATGGGAGTTATTATACTGTTGCAGATGTGTTAAGATTTAAAGAGATTGGCAGAACAATTCAGAAAGATTATGAAGTGTAGTCTTTTTTTCTTAAACTGCCAAGAAAAATTATGATGACATTTTACAACCACAAACCACTTGCTCCAAATTCTAAACACCAGTATCAACCTCTGAGTTCTCTACACATAAAAGTTTTAGATCAGTTAACCACACCCTCTCATCCCTATTCATATTCTGAAGAAATGTAATGGCTTTTACAGACAAAATTTCTATTCAATGTCCTAATTATTCCTCATATCTTAACAAACTTAGTTATCTAAATTGCTAAATATAAATAGTATTTAGAAATAAAAAAATTAAACTACCATAATACATGTTTTGCAAAATACTTGCTTAGAATATCAAGTGATATTAGCAGGTTAACAACATGTCAACTTAGGCATTCAGTAAACATTGCTTTTCATAGTAGTTGCCATATGAAAATACATGAACATTTTCCGTAATCAAGTTTATGTATTTGGTGTTTGCCATGGTGAAGACTAGATATTGTGATATTTATTAAAATATTGCATGAATTTTTAATTATCTTGGGTTTAATCCCTACTAAAAGTAAATTAAACTCTACTGTTTTCATATAAATAATAAAATAAAACATGATGTATTAAAAGTTTTATATGGATGAAGAGTGTTGTTATGAATGTAGAACCCAGAATTCATCACATATTTAAAGAGACAATTGATTCCATATCTGTTAATGGTCAAGACAATGAACTTGAAAAATATCAAGATTTCTCTGGTAACTCATGTTTCACTTAACATAAGGACCTAACTCTATCAAATATTTTGGATTAGTGTCTCCCACAATTTGAATGTCTTCTATTCAAGGAGAATGAAAGATAACTGTACAAGATACTAAACCTTATCACTAAAGATTAGTGAGTGATACAATAAGAAAATTCCTCTCTTTTGCTTTATTTTTATAGTTTACAAATCACCTTAATCAACAAATTGAGGAACTGCTAACTCACAGGTACTACAACAGGTCCTTACAAAAACAAGTTGAAGAGAAACAAGGTTTTCTACAATATTTGGAGAGGAGGCAGAAGTGAACTAGAGAAAAGCAATAAATATTCCAGTAAGATATATGAAAATGGAGAAGGCCTTGGAATTCCAAGAGCAGTAATGGTATCTGAAATTAAGGGTGAGTTTTGGTTTTGAAAATTAGCTTTACATAATATATCTTTTTTTAAATAAAATAAATTTATTATCAAACACACACACATACAAAAATTAAAACCATTCAAAGAAGAACAATATAAGGGAAAAAAAACTACAATAATATTCAAATACAGTAGAACTCAACCAAAACAAAACCGAAAAGCACTTAAACATTTTTCCATATAATTTAAAAAAGCATCTCAAGCACCAACAAGACACCAGAGGATGTGATTTGCTTCAGAAAGGTCCCCAAAACCAACGCTGAACAAATAATGATCTGGAAAAAACTGCAGTTAGCTAGCAGACTCCACATAAGCCAAACTTCTCTCTAATTTAATTTTGATACAGTTATATGACACGCGATGGAAACACATTCCAAGAAATATGTTATTGGGCCATTTCATCCATGTGTATCCTTAATTACTCTTTCAGTTTCTCACACTAGAGAAACTATTCGGTATTTACACATGTATGTCCTACTTATTTCACTTAAGAGGATGGCCTCAATATGCATCCATTTAGCTATAAATGTCTCTAGTTTCTCATTCTTTATGGCTGAATAGTACTCCATTTTATTAAAAAAAAAACACATCTTCTTTATTCAGTTTCCAGTTGATGGACACTTGGGCTGTTTCCAAGCTTTAGCTATTACCAACTGTGCCACTATAAACATGGGTGCACATATGTTGCTGTGGTATGATTCTTTTAATTCTTTTGGGAAGATTCCCAGTAGGGGGATAGCTGAGTTAAATGGGACCTCTAGTCCTAGTTCTTTGAGGTATCTCCATACGGATTTCCACAGTGGTTGCACCAGTCTGCACTTGCACAAGCAATGGAGAAGGGTTCCTTTCTTTCCACACCCCCGCCAGCATTTGTTATTGGTTGATTTCTTGATAGCAGCCATTCTTTGTGGGGTGAGGTGGAATCTCAGTGTTGTTTTCATCTGCATCTCTTCAATGACCAGTGATGTTGAACATTTTTTCATATGTTTATTGAATATTTTTACTTTTTTGTCTGAGAAATGTCTTTTTTATCAGATGCCCAGTTTTGAATTGGATCTTTAAATTTGGGGGGTCTGATTCTTTTTTAAGTTCTTTATTTATTCTAGATAATAGACCTTTGTCTGAGGAACATCTGGTAAACTATTTTTTCCCACATTGAGGGCTGTCTCTTCACATTGCCGGTGGTTTCTCTTGCTGTGTGGAATCTTTGTAATAAGAAGAGATACCACTTGTTGCCTCCTCATCTTTGACAAAGGAGCCAAACAACCTCACTGGAGGAAAGATAGCCTGTTTAATAAATGGTGCCACTGCAAGCGAAACCACCAACAGAGCTAACAGACAACCCACAATGTGGGAAAATTTTTTAGCAGCTGTAACTCAGACAAAGGGCTACTATCTAGAATATATAAAGAATTGAAAAAAATCAGATCCCCCAAATTCAAAGACCCAATTTAAAAAATGGGTATCTGAAATAAACAGACATTTCTCAGACAAAGAAGTAAAAGCAGCAAATTAACATATGTAAAAATGTTCAACATCACTGGTCATTGGAGAGATGCAGATGAAAACAACACTGAGACTCCACCTCACCCCACAAAGAATGGCTCCTATCAAGAAATCAACCAATAACAAATGCTGGCGGGGGTGTGGAGAGAAAGGAACCCTTCTCCATTGTTGGTGGGAGTGCAGACTGGTGGGACCACTATGGAAATCTGTGTGGAGACACCTCAAAGAACTAGGGCTGGAGGTCCTATTTGATCCAGCTATTCCCCTGCTGAGTATCTTCCCAAAAGAATTAAAAGAATCATACCACAGTGATATATGTGCACCCATGTTCATAGCGGCACAGTTTGTAATAGCTAAAGCTTGGAAACAGCCCAAGTGTCCATCAACTGGAAACTGCATAAAGAAGATGTGTTTTTTTAATAAAATGGAGTACTACTCAGCCATCAAGAATGAGAAACTAGAGTCATTTATACCTAAATGGATGCATATTGAGGCCATACTCTTAAGTGAAATAAATAAGACACACATGTGTAAATCCCAAATAGTTTCTCTAGTGTGAGAAACTGAGAGTGTAAATAAGGATTAAAAGGATTAATAACTAGTAATTTATACTTTTAAATTGGAAATGGTCCAAAGGGGTAAGGGTGTTGGGAAGAGATGGGGAAAGGAAAGAAAGCAAAGGAAAAATTATGAGAAAACAAAAAAAAATGGAAGCAAAGTCCATATAAATAGGGAAGGATGGAAGGGTGAAGAGCACACAGGTAATGGAAAAAAAATAAGAACCAAGATAAATCATGTACAGGTACAAGCACCCAATGATAAATGTAAACATACTTTTTTCCTAAAATGTACCAATAAAAGAATTTAAGGAGAAAAAATAATAATAAATGGTGCCAGAAAAACTGGGTTTCAACTTCCCAAAGACTAAAACTAGACTTATATCTCTCACTATGCACTAAACTTAAATCAAAATGGATTAAAGATCTAAATATTGAAACAGAAACACTAAACAGGCTGGAAGAGAGGTTAGGAAGAACGCTTGAAGACATTGGCATAGGAACAGATTTCATGAACAAAACCTCAGTTGCACATGAACTAGCATAAAATTAGTTTTAATTCACAGCACTGAATATTGTTTTCCCTTTATGCTAGTAATTCATAGGTTTAAAATTAGATATTGAGGTACTTGTTACATGAACATAAAATATTTAAAAAGTAATATGGACGTATTGAGTGGATGGAGCAAAAGATAAGGTGATATGTTTTCTACTACTGAAAATGATGAATTAATTATCATCTATTAATAGTATTTATTTCTAAGGGGAAATAAATAAAAGCTAATAATGAAAAAATAAGTTTAAATAGTTCAAAAGTAAAAGAGAGAAAAATAATAGAAAGAATAGATTATATGGCATATATCTAGCATTTATCTCACTATTAGATATTTGAATAGATAGCTTATGAAACATACGGGTTCGTAGAGGGAAGAGGCCCTCCATTAAGTTGCTGCAGTCACATCTCCACGCTCCCTCAGAGTTAGCATGCAGGCTTTGCTGATCAAATGAATTCGTGATGTTTGTAATATGGAGCAAAACGCAAACAGTTGTAGGGACTTTCAAAATCATTTGTGCCAGTAGTGGTGGACTGATGCTACATCAAGTAAAATCCCGTGCACAGTGGTGAAACTGAAATTCTACTGATGGTCTTACAGTACTAGAACTCTTGTGTGATCTGATGTGTGGGCTCTGGCTTAGGAGAAAACAGGGTTTAATAAAATTATTTAGTATATGTAATTTTAATAATGTTCTTTCAGTTCAAGCTAATCACTGTTATTTCTGTTGTTTGCAACTAAAAATTTAGATGGATCCCACATACACAAAGGGAAGGGATACGCATTTTATATCCCATTCAGTCCTTGGCCTGTGTATTCAATAAATATTAAATATATAAATAATTAAAATATAAAAAGAAAATAATACAGTTTCCTTTTCTTTCAAACTAGAAGAAAACAGAAAATATCTAATATCTCAACCTGGATGTCTCTCTTTCTCTCCCTCCCTCTCTCTCTACTTCTCTCTCACACTCTCTCTTTTACTTTATCTCTCCCATTTTTTTAACTTAGATACAGAAAGATTGACTTTATTTCAACACTTGTATGTGATTGATTCCCAAAATTTCAGGAGAAACACTAATTGACAAAATAATTTCTCCACTAATACCAGCTATTGAAATAAATGGTTTAGAAAATTTCATGGGCACTGAAATTATATTAAGTAATTCTTTGAGATACATAGGCAAACAGTTGTAAAGCCAGAATAAATATGGTTCAATATGAAAATTATTGTTCAAAAAAGACAATATCTAAACAAGAGACATTGAGAGTACAAAAATCTTTCCATTTTTCAGTGACTAAAAGATTAATTTTATCTTGCAGTAAGATTTGCAGAGCACTGTGCTACAAGAAAATAGAGAATTCGAGTGATATATAAAGAAATGTGGAAAAATGCAATATATTTGAGCTTATACACGAACAGAAACTAGAAAATCACAAGGATATTCTTGATAGCTAATGTAAGTCTATACAGAGACAGGGACGAAAAGGTCTAAAGGGGTAGGGGAAGTGGGAGGGGTAGGGGAAAGGAAAGAAGGGAAAGGAAAAATTATGAGAAAAAGAAAAAGTTGAAACAAAGTCTTTGTAAATTGGGAGGGGTGGAGGAGGTGAAGGGAGGACAGGAAATGGGGAGAAAATAAAAACCAAGATACATCATGTAAAAGTACTAGTACCCAATGATCAATGTAAATGTATTGTATACCTAAAATGTGCCAATAAAAGAATCTAAGGTAAAAAAAAGAAAATATGTAAATATTTAATTCCAAATATACATGATACTAGCAGAAAATGTCTGTTTAAGACTTCCAAAACCTTTCATAATTTCAAAATTTTTTCATTATTCTCTCGTCAACTTAAGCAAATAATGTTTTACTCTTATACTCCATGTATCTTAAGGCTTGAATATTGTCAATTTTCTTCCTAAGTCTTCGTCTTTAAAGCCATTTCCAAAACTTATATTTATCTTCCTCCTTCAAACACCCAGCTTTCTGGAAACACAGGCCACTAGACATTTCCAGGGAGGACTTATTACTTTGGATATTAACCAATTTCCTAGTCATTGTCCTCTATTCTTTCATGGCTTTGACAACAGAGTCATGCTCCACAAAATATTGTTTTCATATTCCTTAATGAATTTGATATGTTCTGTACTCAAATTCTCAGTTCTTTGGCATTCTTATTTTAATCAGAAACAAACTTTGCTCAACCACAATCTTAATTGTCACTTTGCTACTCATATTCTCTCTCTCTCTCTCTCTCTCTCTCTCTCTCTGATTTCTGATTCTCTGACCCTCTCTCTTTTGTCATTTTATATACTTGTTAAAACCATATCTATATTAATTTTTGCTTCATAGCTTCTCCACTTCTTACCCTTGGAGGTGGAAATATTTTAAATAATGCCACAATCATGTCAACTCTCCTCATATTAAATTAATGACATCAGTCTGACATAGACAAATAATAGGAGTGTTATAGTTTATGATGCCACAATTAATATTTTGAAAATATTTACATATTCCAGACATTATACTCATACAATATTTCCCTTTATGGACTTTTCTCTGTCATTTAATTTTCTGCACATCTTTTTCCAATCTTATTGTTAACAAATCGCCTTGGATTCTACTCTTGATAAAAGTAGAAAATTAAAATAACTCCAAAGAACTCTACTGATCTCCACAACTGTATCCTGACCATTGGATTTTCTATACTCTTCATTTCATCCTGACATTGATGAAATGTCTTTGAGGCTAATATGATTATACTGCGTTGTTCAATAATCCATTCCCAGTCTTTCTTTCAATATTCATGATTTGGTAATCTACAGGCCCTTTGTTTGCTTTAGTATAGTTTTTCCCAAGCTACTATTTAATACCATAAAACTATGATAGATAGATTTTAATTTATTCTTTCACTATTTAAGATACAAGCTACCTCTTGATCCAATTTCCTGTTCTCAATAACATCTTTTATTCTCTTTCTCAAATAATTTGTGTTATGTTTTAACTATGAAGGGTGCAACAAAGACATACAGCAACGCTCAGAGCTGGTGCCTACAGAAGTGATTGGAAGATGAAGGCTTTAACTTCATTTGTAGATTAATTCACTGTTGAGATCATACATAATTTGATGGCACGATTGAGAAATGATGGAAAAAAGAGATGGGGCCTAACTGAAAAAAAGTAGGTCATGTTTGTGGCCTTGGGGACCATATCTCATCTTTGGCCTCTTCTTCTCTGTTGGTCTCTTACTCTCTGCTCACTGGCCACTATGAGTTGAACAGCTGTTCTTTACCATGCCCTCTTTGCTCTAGTGTACTGTCTCATCACAGCCCAGAACCAATAGAGTCAAGTGACCATAGCCCAAAACCTCTGAAATCATGAGTTAAATTAAATCTTTCTTCCCTTTAAACTGTTCATGTCAGGTGTCACAGAGATAAAAAGGTAACTAATCCAGTTGGAGTATTCAATTTTTTACCTTCTATTCTTTCTTTAAGCTATTCACTCATTCAAGTGCTGTTCGCAAACCCCTCAAGACTTTTTTAATGATAATTTTTGCAAAATTGAATTTCTCAATGAATAATTTCTACCTCACTCCCTACTCTTGGAAATACATGTCTCGCTGAAGTTACAAAATGATATACTAGTCAATAACAGTTTAACCAGAGAAGCAGAGCCAGCAGGAATTATATGTGCAGAAATATATTAAAAGGGATTTGTTTATATGATGATGGGGTTGGCTAGTCTAGTCCAAAATCCATAGCAAAGGGTAAAGAAACTGAGCTGTAACTTGGGCAGTGGATTCAAGCTGCTGATCACAGGTAGATTGCCTTCTACTTCATCAAGGAAACCTTTGCTCTGTTATTTTTTAGGCTTAGCAACTGACTGGATCAGACACATCTAGAACACCTAAGATTATCTCCCTTACTTAATGTCAACGGATTATAGAATTTAATCTCACTTACAAAATACCAGGATTTGTTTGATTGAATACTTATGAGTACATACAAATCTCCTTAGACCATTCTTTTTTTTAAAATTAATTTTATTGGTACATTTTATTGGTACACTTTAGGTATACAATTCGTTTACATTTATCATTGGGTGTTTGTACCTGTACATGATGTATCTTGGTTCTTATTTTTTTCCCCATTACCTGTGCACCCTTCACCCCCTCCACCCTACCCTATTTACATAGATTTCATTTCCATTTTTTTTCTTTTCTCATAGTTTTTCCTTTCCCTCTTTTCCTTTCCCCTTCCCCTCCCTTCACTCCTTCATCTTTGGACCTTTTTTCCTATTTCAAGTTATCAAATATTCATTTTAATCATTTTAACTCTTGTTTACACTATCAGTTTCTTACACTAGTGAAACTACTCTGTATTTCCACATGTGTGTCCTATTTATTTCACTTAGAGTATGGCCTCAATTTGCATCCATTTAGCTATAAATGACTCTAGTTTCTCATTCTTTATGGCTGAGTAGTACTCCATTTTATAAAAAAAACACATTTTCTTTATCCAGTTTCCAGTTGATGGGCACTTGGGCTGCTTCCAAGCTTTAGCTATTACAAACTGTGCCGCTATGAACTTGGGTGCACATATATCTCTGTGGTATGATGCTTTTAATTCTTTGGGGAAGATACCCAGCAGGAGAATAACGGGGTCAAATGGGACCTCTAGTCCTAGTTCTTTGAGGTATCTCCATACTGACTTCCACAGTGGTTGCACCAGTCTGCACTCCCACCAGCAGTGGAGAAGGGTTCCTTTCTCAGACCTGCCCATCTGGAGCTGGCTCCTTTAGACCATTCTTAATCTCCAAATAAGGACAAAAACAAAACCATGCTTTTGCCTTACATGACCACTATCTTGCTCACAACTGATAATATGACAAATTTTTCTTGAGAAAAGTGTGTTCATTGTCCTGTGATGTTTTCTCTTTTCCTTTGCTACCCTATAATATAAATTTTATGATGCAAAATTAACTACTATAAGTATATCTTGTGTTAGATTATAAAAGCATGGGAATACAACAAAAAATTGGCAAGTATATACAAGAGCATTCATAGTAAAATAAGAAAAAAATCATTTTGTGCAAGTTAAACTTAAATTTCAACTGAACTGAATCAAGAGACTCCTGAAGACATAATTGGTCATGGGAGCATTATACTCCCAGTGGATTAAGCCACTGATATTCCAAAATTGTCCCACCATGCCCTACACTCTCTAACGCATATCTTCTGCTTTGGAGACAGCCAATCATGAACTGAAATCTCTGAAGCTGTGAAACCAAAATAAATCTATCTTCTTTTGTGTCCTAGGTGTCTGGCATGTTTCCCAACAATGGGAAAGTTGACGAATACACATACTTATTATGGTCCTCATTTCTGAAATTGGGTGTGGTCACATCTGGTATTTATAACTATGATATTACATTACCAGTATATATCCTCATTATCCTGCTAGCATCTCATCTTGTTATATTTCTTTGCCTATCGGCTAATCCAAGTATTCATTTCTGAATGGACTTTTAGCAACTCCATTGACTCAGCAACTACATTGATTTTTGTAATTTTCTATTCATTTTAATCACAGGCTGTTGTAGTTCTAGAAGATAATCTAAGGCATGTGTAGCCCAGACATACTGTTCTTTACCTCCACCATGTAACAGCAATTCAATATTCCCCTCATTCATTAAGAATGATGATCACAGCCAGTATAGTAATTCTACACATTGCCTATTCAATCAGAGGCATGCATCCAAAGCAGCTGGATGTAGTATGAACATAAGATTCAATGGAATCATTGCACTTTCTATTCTGACAAAAGTCTAGTGTATCAGTGTTCCCATACCCATAAGGTAAGTTATTGAAAGTTTTCAGCTAAACTTTCTAGATAAAAACAAACTACTTCTTGTGAACTTTAGTAAAATGTATAAGATACAAAGGAGGACAAAGTATTTTCTAAATTAATGGGTGCATACCAGTCACCAAGGGATGTATTAATTAATTTTGCTCAAGTAATAAAAGTACATCTGGAAGTATAGTCACAATTGGAGATACCACCTGATTAAGTTTATAATAAACCACTTGCATTCTACAAAACCCGTTTTCTGCCTAGGGCAAATAGTCGTGTTGAGAGTGGATGTGTTGAGAATCACTAATCAATCACTACTCTTTTTTTTTTTTTTTGCTACTGGGGATCAAACTCGGGATCTTGCACTTGAGAGGCAGATGGCAGAACCACTGAGCTGAGTCCCCGGTCCTCAATCACTACTCTTGAGTCATTCGACAGTTTAATGTGGGAAGCGATCTCTACCAACCTTCCAAAAATGTGGTATTTTTTTCTACTTATATTTTTTGTAAGTAAGGGATAACTTATTAACTTCCAACTGGTATTTCCTACTGTAACTAGTCCTCCTATCACAGGTCATGGAAATAGTATGGAAACTCTGCCAATTGCTTTCATATCTGTATCAATTGCTTACTATGAAACTTGAGAAATAATAATGGGATGAGTTTGGAAACCAATTGCCCCAGTGTAATACAGACTTGTGCTAAAACTATAGAACACATGATTTAGATAAGCTGCTGCTCAGACTACAGAACAAACTTAATGCTTTGGGGTTCCAGAAAATAATGTGCTGTGTTCACACATATGTAAACATATTTTTATTTTAATTCTATTTAGCTAATTCTTAAAGTATTTGAAATTAAAATTTGTCCATTAAGCAAGAATTCTAGAACAAGATAATTTCAATGAGATATACTCTAACTTTTAAGAAAGAAATAAAACCAAACCCATAAAAACCTATTTGGAGAGGAGATACCGAGATCAGACTTCCTATCTCTTTTTTATAGGACAAATATGCTTGATTCAAAAAGAAAAGGAAAATTATGTGCTAATTACTTTCATAAAATAGAGGCAACATCACACACCAAACATCAGGTTACTCATTCTAGTAATGTATAAAATGATAATATTGTCATGATCATTTGAGGATTCAGACCTACTATAAAAGACTTGTTAAATAATTAGTAAATGATTGATCTAAAATGTGTTTTCATGGAGTGCACACTGTCGTAAGCCTCCTATATATGTCCATACTCCATACTGAAGCACTTTTTGAGCAGCACAGAAAGGTGTTGATGGCTAACACATCCCAGCTGTCTTCTCTGGAAACTGCAGTTGGCTGGAGAGATAACTTACGCATGTGTCCTTCTGGGATAGTCTGATCCTTTGTCACTTTTGCGTCAATTCAGGAAAACTCTATAAGAGGTCTTTACTGCTCCAAAGTTTCTCATAGAATGTCTAAAGCTTTTATTTTTCCCATATTGTATCTCAGATTCTCCCATTGCCAGTCCTGCTTTCTTTTCTTCTCCACAGTTTTTGATCCTGAGCATATTTCTTTCCAAATACTCTATATGCAAATCTTTATCTTAAAATCTGCATCCTAGGGGATCTATCCTGTGACATTACATTAACAAATACAAGGAGAAATATCATACAATATTCTCAAGAGATTTTAAAGTGCAGTTGAAACAAATTCAACACACATTCTTTGATATAGTCTCCTAGGAAACCAGAAATAGAAGAATATTCTAAAGACTAGGTGGATATAGAGAAACCTAAGGAAAAATAACATAAACGACTTTTAAAGAGCTTTAGTTCTCATATCTAAGCATAGTTACTTGCCCACTAATAAAATTCCATTCAAGATTTTGCTAAAACAGAAGCTAACACACTTTTTGTACAAAAGGACAAAATAATAAACATTTATGCTTTGTTAGTCTTTGTCACAATCACAACTTGGATTTTGTAGTATGAAAACAAAAGCAATAAATAAATCAGTGGACATTTCTCTTTTCTAATAAATTTTATTTCCAAAAACGGATGGCTATTTGACCTACAAGTCATTGTTTGCCAACAACAAAGACTTGAATAGATGAAGAAAGAAATAGGAGAAAAGAAAAGAAAGGGAGAAAGAAGAGAGAAGATGAAGGAAGGAAAGCAGGAAGACAGGAAGTAGGAGAGGCACAATTTGTAAATTAGTGATTATGTAATTAGAAGATTCTAAGTAATCATTCTACTACATACTAAAATTACTAGGTATAAATATCAAGGTGTCAAAATACAAAAATAGTTGTATTTCTGCTCATGTCAAACAGAAACGTTCACTGATAGCACACAAATTCTGGACAGGCAAGTAAATAATAAAAGCTACCAGAAAATACTTTTAGATGTAGCAAAACTTACCCACTCCAGAAAGACATCAGACACCTCTATTTTCATACCTTCGACTGCAGGTATGATCCAGTCAGTTCCAGAGAATGTAACTAGCATTTACATAGAATCTCACAGCATCCCTCTAAGAAGTAGATGCTACAATTAGAGACTACCAGAATATCAAAAAGAAAAGGCAAATTCTAGAATGGTGAAAGCTACACAAAAATAAATTCTGCCCAAGGGGATTAATCTGGTCTCTTGTTCTTGGGGCAAATTTCTCAACATTGATAACTAAAATAGAATATATTTATTTAGTTCAGGGTTTCAGAGCATGGGGCAGGATGGTTCTACTCCAAGGCAGGATCATCATGGCTGAAGGGCCAGGGAGAGCATCCCTGCTTAATTCATTGTGGCCAGGAAGCAGACCAGGAGAACAGCAATAATGTGGAGAGGGCCAGAGATCTTATATAGTATCCGAGGTTACACCTCCCTGATCCAGTCAGACACACACAAAAGTGTACTTTATTAATCTTCTAGGCAGTTACAGACAATCAATCAATTAATCTTATCTGTCACACCAAGTATTTGGCTGACCCTTGAATTATACATGTCTGAGCCAGGTTTCGACTAATACAGCTAAATATTTTTTTAAAAGTTAGAAGATGTTTCAACTACTGCCCACTAGTACTGTTTTGTGGGTTTATAATTTGAAGGAGCAAAACTGCTGAAAAAACAATGAAATAAATAAAAGGCCAACTTTGCTGGATAAATAAAATAAACAAAGACCTATATTTGGGAGAAAGCACAATCAATATAAACCAATACCAAAAAATTCTTGTATATCAGGATTTGCCAGTGTTTCAAAGAACTTTAATTTTAACTATATCTAAGAATGTTTTAACTATATCTAAGTTTTAACTATATCTAAGAATGTAAAACTACATATATTAATAATAATGAAGTAGAAAATAAAATAACTGAAAGTAGAAAATCTCAAAGCACCATGTAAAACAATAGAAAATATAAAAATGTTTATCCAGTGAACTTGAAAATTAAGAAATATAAATTATCTAAAATTAAAAAAGCAAGAAAAGAAATAAGAAGAAAATGTATAATTGGAGTCCCAGAAAGAAAAGTATGAGAGGTGAAATAGAAAATATTTGAATAATTAGCTGTATAATTTTCCATTTTTGTTAAAATGCATAAATTTATAAATTGTAGAAGCTTATCGATACATTAGAAGAATAAATTTAAGGTGCATAATGTTAAGTGAACTAACTCAGATACCAAAGTTTAAATACTGTGTAGCTTCTTTTTTAAAAATTAATATTATTGGTACAATTTTAATATACATAATGATCACACTTGTCATAGGGAATTTTAAGTCTTGATTCTTCTTTTTTCCCCATTCTTCTCTCCTCCCTTCAACCCTGCTTCCCACCCGTATTTACAAAAGCTTTGTCCCTTCTATTCTCTTTTTTTCTTTCTCCATTCTCTCTCCTTCCTGTCTTGTTTCTTTTCCCATTTGAACATTTTTTTGTACTTTCAAATATTTATTATCTATATTGGTCCTTATGTATGCTATGGTATCTTACACAAAAGAAACAATGTGATATTTAAACATCTGTGTCCAATTTATTTCATTTAAGATTATGGTTTCAAGGTGCATCCATAATAACTAGAAATGTCTCAAGTTTATCATTCTTTATGGCAGAGTAGTATTGCATTGTATATAAAAACTACATTTTCTTTATCTATTCATCTGATTATAGGCACCTAAGCTTTTTCCAAGATCTAGCTATTACAATTGTGCTGCTATAAACATGAGTGTGTATATATCACTGTGGTATGATGCTCTTTAACTCTTTTGGCAAGACATCAAGAAGGGTACTGCTTGGTCAAATGGGACCTCTAGTTTCACATTTTTGTGAGGGATCTTCACTGATTTCCATATTGGTTGCACAAATCTACACTCCCATCAACCATGGAGAAGGGTTCCCTTTCTTCCCACAGCCTTGCCAGCATTTGTTACTGGTTGATTTCTTGACGACAACTATTCTTTCTGGAGTGAGATGGAATTTAGTGTTGTTTTGATTTGCATTTCTCAAATGATCAGTGATTTTGAATATTTTTTCATATATTTATTTGGTGTTTCTACTTCTTCATCTGAGAAGTGTCAATTCATTTCAGATGCCCATTTTTTATTGGGTCTTTAAGTTTGGAGGGTCTGGGTTTTTTTGTGTTCATTATAAATTTTAGTTATTAGTGTTATCAGTCCTTTGTCTGAGGAATAGCTGGTAAGAAGTTTTTTCCCATTCTGTACGTTGTCTCTTCACTCTGTTGGTGGTTTCTTTAGCTGTGCAAAAGCTTTTCAATATAATGAGATTCCAGTTGTTTATTCATTTTAATATTTTCTGTGCAATTGGGGTTTTGTTCATAAAGTCATTGCCTACACCTGTGACTTCAAGAGTTCCAACTATTCTCTCTTCCAGCAGATTAATTGTTTCTGTTTTAAAATTTAGATCTTTAATCTATTTTTGTTTTACTTTTAATGCATGATGAGAGATATGGGTCTATGTTTCATCTTCAGCATATGAAAAGCCAGTTTTCCCAGCACCTTTTATTAAAGAGGCTTTCTTCCAATGAAGCTATTTGGCCTCTTTGTCAAAGATAAGGTGGCTGACTGTGGTTGAGATTGTTTCTGCATCTTCTAATCTGTTCTGTCAATCATCAGGTCTATTTACTTGCAAGTACACAATGTTTTTATCATGGTAGTTTTGTAGTATAATTTCAAGTCAGAGATTGTAATGTCCTGTGTCTTGCCTTTGTTTTCCAGAATTTCTTTTGCTATTCTAGGTCAATTCTGGTTTCAAATGAATTTTAGGATTTTTTTCCCTAGTTCTGTGAGGTGTGCTATTGGTATTTTGATCAGGATGGCATTGAATCTGTATAACAGATTGGGAAGTATGACCATTTTCATTATATTGGTTCTTCCTACCCAAGAATGAAGGATATCTTTCCATTTTCACATATCCTCTTTGATTTCTTTTTTCAGAGTACTTTAATTATTTTCAATGTCAAGGTCTTTTACTTCCTCCATTCAATTGATTCCTAAGTATTTCATTTGCCTTGACACTATTGTGAAAAGTGTTGTTTCCCTAATTTCTCTCTCAGTGAATTTGTTAATTCTGTACAGGAAGGCTATTGATTTTTGAGTGTTGACTTTGTATCCTTCTATGCCATTAAATTTAGTTATTAATCAAAAAGTGTACCTTGACTTAGTACCTTGTACTAAGTGTAAAAAGTGTACCTTGACTTAGTATGATTGTCTTACATGTTTTATATGTTTTTGGCCTATTAGTCTGATTTTTAATATGTATATAGTATATGATGATTAACTTTGTAAGGTCTTATAAGTTAAATAAATGAATCTGATGCTGGAAAAATAAATGGGAGTTGGAAGAGAGAAAAAGAAGAAAAGTGAAATGTGTCATGCACATGTACCAATTCCCTATAGTGAATGTAATTATTATGTACATAAACATGTACTAATAAAAGTCAAAAACAAAGAATACATTTTAAAAGTGCATTTAGGTAAAATATGATTAAAATATTGAAAAATAATGAATGAAATCTTAACAGCATCAAGAGGGAAATGAAAGAACATAGAGTGGAATTTTGAAGAACGGCTTGCTTCACTTTAGGAAGAACAGAGAGCAGATGAGAGAGAGTGCTGTTTCATTTAGGGTGGGACAAACTGGACGAAAGGCAGGAAAATGGAGCAAGATCTAAACTGTCAGCAGCAGCTTTGCCATTCTCATGGTCTCTTAGCTTAGGATTTGAACCCAGAGTCTGTGGGAGTGGCCCAGCAGTGGTGGGTGAGCCTGGTACCTGCTAAAGGTCTGTCACAAAAACACCCTGAAAAAAAGAAAAATTAAGGCTGTTAGTATATGGTTCCCCAAATGTACATGTATTAGATGAAAGGGCATGTGAGGTGGGACTGAGTCATGATGCTGTCTGTGCCCAGGGCTGGCAGGAGCCCCATTCCCTCAGGCTCCTTGAGCAGGGAGGGGAGCCATCTGCTGACTCCAGTCCCTGTGTCTGGGCCTGAGATGCCCACATGGCTCCCTGTACCCTGTGGTGTCTGTCTGATACCGCAGGTGAGAGACAAGGCCATTAGGATTTGGCAGGTGTGTTCCACTTCTGAGTCATTGGTCCTGAGGAGGCTGCTTCTCACACAGCCAGCACTTTGCAGTTGCCCAGCCAGGGTGGCTTCGCTTCTTCCACCCAATCGGGGAGGCTTCTGTATGGGCACCAGAGGCAGCCCTTTGGACTCAGTGTGACAAGTGGGACATTGTATGCTTTTACAGTCAGTATTTTTGTTACCTCAGTTTTTGAAAATTGAGGAACAAAAACTAATTGCTAAGGACTGCTGTTTATCTTTCACATTGCAATCTTTAGCTGGAGGAGCCGCAACACTGCCATCATATCAGAAAGGCTTTCCTGACCTGCTCTCAGAGCTGTCGATGCTTCCTACTGACTCCTAAAGTTTTTTTCTCCTTCTTCGAAGAAATATACTGACTCTCCTGTGTGTTGTAGGACTTTTGGTAAATGGAGCAGACTTTGGTCCCCTTAGGTATTGTCTTCATTGTTCTGCCTAGGCAATTAGAAATATCACTAATTTTCTTGTCATTGACGGGAAATGGACTGTTCTTAGCACAGAAAAGGATGTGTGTGTATTCATCTTTCTTGTCCAGGAAGGGGAAGAGACACACTCTCCATGGGGGTGTTTGCACCAGCCAGGCCACTCCCCCAACAGTCCCCGCCTGTCACCTGCCAGTGCCACTGTCTGGCCTTGTGTTGGACCCACATGTGTGGTCTTTCTAACCTGCATGTAGGTGCTGGACTTTGGGCACATAACTCCTTGGCAATATTCTGAAACATGCTAATATCTGGGAACAGTTGGTGAACAGTGATGGATGGGGCAGGGCCTGGCCTGACATTGATCAGCAGCATGAGGGGAAGCCAGCCCCACAGTGGTCCTGTATGTCCCCAAGCACTCCATCTCCAGGCAGGCCACACAGCCTGTGGGGACAGTCCCCTCTCAGCAGAGGATGCTCTGTCCAGGACACAGCTGGGACACAGGTGGATTGGTAGACACTTTAGAGACTTGATTTAACTTTGACAAGGGGAGCCAGGATCTGAGAGCAGCAGCCACGTGACTGGCTCTGGATGAAACTGCCTGGTCCTTGCTTCCCTCAGAGGCAGCCAGACTGCAGAGAAGCTGGCAGAGACCAGAAGAGGAGGTGCAGCCCGTGGCGTCCTGTGGACTCAGGGACTCACCCCCACCTAACACAGCATGCAGGGCAGCATGGAGGGCTCTGTGCTGTGTGACCCGGAAGGGCTGTGGTAATAAAGTTATTTCAAATTTTAGCATTTTAGCTGATGATTTATTCTAAAATTATTTTAATTCCATTCTTACATTTCACTGTGATGTTAACTTGGAAGACCTGTTTTAGAGTAGTCTTTTGATTTTAAACTCATTAAATCTGCTGAGCACAGGATTCTTATTATTTGTAAATCGAAAACACTCTGTGAAAAGTACTTCTAGTAACCAGTTCTTCCTTTATAAAAATATGACTTACACATGCAAAGAATGTCAGTTTATGGAAATATTTATTGTTCAAGGTCTGTAATTGTATTTCAGAAATGATACAGTATTTAACTCGTGAAGGGATTTGTTTTGTCAAAAATTAAAAACTCACTGTGTATGGAGCACATGGAAGGGCACACAAGCGGCCTGCTGACACCCTGAGCTTCCCAAGACCATGCTGTCCTGGCAGTTGTTTGGAATTGCTCACAGGGTCACATCATGTTTGGTAATGGCATTTTGAGAGTCTCTGGTCCCAAAGGAATGTATTCTAAGGCATGTAGGTAGCTTGGTAATGTCACATGTTGAGTAGAGAGCAGAGAAAGTATTTTCAGACTTAAGAAAACTTACAAAAGTCAGGAACTGAGCTGCCTGGAGATCTAGGTCACCAATGTGGCCTTGGCAGGTGGGAAGTGACAGGAAAGTTTTTGACAAGCCTTTGTCTGTTCTGTCACCACACTTTCCTTTCCCCACACACACCCTGTTGGATATGGAATAGAGAGTAGATATTGTAGGCTGAAACCTGGGCCTGTTGGGACTACACGGGGGCTGTGTCACTTCCACAGTGGCATCTCTGAGTGAGACCCAACCCCCAGTGTGCACGGAGGAGAAGTCACAGCTGGAGCAAGGCGCCTGGGTCTCTCTGGTGGGTTCCCAAGGTGCACCCAGGGCCCCTCTGGCCTGCCTAGGTGTCTGTCCACTGGCTCTTGGAGAGGACTGGGTGGGTGGCAAGAGGGATCTTGTGCACTGTGTCATGGACCATGATATTTTAAGGTCTGTATTATGTATGTGCATCTCAGACCCCAACCAGGAAACAAGCCTCATTTGTGTTGTTAAATTTATATTTCCATTCAAAGTATGTATTCTATGTTTATTTCCTCAAAGTAGAATTTGTTAATTTAGGAAAATCTCCAAGTGGAAATGTGCTAACTTTCTGTAAATCTTAAATAAAAGGTGCTATTCCTTCCTATAAAAAAAAAAAAATAGGGTCTCTCTAATTTACTAAGTTGCTCAGGCTGGCCTCAGACTCTGAATCTTCTGCCTCCACTCCCAGAATTCTAGTATTATAAGTTTGGATCACCATGACTGGCGTATGAAAAATATATATTATGCCTAAATGTAGATGGGAGTATAAATAGACTTAATAATGGAGACTGAGCAATTAAATATATTGTAAGTTTTTTATACTTTGTATAATGTTACAATATCAAACTGAATATATTAAAAAAGAATTAAAACATGTCTATCTTGATGATTATAGGAACTAATAGTAAATATAATACAGAAATATTCAAATAATAAGCCAATAGGATAAGACTTTTGTAATCACTATTATAATAAAACAAAAAGTCACAGGAATAAGTAAAAAAAAGAAATAAACAGAAATCATTAAAAGTAATCAGCCCCCCAAAACAAGGAAGAAAGATATAAGATACATAACAGCTTTCATTTATGGAAGTGTGATTTCAGGTGTTTTAAATAATTTCACTATCTTTAACTTTTAAATTTTTTCAATATATGGAATAGAGTACTATTTTTTTCTTGAGACAGTGTGTCTCAGTGTTGCCGACACTGCTGTCTAACACATAAGCTTGTGATGCTTGAAGTGGGCTCAGGCTCTTCAGTGTTGGAACCGCAGGCATTGAAATTGCTGGATTATTTAAATAACTTTTAATGTCCATCTGCTAATTCAAACATCTGTATGAGTCTCTTCTTGGATTTCACTGATTTCTTTAAATCAGTCTCTTTTCATGGCCCATATAATCTTGTTTCTTTGTATCCTTGGAAATTTTTTCATTGGATATCAAATATTGTGACTTTACTTTGTTTGATGCTGGATAACTATGTATTCCTATAAAAGTATTCTTGAATGTGCCATGATACATTAATTGGACTTATTTGGACTTATTCTGATTCTTTCAAATAATGCTTTAACATTCATCAGCTTCCTATATGTCCATCAACAGATGAATGAATAAAGAAAATGGGGTATTTGGAATGGAGTACTACTCTGTAAAAAAGAAAGATAAACGAGTCATTTGTAGGAAAATGGATGTGCCTTGAGATCATAATTTTAAGTAAAATAAATCAGATGTACAAGCTTAAATATTACATGGTTATGTGAGAAAATTAAAATATAAGTAAACACCAGAATAAAACATATTTAATAACAAGTAGGGACATAGGCCTTTCTCATGTGGAAAAGAGACCAAGAGCTGGGGAGAGGATGGACAGGGGATGGAAAGAGGAAGAAAAAGGAATTGAGATATGTTATGTACACGTACCAACTCCCTGCAAGAAATATAATCATTATGTAATGCAAACATGTGCTCATTTAAAAAATAATTGGAAAAAGTAAAATAAATTTTGTCAAGTAAGACCTGAATAGCATTCTTTCTCCTGTAATGAGACATGACATTTCCTGTATTCTCCAATGCTCCGTGAATCTTATTTCCAGGATAGAATCTAGAAATAAGCACTATCCCTGCCATTCTGAGTGCACATGGCATTGCTAAGTCTAACTTTTTGGAAGTTTCCTTCCTTAGTCTCTTTTGTTCACACACACACACACACACACACACATGCACACTGATCCATACTCTGCCAACCCAAGGGAAATCCTTTGTGGATCCTGAGAGTGCAAAATCTAGTCACTTTGTTCTCCCAGACTCTCTGGTCTGCTTCTCAAATTGGAGTGTCTCTTGCATCCATTTCTACTCTTTGTACAGAGTAACCAGGAAACTCACCTATGACAGTCAGCTGGGCCAATCAGAAGACTTGCTTTTGTTTATCTTACCTTAGAAAACACTTTCTTCTAATTTGTAAGCTCTGTTGTCTTTGTAAAGTGGAGGTGAATCTGGTTCCTACAGTTCTGTCTTAGTTGAAAGAAGTTATAAGTGACATTTTCTCTAGAGTATCCACAGCCTTATAATACAAAATTAACAAATTTGTACTGTGTGAGTATCATATTTATTATGATAACTATATTTCCTTTATCATATAAGCTCTGAGGATATCTTTCTCACTAATGTACACTGTAACTAAAATAGTTCAAAAGATAGCCTAATGGAAATAAATACTTGTAGCCTATACTTCACACTCATCAGTAACTGCAAACTTTTGAAATCTTGACTTCCACTGAAAAAAATCAGAATGTATCTAATTTACTATATGTGAAAATATATTAACAAAATTATCTTGATAGAAAATTTAGCTGTATGAAAGAAAAATATTAAGTATGAAAAAGATCAGTTGAATCCAAAATCCTACAAATGTACCCTAAGGAAATATTTTCAAATGTGTAATTTGTTTTTCCACAAGAAACTGTAAACCTTTGATACTCAGTTCACCACCATGTCCCTTGGGAAACTTCTCTCTTCCTGTAGTTAATCTGTGTGATATAGGAAGTGTAGCACATCTACAGTAGCATGTAGATTACATTATAATCATTGAAACCATTAAATAAAATGTGATGCTTTAGATCTAGAATGCCCTCCAAAAGTTTCATGTGTTTGGAAGATGATTGGATTGTGGAGGTTCTATATTTATCAATGGTTTAATCCATTGATGAGTTCATTAGCTGAATGTGCTATTCAGGAGTGGGCCTGATTTGAAGACACAGATCTCTGAGGGCATAATCTGGAAGGGTTTCTTCTTGCCCCTAGATTCTAACTTTTCACTCTCTGCTTCTTGGCCACAATAACATATCTACTATGCCACTTTGCCATGCTATTTCTGCCAAATATGTTTGGATGTAACCAAACACAGACTGAATCTGTGAATAAAATAAACTTCTTGTCCTGTAAGTTGTGGGTGAGGAGTATTTTGTCTTAGTGATGAGAAAGTGACTACAACAGACTAATACAGACTCTGGAACCAGAGAATTGGGGTGGTTGCTGTGACTGTACTTCACAGCATGCTTTAGAAACCTTTAGAAATTGTTTACAGGAGAAGATTGGAAAGGTTTGGAGACACTGGATAGAGAAGATATAGGATGCTATAAGAATGGAAGATTTTGCTTGGCACTCAGAAAACCAGAATGTAGACAGTAAGGGCCATGCTCCGAAAGTTTCAGCTGGGAACAAGAGGACACGTGTTACACTCTGGCAGAGAATTTATCTTCATTTCACCCATGTCCTCAAATTTTGTAGAAGACCAAGAAAGGACAGTGGACTAATTATTCTGGTGAGGGGAATTCAAATAGCTCAAAATTCAGGCTGTGGTATGGTTACTGCTTGTTGATTTTAGCCAGATTTATAGTGAGAATTAGGAGCAAAAAGTTTGTGATTTTTACCAGAAAGGAAGTACATGCAAAGTTGGGGCAGAAGACAATATGGTTGCTAAAAAGAAAAGACATTAAAAATAAACCAAGTTATTTGCATCAGGACAATAAGATGACTTGAAGCATCACAGGAATCATCAGACTTCACCCACAGAGACAAGAGTGCAAAAGTGCAAGAATTTCATTTTATGAGAGAACCCCTATCTACTCTGTTTCAAAAGGCCCACCTAAGGAATTGGTTTATTGAGACTGATTTCACTATGCTCAGGCATCTAGGCACTCAGAGGCCTCTAAAGCACTTATTCATGGGGGTCTGACTACTGCCCAATTTGGCAGCAGACCCTGGTCTCATCCATGTGGTGCTGGTTTTTATAGTCATGTAGAATGCAAGATCTATGTTGTCATGGAGACTTCCACCTGGATTTCAGAAGAAGAACTGGGAGGCCAGGTATTGCAGCCCTAAAAGGTCGGTGCTTGAAGCTATTAGAGTAAAGCCAAAAGTGCAGTGGAGATCTCTGATAGCTGGAGATGTCAGAAATGTGGAAAATCAGCAAAGCAAAATTGCTGGCAGGAAGTAAAGCCAGTTTAAGAGAGAGGACATGTAAGCTGCAAATAGCAAGACATTAGTGGCAGAGTTTTCTAAACCCTTTGGAATTTACATGTCACCAAAAGCTACCATGAGTGCCTGACATAGAACTCAGGATTTAATACTTGCCCTACAACTTGTGTTGCTTTGGTCTGATTCTTTACTATCCTTCTATTCCTCCCTTTTAAAATGCAAATGTTTACTTTGTGGCATTATACATTGGAAGTAAGTAACTTTGTCTTTGATTTTGATAGGGGCTCACAGTCAAGAATTTGCCTTTAGTCTCAAGGGAGAATTTAGACATGGATTTTTCAGCAATGCTGTAACTGTTATACTATGGTTACTGTTACAGATGGATTAAATATATTTCACAAAATGATATAGTTATAGGTCTTTTGGAAGCCAGAGGGGGAATGTTATACTTTAGATTTAAAATATCACTCAAAAGTCTCATATGTATGGAAGATGACTTGACCATGGGGGTACTGTACTCATCAGTGGATTAATCCATTGATGAATTCAGTAACTAAATGTGCTGCTGGAGGTGGTGCTTGGTTGGAAGAGGTGGGACTTTTGTGGCATGATGTAGAAAGGTGCACACTTGTCTCCTCCTCCCCTCTCACTTGGTGTTTTCTAGCCAACACAACATGAGCAGCTGTTCTCTATGCCCATTGTTGTGTGTTTCTGCCTTGGCCTTGGAGGCAGTTGACCATGAAATGAAAATGTGAGTTAAAAAAAATCCCTTTTCTTTAAATTGTGGGTGTTGGATATTGTTATGGTTTGTGTCTAGATGTCCCTCCATAGCATCATGTGGTCAAAGGTGGAGCTTTTAGAGGTGGCTGGATCCAGGATGTGTGATGTTAGGATCAAGGATATGATGCTGGGATTAAGGGTGTGAATGCTACCTGCCCTTACAGCAGGTAGCCTGGATAAAATATAGAAGATAGAAAGAGGACTTGTGTGGTCAACACTTGTCACTTGCTGCTTGCTGCTTTCTGCCTGCTCTGCTTTCCCATGGACTGTTTCCCCTCTATAGTGCCCCTCTGCCATGCCAGCCTACCTTGGAGCCAGCCAATTATGGACAGAAACCTCTGCAAACTGTGAGCTACAATAAACCTTTCCTCCTTTAATGAGAAAAATATCTAAGGTAAGTATTTTTGTCCAATCAATAGGAAAAAGACTAATATAGACTAAGACCAAAATTAATTAAATTCTTAGCATGGCTGAGTTTATTCTAAGAAAATTTCTATTCATGAAAGCAAAGTTATGATAGGGGAATGATTTCCATATTTTGTCATTGATTCAACTGTTACAAACAGAAAAATAGCTCAAGTGTCTGAAAGGAAGGAAGTGAAATAGTCAATTCTCAAGCATACCCATATCAAATTAAATAATTCATTAAGTAAAATACCTTAATTTTTCTGATTCTAATATTAAAGTTATACTAGCCTTCCTAAGTACTTAAACATTATAACGACTAAAAGATTCTTCAAAAATTACTTAACCTCACAATTTCAGTATTTACATCAGTCTTCCTAATATCTACCTTTCATGAGCTACTCCTGACCTGATGTTTTCTTAAAAATTGCTTATTATCATGAATCTCTAGTTACACTGTATTTGCATATTACATTAGAAGTAAGACTCTACTGAAGTGAAAGTAGGGATATTGCATGAGAAAAACTGACTTCAAATAAGAATTGTACATAAATGTGTTTCAGGCAGTTGGATCAAAAATGAATGTGAGATATTTCATATGAGCAGTTCTTGGCAAATATTTGTTCAAATAGCATATGAATTATAATGATGAAAGGCTCAGGTAAGTATATTTTTCACTGGCTATCTCACATTATCAATTATATTAAGGAAGTTTGCTTGGGCCAATTTTTCAATAAATACTGCATTTTAAATTATATAATAGAAAATGAGAGAAAACAGAATCCTGGGATCTTATAGAACACCAGAACCACTTTTGACAAGAAATAGGATTATCTGAAGTACTGAATATTTATGGGAAAATTGTCTACTTAGTATAGACAGATTTGAACTATTAATCAATAAGTGATTCAGTTACTGAGAACTCTAAGGAAAGTGAAAAACGTAAATCAAAATGCATAAATATATATATATATATATATATATATACATCCTTATTTTAAGAAGGCTATTTTGGTAGAAATACTAATAGAAAAGAAATATATTTTTGCCACTCAAATTCTGATAGTGCTAATATATAGCTAAGAAATGAGACAGATTTATTTTCACGTAGTGTGTAAAAATTGTCTATATTTAGCCCTCAGCAATGAATTTAAAAAGAAAATGATATTTATTTACTGTGTGCACTAATGTCTACAGTAAACCTACTCTTCCAAGTTAAGAATAAGAAAATACTGTTCTGAGTATTATATTTCTCTACACCTCTGAGAGCCCTCACATACATATTTCTAAAATGATAGGATTTTCTTTTCATAATAACATGTTGAAAAATAGTAAACGTTCATTCCTTGGCAGATGTATAATAGTTTAATCTCCGGGGTCTCAGTAAAAGAATAAAAAGTAAGATTGAGAAGAAGCCTCATTCTTATTGCAAGCAACATAAATATATCTCTAAACAAAGAGTACAATTTTTCTTTGCCTGGTAACTGTTGAGAGAATGGAGATTCTGCTTGGACTCAGATGATAACAATAGAACCATTCTTCCTAAAAAAAAAAAAAAATCCACCTTAAACCCTAGCTACCAAGAATGAGGATTAAGGATGTTTATGTGTTTCACAAAAAGAGTCCAGAGTGGATTATTGACCGAAACTATGTGGGTCCCATTGATATAGGGGGAACAGATGCAACTTCCAAAGCTGCTGGATATCCAAAACTCGAGTTCGTGTTTTCTGAAATCAAAGAATGAATTCTAGGAAAAGCAGAGGTTAAGAGTAAGAAAAAATTATTGAAATCTCGCTTCTGTCTAAGAGAGACAGAAGGCAGACTGGAAAATGGGCTGGCCACCCACCCATTTTTTCAAAGGTGTTTTATTGAGCAAAGCCACAAGGTGAGGTGGGTTCAAGGTGAAACAAAACTATAAGATCCAATGGAAAATTACAAGGTGGCCATGAGATGAGACAAAACCATGACCAACCAATAAGATTACAAGTAGAGTCTCCTAGGTAATATCAATTAAATGAGGATCAAATAAGAAAACAAATCACATACAAGGAATTTCAGGAAAGGAATTGGGCTAGGGAGATTGATGCTTATTTAGAATATCAATCACTGCTATTCATCGCTAGAGGAAACTTTACCTCTTTTCTTTTTATAATTCTAACCAATGAATTTGCCTCAATTGTTTTTCTATGCTGAGGGCTCAGCTTTGTCTAACTGCCTAATAAAAATTTCTAACTAACTTAGCTATCTGCAATACCATGAGACCAGAGCTCACATAAGGAGTATCACTTTAAAGTTTTCAAAATACCAAACAGAAACAAGAAAAAAATTATAAAGCAGAGCATTAACTCATAGGCTTATGTTTCTCTAATTTTCAGTAAAACTTTTCTGACTATACATCCAGAATCATGATGTAGGAAAATTAGTGAGCAGAGGGAAATGATGGTAAAACAAACAAACAAACAAACAAACAAAAATGAAATAATAGCAGATTAAAAATGAAAGACTAGATTTTGAGTCAAGGTAAACATTAGAAATAGGCAGCCAGACAACTCTTCCATTTCTGGTCATTTATAAGCTTCTAGCATTTTGATGTTTGGTCTAAATCATCTACACTTTAATGGCCAACCTATACATTTTATTTACATAATGGAAATCAGACACAAGAAAATGAATGATTTTTTATTTTAAAGTATAAGATGCTGAAATTCATCATGTTGTATAAAATAAATTTAGAAAAAAGCTTCCATTCAATGAAAGTAAACAGTTAAATACCAAAGAGCAAAAAAAAAAAAAAAAGAAACAAAAGAAAAACACAATTAAGAAACAAAACTAAAGTAACAAAACTCTATCTCATATAGTTAAATATTTCCTAAGAGAATATCAATTTGTATTAAGTGTTGGAATACGGAATAAAAGGAAATGATCCTCAGTTATTTTTTAAGTACAGCCATTTCTAGATTTTTCTATGGCCAGTATGCTCTAATTGTGTCAGAAGAAAAAAAAAAAAACAACCTGAGTTTTGAAAAGTTATCCTAAAATGTGCGAATGATGGTTATACAAGTATCAAGATCACATAACTATAAAGTACAGACACATTCCAGCATATACATCCTTCACTTGATTTATTAAAAATAAAGGAAAGCAAAACACATTCAATTTGAAAGCAATGATCTCTGCAATATTCTAGTTGCATAGTTGCCTGGCATTAGCAAGTGTTTTCAGCAGGGAAAACCACTTAGAGGTTAATGAATTAGATTTCTCAAAATCATCTGTGGCTATTATGTGAATAAATGGTATTAGTTACAATTCTTTTTGTCACAAACTATAGAAAACAGGTTTAAGAAAAATAGAGAATATATTGGTTTAAGTAACTGGAAAGACCAGAGGGTATCATTAATTTCAGGCATGGCTGGATACAGAAGTTCAAACCAAGTCAAAATCAAATTACTCTCTCTTGATTTTTCAATTCTGCTTTCATCTTCATTTGCTTCATTTACAAGAAGGCTCCATTTTCACCATAGCCCCAGCAGTTCTCAATTTGCTCTCTTTCATCTACTTACAAAATTTTGGAATGATTCCTGATTGGATGGTGTAAACTTCCTTTAAACAATTTCTATAGTTTGGAGTGAGTTATGGGTTGATTGGGCAATCCTAGGTCACATGGCTGTGAACCAGAGTGTAGTTGCCATAGTCTTAGAGTGAGATAGCAGAATTTTTTAATCTGTTATTGCTGGAAAGCAATGCTACACAGACAGCTAACAAATGAACAACTCCTAAACCAGTCTTGCAAAGCATCTTGTACCTTTAGTCACAAGTTATATTTCATTTGATAATTATAACTTTTTAGTGAACATTTATTTTTATTAAAATTGCTTAACAATAAGAGTGAGCACAAAATTCATCTAACAGCCAGTGTTTTATTTAAGCTAATAACTCAAACAACCTTCTCATGTACTAACCCTTAAAATGCTACAGAAAATATTTTACTTATTAAGAAAAATGTTCATTACCTTGGAAGAAATATTTTTAAAAATCAAAATTACAAGCAAAGTCATATAATCATTTGGAATGGATTTGCTATTTGTTCTATTTTTACTATTATGTAGTTGATAGTCTCAACTGTATTTATAAAATAAAGTGATTGTGCATATAGATACTAAATGAACATAAATAAAAATGTATTTTCCTCAGTCAAATAATGACCTAATTTTAACTATCTTCTAAAATAAATTAGCTCTTAAAAAATGCAAGGAATTTGTTTTCAGTCTTGTTAGTATTAAAATTAATCCATAGAGGATGGTGAAGTAGGTAAGGGAAAAATACAAGCTGATGAGGCTGTTTTTGCCTTATTTACGTAAATGCATTGTGAAACAGTTTCAATATCACTATGTATCACTGTGTATCAACACTTTCAGTATCACTGGTCCCAGTGACAACCAAGCCACAAGGGCATAGTGATCAATTAAATAACATTTGTTTTTATTATTCACACTTTTCTTGATATTACTTAATACTGACATCCCAGGTCTTTTAAATAGATTTAGGCTTCTTCTGTGTATTTAATAAATCAATAGAAGTACTTTACAGGGAAAAGCACTGCACACTTACTATTCTGAAAGATGACACATTACTCCTTAAGCAACACATGTGTTTTTCATTTGTTTATTATTTTGTTTGTTGTATTTGGTTAAGAACAAAAATGCCACTTTAATGAAGAAAGTTGTCTGTCTAAAATACGTCAGTTTTGACATTTCTGTTTTCAAAGTTCAGTAGTCAAAATTTTCATGTGAAATACCAAAATAATAATAAATCTTTCTCACATTCCGTTTCTCAGCATGAAAACTCTTGGCTGGTTGTCCGCAAAAATCCATTGAACAAAGCAGAAGAGAAATGCAAGCTTTGAAATTCCATTACCTCCTTATGGAAACTACTGAATCACAATTCAATACTTTTTGAATCTAGGAACACAAAGTTTTCCTATTTTTTTCCTGGTGGAAGTATAGCTTATTGCAATTCAGACAAAACAGACCAGCACATGAAAAGAAATCACAGAATGAGTTATGTACTTGCTGTTATAGTGAAGGCAGAAATACAGAGTAAAAAAGAAAAAAGAAAAAAATTCAGAAAAAAATGAAAAACAACCTAATTTACCAGCAACAAAAAAGTATGAAGAAGGAAATATACAGTTACTTTTGAAAAAACAGTATTATGTTTTGGCAGAAGTGTTGTATTCTAATTTTAAAAAGAAAAATAAAATTTTGTTTAAATTTTACATGATGATAATAATAGCAAGATTTTTGCAATATACTTATTGCACAAAGTACAAAGCATCAATTTACCAATACCAGGTGTATTTGTGCTTTTTTCAATTAAAAACAATCAATAAAATGATTTGATTCATATCACTCCTCAAAACCAAATGTGCAGTGTCTTTTCCAAAATTGCTTCAATTTTTGATGCCATCCGTGCTACCTATAGTTCAATTCAATTCTGATACAACCTCTTGTTAGTAACTGATCCCAAAACTTACCGGCTTAGTCTTACTGCACAATGTCCGTGTCAGTTGCCAATCTCAAGTTCCAGGTTGTTGCTGATATTTCTGTCTTCTGATTTCTGATAGTAAACTTGGAATCCTGAAAATAAACTGATTTCTGACAGTAAAGTTGGATTAAACATTTTCTCCTCAGATTTGATAATTCTGTAGAACAATTCACCAAACTCAGGAAAGCAATTTAAATACATACTAATCCTCATTTATGATTAAAGTTGAAATTCAGGAACATCTCAATGGAAAGGATGAACTGTTTATGAAGAAGGCACATGAGGCTTCTATGCCTTCTCTGGGGATGCTTCTCTCCCAGCACTTCACTGTGATCATCAGTTCAGCAACTCCCTGAATCCCATCATTTAGGTGACAAGACAGAGGTTTTATTAGGTAGGCATGTTGGACTAAAGTACTAGCTGCTGGAAAATACCTCAATTTCCAACCCTTCTTTCCTGCAATGGTAGAGCTGAAGTTTGTATCCTCTAATCATGTCTTAGTACTTCTTGTTACAAGTCCTCATTCCAAAGTTATCCAGGGGTCCCTAGCCACCAGTCATCTCTTTAGCACAAAAAGGTCGTTGGTCACTACTGAGATTTCAAGAGTTTTAAAATTTCTTCTGTTAGGAACTTAGGGGAAAACAGCAAGCATTATTTCTTATGCTATCACAATGTTTGAGGCAAAAATTGCTGGATGATAGTTATTCAAGCATAAATAAATCCTATATGTGACAAGGTTTTATTTCTCCTTGTGGCTAATAGCCCACTAGGTTCAAAATAAATATATGAACATGTGAAGGCACTTCATAGCAAATGAATTTAAATTTCTTGAAGGAGAGGGAAAATTTAATAAAAACTCAATTTCAGAACCAGTTAGTGAAATATTTTAGCTCTTAATGTACATTCATACCAGTAGCAGTAAAATTCTTGTAGGTAAACAAATGAAAAGAAATGAAATGAAAAGAAAACAAATGAAAAGAATCATAGACAGAAAAATGGATAATCACTTCAGTTGACATTTAAAAAGTATTCTTCAGAATTTCAGTCGGGCTTTTCTCAACTTGCTGGACAATAGAACATAAGCTTGTTAAAGTCAGCTGCTACTCTGTGTGTTCTTGGCAGAGATGCTTCCCTTTGCTGGGGATTCCAAATTCTACATAAAGCTTTATAGAACCCAAAGCACATGATGACTTTCAGATTATATGAAAATGTATAAGATGATGCTTAGAGAAAAGTGATAGGGTTGTCTACAGAATTACAGGAACCGATAGTTGATTGTGATGTTCTAGCCAAATAAAATAAAAATACATATAATCTGGATGCAGATATTTCCACACAGAATTCCTGCCCATTGTGCCACATGTCTCCTTTCCTTCTTTATAAAAGCCTTTCATGTACCTGAGTTCCCCTAAATGGTTCATGGTGAGATGGGAGGATACCCTCACTCATCTTTTCAAAATGCTAGCCCTTGAATAAAACTGAATTCCTTTTCACCAAGTCTTGTGACTCTCTTCTGACTGTGGGCTTTTAGGTGGTAAGGAGACAGACTTGGGTCAGGTAACAAGGTTAGAATTAAAGACAAAGCCAAATTATACACAGTCTAAGTTTTCAGAATAAGTCATAAATTAAATTACTTCTCATCTTTCTTAGTGAAAACAAAGGAGTTTTAACCATTTATTTGAAAAAATTAGATAGGTCAGTTCATTGACCTGCCCTTGAGAAGGTTTTGAACTGGTCTGCCTACTCAGTTGTCCATGGAAATTTGTTCACCTTGAGTTTGAGACAACATTTTCTTTCTCACTAAATTGTTTCTCAGAATTTTAGAATTCATTAATGGAATAGTCCTAAACCTATTTCTGAGTCCTGTATGTGCATCTTTTCCCATTTAATCTTTTTGGAGTTAGCCAAAACAGGTGTCCATGTTTATGTGCTGGTCAAAGAAGTTAGTGAACTAAGCTTATTCTTTCAACCTGGACTGTCCACATGTGAATACAAGGAGAGAAAAATGGAAAGGCTCATTGAAAGACATGGACCAATAAAAGATACAACTCTGTGTGGAGTCAAGTTCCAGTGGGGAATATCAATAGAGCCTCAGAATTCTACATTCAAACATGGAATTTTATGGCATTAAGAACACACATTTTTAAAGTAGAAAACAATATTATGTAAGTGTCTGTTACAGTGTAAGACTTATAACTTCTAGTTATACAAATATATGGTAAGTTGGTCACAATTTGGCCTCAAAAGTAGAGAATGAGTCTATTTACTATATATTTACTCAGAATATTTTCATCATCCAAGCAATACGAAAAGATTCAAAAAAATCAAAGGAAGTCAGCCTTTGAGCAAGTTAATGCTTAAAAAATAGGGCTGAGCTGGGCAAAGAGACACACATAACTAATTCTAGCACTTGAGAGGCTATGAGAGTATAAAAAATTCAAGTAATTTGGTACTGAACAGATTTGTTTTTATTGTTTTATTCAAATTCATGTATTTAGCATGTAATGGAGGTGGGAAGGAATTGAATTAAGGACTTCCAAACCTTAACATAATGTCCTCTAGAAATTGCATTAACCCCAAAGAAGAAAAAATTATAGAACTATAAAAATATTCACTCCTAGGTCCGGTAGTATGGGAGAGAGAGTTAGAAAGAATGAAAGAATTACTTATCTTTGACTCACAAATAAATAGGCTATGTTTTTTTAATGATATTGGGTGATAAAACTTACAGCAAGAACATAAATTACACAACACAAACTTAAGCAAAGATATTTATTATAGAACTGTTTGTAATAAGAAAACAAGTATATTCGAATTATCCCTAAATAAATGATCTTTAAAATATTAGACATATCTAAAACATTCATAGTTTTTAATGATAAAATAACATTTTTATGATAGATGTTAGTTTTAAAATTTAAAAACTGTTCATGATATTATTGTCAGAATTACATATTAAACATGAGCACTTTGAAAATTACTTTTGTTCTGCTCTAAAGTCAAACTAGAAAAAAGTTTTTCAATTTTCCACAGGGAAACAATGTCCAGTGTAATCACAGAATAGAAGCAGCCTTCAAGCAGCTGGCAAGAGACATGACGAAAATGAAATGATACACTTTTACATTCTTTTTGATGGTCTTACATATGGCTTAATTTCTTCATTTTAACTTCTGAACCTTGTAAATTATCTTCTATTGACAAAATATTAAAAATAAGTTTGTAAAAGGGGGAAAATGCTAAGAACAGTTAGAAATTGGAAGAAAAGGAAAACACTTAAATTTCCCTAGATTAATGATTTAGAATTTTCTGAAATTCTTGGCAATCAAAAAAATTCAAGGGCTGGGGATTTAGCTCAGTGGTCCTGCCACCTGCCTTGCAAGTGGAAGGTATTGAGTTCGATCTCCAGTATCCCCCCTCCCCAGAAAAAAAAATTTCAAGATTCCCACCAATGGATACTTAGGTGCACAAATTGAGAATAACTAAAGTGAGATTGTAACCAAGATGTCATGACTTAACTTTCTGAATCATATAAAAAATGTCTTTGGTGGCTGAAATTTCTTGTGGGCTTCAATTCATTGCTCATGAAATATTATCACACTGGGTTAGGTAGGATATCTTATATCCCATATGCTACCAAATTTTCAATTGCTTTAAATAATGACAAAAGTATTAAAGCTGAATTTTAAAAATTTAGAAAATGGACAGTGATTGGCAATCTGTTATCAAATTCAAATATCCCAGCTGTCTTAATGTTTTCTGTATGTAGAACTTTACTCAATAGAAAACAGAAAACTGGATTATAATACAATTTCTTCATTTATGTTTCCGTAGCTTACTGGATAAACTCTTTGACTTTTCAGTTTCTCCATTTTACCATGTGTCACATGAATTTTTATGCCCCCTCACATTCTGATTATAGTTCATTTCGCATTCTAATCTTTCTGAACGAGGTTCAGATAATTTTGTCTTACCCTGGAACAAAAAAAGTGTTTCAAAGCTTCACTTTGAAAATTATTTTTGTCCTGCTCTAAAGCAAAACTAGAAGAAAGTCTTTCAGTATTCCACAGTGAAACGGGGTCCGGTGTAATCACAAGATAGAAGCCCCCTTCAAGCGCCTGATAGAAGAGGTCAGGAAAATCCATGGCTGCACTGCTTCCTGAGCCTCTCCCTGAAAGGTGTGTAGATGAAATCATCTTCCTTACCTTTCCTGCCTTGTCTCCACCTTATTCACAGCATGACTCTTCTTGACATTTGCTTAGTTGTCCTAAAACACAGCTCCCTTTTGCAATGTGAAGTTTTGTCTTGGCTGTACACTATCACTCCAGCATTTTCTTCATTAATTATTGCTGATCTCTTTGTGCATATGTCTTTCTGCCATACTTTCTGTCCTGTGCTCCTGTTTGCTTCCTATACTTCTCATTATTGACACATTACTTGGAGTAAGACTTGGTGCATAACACTAATACTATGCATTAGGCATTTATTACAGGAAAGACTTTGAAATCACTGTGACTCAATTGTCATTGAAAATACACTCACTCTGCATTCAGTGATAAACATTCATGATTTACATTTGTGAGAAGCTAATGACATGCTCCTGTATACTTTTTAAAAAATAAACTGATAGCGAATCTCAGCTCTAAGCCCAACCGTAACATTGCCCTTAAACTTTCAGGTCAATGAGGTATGAAAGAACTAACTTTCCAAACAACTTCAATAAAAAAACAAAACAATGTTATAGTAAGCCGCATAATTGATTCTTAAGTAAAGTTAGTTTAGAGTAAACTTTAAAAATGTCTATCATGGAATCATTCTAATTCTGTAATGTATATGGCTAGCATATATTGATGGCCAGTCAGGAGGTTTTAAATGTCAGAGGAGCAATACAATGTTACTTCCTTAAGAATCAAATTTAACTAAAGGTGAAAAAGTTTTGAATGTGTGCACTTTTCAAAAGGTTTTTCACTTGCATGTGCATATAAGAACAGCAGAATCATTCATTTTCATGTTTTATATAAAGCAGAAGATTTCAAAGGAACTTTGTGTTTTCAGGGCTGCTTCAGGCTCTCTGCCAGACTTCCCAGGGATCTGCACATACATTGTCCTCTGCTTTAAGGAGCACTTCAGAGAAAAAGTTTGAGAAGCTCTCATTCAGTTAAAAGAATAATAAACATAGTTCTGTAAGAACTGAGAATAAATTTTAGCTTTGATATTTACTAGGTATGTCACCTAAACTCCCCAAACTGTTTCCTCTTCTGTAAAATGGGGTACATACCCCAAGTTTTGTAGGTGAGAGAGGGGATTCAATATTTGACACATCTGAAAGGACTTGGGAAGGTGTTAAGCACTATTTCCACAAGAACTTTTGCTTCCGGCATGAGTAAGAAACATAATAACCTAAACTGACATTGATAAAAATGCTGTCTAATTATCATATTTGCACACCGAGTTTTGCACATATCCCTTGATAGTCACAGAACTTCTTATTCTATCTTTTTGTCTCATGAGTGACCCGCCCTCAAATTCTCTGTCAGTTTTGATGTTCAGTCTTGCTTTAGCAACTGGAATTCATAGAGGCTATGTCTTATTTAAATGATTAATACCCCTGAGGTATTCATGAAGCAGTTTTTCTTTTTTTTTTCTTAGTACCTTCTACATATTAGATTTAGTGAAAATTTCCTTAATAAATAAAGGAATTAATGAACGACTAACCTGAAAGAAAAACATTGGATTAAGTCCTTGGTTTCAGGAATTAGGCTGTCTGACTATGGATTTTGTCTATGAATTCTAAGACAAATTATTTACCTAAAATTTAAATTGCTTGTGGAGAACATGGGGATTATAACCATGTCATATTGTTGTAAATATTGAATTTGATTGGATATGTAAAGTGATAACATATTTTGCCACACATTAAGTATTCAGTAAGCAGTAATTTCTATCAAAATAGTTTTGAGAAAAGAAATAACACACCACTGTTCTGTGTTATCTGTAAAAGATCAGGTTTTTCCAACTAATAGAATTTGTGACTTTATTATATATTCTAGGCCTAATATTAGCAAGTATCCTTTATTAAAAACTTGTTGCTGTGAGAATATCTGCCCTCACCTCACCCCTACTGTTTCCTTTAGTAATGTGTACTGGATCTACTTACCTAATAGCTTGAGGTTCTGGTTCTTTCTTCCCAGCCCTTTCTCTTCTTCCTCCCACTTCCACATAGTTTAGCACAATGCATTTCCATTAATAACCTAGGTTTCTCTGAAAAATGCTTATTTTATGTTAATAGTCTTCAAGGATGTGCTTACCAATGATTATTTTTCACTTTTATTTATTTCTGTGTTAAGTAAACTACTACCCAAGAAAGTTTTTGTTTCATTCGATTTGAATAATTCTCTTTGCAAAGTAGGTACTCAATATATGTTATTGATTACTTTAAAAATGCTTCCCATCGCCTGCACACATTACAATACAAAGACATTTATTAAAACATGAAATAGGAACTTCCTGAGTTCAAAATCATTAGATTCATAAAGAGTTGATCTACAGAGGCAGATTATCTTCTTCCCTAAATGTCTTCAAAAGTGTGAGAGGCAGTCAAATGATTTCAGTAAGTTAAATACTATTTGATACACTAACAATAAATATGCATGTTTTCCAATTCCTGCATGTAACTCTAAGCTTTTTTTTAATAAAACATTAAAAATTGAGACAAAATTGAATGTTTTTATACCCAGAAAAATGACAGAATATTAAAGTTCATTTCATATTACCTTAGGGTCAAATAAAAACCAAAATACATGGACTAACCTGCTGTTTCAGATAACAAGTTAGGAATAAAAATAGAAAAATATCCATGAATCTTTCTTACAAATTGCTCGTGGTTCACTTGAGAAGATACACACATACGTGCGCGCACACACACACTCTAATAAACAATGATTTTATACATGAGAGAATATCAATTGGTATAGAAATGATTGATTACCTCTGAGACAGGTTCAGAAGACAAACGTAATAATAACATTGATGTTGAATTTGTGTTTTGGAGAAGTAATACATGTCAGACTGGGGCAAAAGAAGCTTTGCAAACAAATGGAACATGCAATTTGATAGAGTATAAATTTCAAGAGGAAAGGTGAAGGAGATAATAGGGGGTCAGATCATGAGAAATTGTATGGTTCATCCACAGAGATACGGAGGATATGGGGGAAGCAAAGCAGCGAACAAGTATAAATCTTTCAAAATAGAAGGTTAGATACAACCACTGTTCCAATAAGCATTACTAATCATGTTGCTCTAAAGGTCTCATGAACTCCAAAGGCATGGATGCCTTTATTCCTCCAATTTTAGTAGTGCATAGTGCAGTAGTTTAAACACTTGATACTGCATTGATTCATTTTTATCATATCCCAATATTGTATAATTTATTTGAAAGTCCCTTCTTATCTGAAAAAAATAAGAATTCTTTAATCTCTGCAGATGTGCTTTTTGAGCTTCTGTAAGACTCTGTCATCAAAAACCATGCTCTATCACATTCAAGGTATCACATAGTAAGATTTTTTTTTCTCTAAATTCATTGCAATGAAAATAAAGCCATATGGAGTTGATCACTTGATAGGGTAGCATGATGATTTTGAAGGATGATTTGCTGTAATAGAAAACCTTTCAGAACAATTGAAGAAGGTGTAATGGGCAAGAACAGAAGGGACTCAGCAACAGTTTTCCTTTGCTTTTTCTGTTTCATAAGCAATCTCTCTATAAAATAACCTGGAAATATTATCATAATAAAACATAATGATACATGGAAACTTTTTACTTTAAAAAAATTAAACAGATTATAAAACCATAAATAGAATACAAACATTCATAATTGTCTGCCTCTTTTTTATTACTATATTCTCCATTTTGGGGGTTTATCTCCAACTATTCAAAATATACTGGAAGTGCTCTCTCCCGAACCATTCTTTTCTTAACCTGAAAACTGAATGATAACATCCACCTTTCAATCTGTCCTTTTTAAGATAATGAATACTGTTTCCTTCTATCTGGGAACTCTTCTTTCCTCCCTTTCTCATAAATACTGTTCTTTCTGTCTTTCACTTTTTTGCCCTTCCTAAACAGACTCTTTCATTGGATTCATTTTCTCTTCTGATTTCCTAGATATAATTGTTTAACATCTGTTCTTAGGTGTGCACTATTCCCTGACACATTCTATGCCTTACCTACTTCCTAGATTTAATCTCAAAAATTCAATTATGAGTTTCATCTTCAACTCCCTAACTCTCATGTAAAAGAGGTTGCTTATCACATACCTTCAGCAGCTTCAAGGACATCAAACTAAAATTCTCTGCTCCTCCATGTTCCCCCATTGAATATAATCAGAATTTATCTTCTTTTGTATGCAAGTAGCCTTCTTTTCTTAGAAATCCTTCTGCCCACTGATGGGATTGGACCCTCACAAGCTTGAAATCTTCCATTATCTACACTTCTAATTCTAATGAATACCTCTCAGAAGTAATACCTCTGTCAAATTGTACTCCCTTAAGCTCACTGTAGCTACATTCCTAGTTTAAATGGCTAAATAATGACAGTGCTCCCATAACTGATTTTCCTCCCCTAATCCTCCCCTTTAGATCACCACACACACTGAAGATACACTTATATTAGAAAAGTAGCACTAAACATTGTCCCAAACTCAAAACATCACCATTTTCTACATTTTAAATTAGCACTAAAGGCCTTCTGCTCTTTAACTGCTGACTGACATTACCTTTCAAGGTTTCTTACTATGACTTGATGTCAATCATCAGTGACACTTTCTGTTCTAAATTCAGTCTACCTTTACTATGTTTTTGCTTTTCCTTCTCAATTTTTGGGTTTACACTAATAGAATTTTAGAATAGAATTTTAGAGGTTAGACTAGTTTTACCTTTTAAAGCTAAATGGCTTCCCCAAACTTGGTCCTGCTGAGAGTGTAACCAACATCCACTTCTCTGCTCAGCTTAGATAAACCAAACAGAATATGAAATTGTTTGCTGTAGGAGGTTGAGAGGCCAATTTCCATTCCAAAAGATAGAGAGAGAGAGAGAGCAAATGAAGATGGCTGGGAGAGAGAAAGCAGGCCTGGAGATGTCTCTTTTCCCATTGTGTTCCCCATCTTGGATTGTCCTTGCAATAAGGTCCTTGCACATGGGCACAGTGAGATGATGACCTGAGGCAAAACAGGCTCCCCTATGTCCACAGGAGCTAGTTTTGAATAAATCTATTCTCCTTTCCACTAAAAGTAATTAACCTCTTTTGGCTTGGTCCATGGCAAGAAAGCTAACCTGAACTTAGGGATCTGAGTGGCTGGTAATACATCAAAACCCATCTGTATATACACCACACATCTATTTTGTTCCACTTACATGCCATATCTGGAATAAAGGTGATCATTAGTCCCATACCTAAAGATAGAGTTTCTCCTTCTGAGCACTCTAAGCCCCCTATATCAGCACCTATGGCCTTTTCTTTTGTACAGAGATAGTCAGGATGACAAGATAAATTTTATAAAATCCTTAATAATTGTAGGATGAAAAGACAAGACCAGTAGGGTTCTCATGATCTGACGATTTTGAAATCCATAAAGGCAATATAAATTTGAACTTGGAAAACAGATTTGGTTTCTAGAGAAATTTTATATTGCTCAAGAAGTCAAGAAAAAATTCTTAGGTGTTAATTTTTGATATTAATTTTTGATATATAAATTGTTTTATAATTTTTTCAAGACCAACTTTTTCTTTGAAGGTAGATTAATTATTCATGGCATTATACAATTGAATCAGCAATGGAAAAAAGTGCTCTGTTCTATATATTTTTTTCCTTGACTTATCCACATATGCTGCCATGCTATTTCAGTTCACTGGGCCAATGAAGAATAAATAAAATAAAGAAATACATATTGAAACATATGTCTGTGCATGTGATAATGCAAAGTACTTTCACACATCCATACTCAGTAAACCATAGCATCAAGCATGTGGGTTAAGAATATTTAGATCCATTTTTCCAAAATACGAATCTCATAATATTGACAGTTGCTACAACTTGATCTCATGGGTTCTGTTCCCAAGTACAAAAATCACACCTCTAAACCATTTTGGTAAGCTACCATTTTCTTCATTCTCTAATTGTGATTCACTACTAATACTAAAGTTGCGTCTAATATTGAGTTCTCTCTTACCTCTAAACTAGTGTTGGCTATAAATCATGTTTTATGTGGGAATGACAAAACTAGTTATAGAGATTTATTTTCTAAATATACATGCCAGTAGGTATAAAAAGAAAAAGGAATTCATTAAAATCTTTAAAGGATGGGCACACACACACACAAAAATAAGAGAACTGCCAGGAGTCTCTACATGACTGATTTTTCTTCTGACTGAAGAGTTGTTATAAGAATTCTGTGATTCCCATATATAAGAATCAAATAAAATGTAGACCCATGTCTGGGATAAAAAAAATGATCAAACACTTAAAAGAAGATAAAGTTTATTTAAAACTCAAGTTTAACAATAGTTTTAATTTAAGGTCATTATAGTGCTACTTGGAAAAATAATTACATTTTTTAACGCCATCTTAGTATTTTGAAGGTATGTACATATGCATGACGTAGAAAAATGGTAAAAAGTATATAGCTATATAGATTTGTAATTACATAGACACATTATATAAATTATGTAAGAATTGTATCTTCTCAGATTATATTTTATGAACATTTGAAATTTTACTTTTATCAGTAGAAATTAAATAATGCCTTAGAATTTAAACAAAATATTTCTAATATACCACAGTGTCTACCAATAAAAATATCCAGAAAGCAAAGTAATTTACTAATTTGCATTACCAATCTATCTTAATTCATGCAGGGTTTTGATGAACTCTAAATATAATATATACAAATATAAAAAATTCATTTTTATGTAAAATGATATCTTGAGGAAATGGAACTTGTCTATTCTTTACCTTATATTTTAATAAAAATACTAAAAATATTTTTAAACAGTCAAAATCATACACACATAATTATAAAATAAATGAGGAAATTTATAAACTTAACTTTAAAGAAAATAGTTTCTGTGGAGTGTAGTTAGATAATAGTCTTACAGTGTCCATGTACTGAGAATATTTTTAGGTCACCAAAAAGTGGCTTCACAACTTTACTTGATTGGACAAAATAAAAATTGCAAGTAAAACCATGTTCACATTATCAAATTTTCAATTCTTAAGTATGAAATTATACTGACATTGAAAGGAAACACATAATAGTTAAGGTAAATTTTCTTTTTACTAATATCAGAATCCTTGGGACACTATGGGGCAGGTCAAACCTATTAAAATGGAGAAAATAGTGAATAAGTATAACCACATTATTACGGTATATCTTCTAAGGAAAGTTTTATTCTAGGAGATTTACCTCTTAATAAATATATTTTAAGCTTATACATGTTGAATAGAAATCTGATCTAGGATGAGATCTATCAGTGAAATTCCTTCTCAGCAAAAGTAGCAGTATTTTCAACTTTAAGCATATACCTATTAAGTATTATGTTTATCTTTACTGTTTTAAATACACCAAGATCACTTTCGTTAGATGTTCCCATTCTCCTTGTGAAAGAAAAGCACTATGGAAAAAGATGGATACATGTATTTCTCTACATATATACACATATATATGCAATAGTTTTATTCATTTTTTAAAGAAAGTAAAATTCCCTTACCATCCTTTTTATTGAAAATGTACACAAATAATGCACAAAGATTTCAATTAATTAACATATATATTTGGGAAACATGCATGGTAGTTATTTGGAACAATAGAAGTTCTAAATACTTTTATTTTTAAAACTACAGATAATAAATGCATGGTATAAAATGATATGAAATTTATTTTTGAATGTTAATCTTTTTCCTCCAGAAATGACTCATGTAGTATAGTAGATAAGTAAAATTAAGGAAATATTTCCATTTCTTCTCTAGGTTTTAAAAGACTGCCTTCTTAAATTTCATTTATAAACAAATTGAGTTCATGGTCTAATTTATGAATTTAAACTGTTCTCTAAAACATACAATTTACATCTTGACACCTTAAAATCTTTAGATGTTTGGGGACTGAGTCATTTAGTTCTTATAATGTAAATGATACCGCCAAAGTGTTTAATTATTGAATGCAAAATTTTTGATGCAATACCGATTGAAATTCCAACAATATACTTCACACAACAAGAGAAAACAATCCAAAAATTCATTTGGAAGCAGAAGAAACCTAGAATAGCAAAAGGAATTCTGGGCAACAGAGGCATGGTTGGGGGTACCACAATCCCCAACTTGAACTATACTACAAAGCTACTGTGATTAAAAACAGTATGGTACTGGCAAAGAAACAGACCTGAGAATCAGTGGAATAGATTAGAAGATCCAGAAACAACTCCAGACATACTCAGCCACCTCATCTTTGACAAAGGAGCCAATCACCCTCATTGGAGAAAAGATAGCCTGTTCAATAAATGGTGTTGGAAAAACTGGATTTCAACCTGCCAAAGATTGAAACTAGACCCATACCTATTACCATGCACTAAACTAAGATAGAAGTGGATTAAAGTTCTAACAGAAACAGAAACAGAAACACTAAATTTGCTGAAAAATAAATTAGGTAGAACTCTTGCAGACTTTGGCATAGGTAAAGACTTTAGGAACAAAACCTTAGTAGCATGGGAACTAGCACAAAGAATCAACAACTGGGATCTCATTTTATTAAAAAGCTTCTGCACTATAAAAGAAACCACCAACAGAGCTCAGGGACAACCTACAATGTGGGAAAAAATTTTAGCAGCTGTACCTCAGACAAATTCTACTATTTAGAATATAGAAAGAATTGAAAAAAATCAGAGCCCCCAAATTCAAAGACCCAATTCAAAAATGGGCATCTGAAATGAACAGACATTTCTCTGACAAAGAAGTAAAAGCAGCAAATAAATACATCAGAAAATGTTCAACATCAGTGGTCATTCAAGAGATGCAAATGAAAACAATGCTGAGATTCCACCGCACCCCAGCAAGAATGGCTGCTATCAAGAAATCAACCAATAACAAATGGTGGTGGGGGTGTGGAGAGAAAGGAGCCCTTCTCCATTGTTGTTGGGAATGCAAACTGGTGCAACCACTGTGGAAATCAGTATGGAAATACCTCAAAGAACTAGGGCTAGAGGTCCCATTTGACCCACTATTTCCCTGCTGGGTATCTTCCCCAAAGAATTAAAAGAATCATACCACAGTGATATATGTGCACTCATGTTTATAGTGGTACAGTTTGTGATAGCCAAGGCATGAAAACAGCCCATGTGCCCATCAACTGAAAACTTGATAAAGAAGATGTGGTTTTTTTATAAAATGGAGTACTACTCAGCCATAAAAAATGAAAAACTAGAGTCTTTTATACCTAAATGGATGCATATTGAGGCCATACTCTTAAATGAAATAAATAGGACACACATGTGTAAATACCAAGTAGTTTCTCTAGTGTGAGAAACTGAAAGTGTAAATAAGGATGAAAAATGATTAAAACAAATAATTGATAACTTGAAATAGGAAAAGGTCCAAAGGTCTAAGGGTGGTGGGAGGGGAAGGGGAAAGGGAAGAAAGGAAAGGAAAAAGTATGAGAAAGAAGAAAAAAATGGAAACAAAGTCTATGTAAATAGGGAAGGGTGGTGGGGGTGAAGGGCGCATAGGTAATGGGGAAAAAAATAAGAACTAAGATACATCATGTTCAGGTACAAACACCCAATGATAAATGTAAATGTATTGTATACC
>NW_004624769.1:10454606-10487792 GCF_000247695.1 Heterocephalus glaber
AAAGTATATTCGGATACTTGTCCTTTATGTAACATCTCTCAAAATATTTAAAGTGTGTTTTGCTTAAAGTTTCTAGAAAAATATCTTCAAAATTATGTCTGGAAAAGTACAATTAGTGATATTACATAATGATGCTATGCAAATATTTAGAAATTTAAAAAATTCCTTCCAAATATTATTTATTTTTTAATGCCTAAACTTTCAAGTATAATATCGAAATGGAGAATCTTCAGTTATTATATAATTTTGCTAACTTTAGGTTCACATGTTTCCACTAAAACTATAGTAAAAAGGCAATACTTAGAAGAAAATGTCTTTTAAAAATTTTATAGGTTACGAATTGCATTTTGCTCTTGCAACTTCTTTATTGTACAATTTGTGTGGTTTCAAACTTGTGGAACACACTTTCATAGATCTTGTAGCACCAACAACTGTCAAAAATGTCATCTGAACAGAATGAAGAATGTCCTCAGTTACTTTATAGAAGATTGTTACATTTTTTATACCATGAAACCCTCTATGAATATGGACACCTGAATCACAGGTAATTCGTTTGTGAATCCCTTTTTATTTTAGTGAATCAATGGTTTCCTTATATATACAGTATAATATAAAACATTTTAGATTTTTTATACATACCTCCAAAATTAAACTTCTGTACTCTTCGCAAATTCATAGAGAAGATAGAGAGTATGTACCAAAAAAAATCCTATTTACTCTCAGAAGTGTCAAATATGTACCTGTCTAGCTCTTTACACACCTTTGTTTCATTCTGAGTCCCTCAATAGTGACAAAAAACACACACTTATGGGAACTACAGAATATTTTTCTTGAAGCTGCAGGAAAATTTGGTAAGGGATCTTATTTTGTTTTGTACTTTAAAGAAGAGAAAGAACTAAATTTACTACTATTTAAAGTAAAAATATACAACTCCAGCGTGATCACACATCTGTTAGCTGTAAGGAAAACTATAAATGTGATGTTATTCTGGCCCTTAAACTGTAGCTGTAAACTTCCAAAAACATCACGTAAGTTTACTTATCCCAGCTAGTTTAATTATATTGGCTTATTAAATTAGAAATGACAGAGGACCAAAGTGACTTTTTAAAAAAAATCATGATGTCTGATTTATTTTCATCCATGTGTGGATAGTAGATAGAATTTAGAAGATCCAAAGGAACATAATGGTATTCTCCTGTCATAATTATTAGTATGCATCATTGTCTTAAGTTTGATTTAAATGTTTATTTTTTTCTTTTGCATAAGCAAAATAGAAACGTATATGCTAGGATTTTGATAAGCACTAAATCACATAAAACTTGTTTTCCTTTATGTGAAAAAACACACTCTGAACCATGGAAGAATTTGTCCCAGGAAACCCAGGATAAGTCTGAAATAATCTCGAGGCCCCTTTTAGCTAAATTGCTCTTACTTTAAAGATATGAGGAAAACTAAAGATTTTGAATATGATCAGTTTCCTCTGCTACTTTCACCTTTAAACCCCCTTGCTAAACTTTGACTAAAATATTTATTCCCATTTGTTTGATTTATATAAACTTTCTTCTTGAAATCCCATGATGTTTCATTTCAAAATTATACTGTACTATACTAGGGGTATAGTGTCCTCTTTTCTTATTTTCTGCACATTCTCTCTTTTGTCTTTTTCCCCCTCTCTGTTGCTTCCGAGTTTTTGTCCTTTTATTTGTTATTGAATTTAAAAATTATTGATTTGTTACCCACTATTTACATGATAGAATGATATGGTCACATCTGGGTTATTAAAATATGATGTTTTTACTCTAAAGTACTGGCTGGAAATGCATAGCTTTTCAACCAGAATCTCATCATTTAAGGAAAATAATTTTTGAAAAAATTAATAGCAATAACTTCCTCATTTGTGAACCAGATACACTGCCTTTTAAGTTTTGAATAAATCTCATCTGAGATCCAGAGTAATACAAGTGCTTACTACTACTGTGCCTTTCACTCCCAATTTCCTTTCTACATCTTTTCACTCCCCATTTCCTTCCTACACCCTGAACATTTTTTGTCCAGGGATAAAAAATAATCTTTATGATTAAAAGCTTTCTTTGGGAATCCATCTCTTTTCTTCCTGACTTCCACAAAATGAGCAGCTTTTCTCCCTATGACTTTCTTCTGTGATGTTTCTTCCTCATTACAGGCATAAAAATAATGAAGTCAGCTGACCATGGACTGAAACCTCTGAAACCATCAGCACTACACACCCTGATAAAGACCATTCATGGTTGTGCAAACTTCTGTGAGACACATCTGACATGTTGTTATGCCATTGGGGAAAGTACTGTTCAGAAGAATTCAAATAAATATGACATTATAGAGCGAATATGACTGGTTTCACAAAGGAAAGAAAGCTCTCTTTCAAGGTTTCATGACAGTTTCATTTATGTTAATTCAATTTAGCAAACACTGATTATTGCCTTTGAACAAGGTACTCATTAACTTATCTATATTAAATCCTATTTTACTCTATCAGGTCACTTAAATTCCAGTAGTTGTAAAATATGCTAGTTGTAATTTGATTTATCTGGTATTTACCTTTAATATCCAGTAGGACCTCAGTTTACAAACTTAATTTGCTTTATGATTTGGGGGAAGATGGCTGCATTTGTGTTTGTGTGGGGGAGATGGCCATGGTCGTGTTTGTCACCCGGTGTGATATTTGCAAACAGAAAAGCATTCATGAACCAAAGTATCACTGTGGTATTTGTAAATTATATACTGAAAAATGGATTCCTTAAAATAAAAAAGCAAAATATTGAAAATCTCTTTTGATGAATTTCCCAGAAATCAAAGAATAAAACCTGAAGATGCAAGCCACACCCTTACATAAAATAGGATTTCATATTTTCAAATTTCAATTGTCAACAAATATCAATTTATTTATTATTTTAAATTTCTTTATTCAACAAACCAAACACTGTTCAGCACTGATGACCTAGAAATTAACACAACTGTGGGGTGGGGATTTAGCTCAGTGGTGCCGCCACCTGCCTCGCAAGTGCAAGGTCCTAAGTTCGATTTCTGGTATCAAAAAAAAAAAAGAAAAAGAAAAAAGAAATTAACATAACTGAGCAAAATCTCTATGAAAATTGCATTCTAGTGGGTTGGGTGGGGTGGGATGGATGGAGGAATATAATAAAAAACTAGACTGAAATGTACAACACGATATATATATCTATATATATATCTATATATATCTATATCTATAGATATATATATATCTTTTTTTTTCCAATAGGAAAAACAAGCAAGTGAAGCAAGACAACAGTGTTGAATTTGGAGATTTTAGATATAATAATAGAAGAAAGCCTCGATGGAAGAGAATAACAGGCTGTGTGAACATTTGGGAAAGGGAATTCCCTGCAGAAGGAACGCCAAACTCAAAGGCCTGGAAACACGAATATGTTTTCTGTTTCGAGATCATCAGGGACGGCGTAGTGGGAGTTGATAGCGAGGAAAAGAGCACTGGGACGTGTAGGCAAAGGCAACCAGACATCAAGTCCTTTTAAACTCGGGAATTTAGCTTCTATTCCTCATAAATTGGGTTTCAACTGCTCAGAAGTGCTCATAACTGGCATGATCTAATTTGTAATGAAATACGAAGCATAACTATTCAGAGAACAGACTCTGGTACCGGAGAGCTCAGGCTCTAATCCACCTCTGACTCTAATCAGCTGTGGGGTCTGGGTCAGTTTACTTCATCTTACAGTGAATCATGTTTCCCAGGGGTAAACTAGGAGCCTCAGTGTCATTTTCACAGATAAAATGATAATATTGAATGTATTAATAGGTACAAGAGACGTGTTGTGTGTTTGTTAAAAAATAAAGACTCAACTTGGAGAAAAGACTGTGTCTAAATTATGATGCAAAGATAACAATTAAAAAGATATTAAATTAATACTATGTATCTAAGAATTTATGTTTGTTTAATTAGGACATTATAAAGCTATGTGAAGAAAAGCAGTGGTCAGTTTCTGCATATAATTTGATAGAATTTACAGGATTTATTTAACTTAAATATAAAGTATAAGTGATAGTAATGCAGACTAAATGTTAGAGTTTAGGGTAAGCATTGAATATTAGTTGACATTTACTACAATAGGATCATAATGAGGAAAACAGACAGATTTGGGGTAAAGTAGGGAAAATGTTTGGCAAAACTTTTGTTTTATTTGTAAATATATTGCAAGTTGGCTGTGGCTGTTAAAACTTTCAAGTGAATTTATCAAAAACTGGCTATATTAGTCTGGAATTCAATGAAGAGTTCTGGGCTGAAGGTATAGATTTGGGACTTGTCACCCTTTTTAAAGCTAAGAGAATTGATGAGATTAAAAAGTAAGTGCAGAGGGAGAAGCAGTCCAAGGACTAAATTCTGGGGCATTCCAGTATTTAGATGTCAGGGAGACCAAGATGATACATGGAGAAGAAGAAAAAGCAGGAAAACGCAGTGGCCTATGAACTAAGTGAAAAGAGTGATTCAAAGCTGGGATCAAGTGTATACTTGATGCTGTGTAGGTCAAATAAGACAGGTGCTGGGGTTAACAATGGAGAGGTCACTGTTGACTCTAAGATTAGCAATTTCTGCATAGATCTGGGGAAGAATTCCTGAGAGGAGTGAATTCAACTGAAAATGTAAGGAAAAGAAGCAAAGACAACTCACATCTAAAATCTTTCGGGAATTTTTTTGTGAATACAGAAAATGAGCATTATAAAGAAGGATGTGAATGAAATATATTTTATTGACATGAAAAACATTGTACCATGATTTCATGTATCAGAAAACAACAAGTATGTATTTTCAGAAAGAATTAGTGATAGTGCAAGGAGAAAAAAATCAAATAATATTTGTTTCAAAATACGTTAGTAGGTAAAATTTGCTACGACTTGCTTAGTTGACTGGTAGCCTGGCTAAGTGAAACAAGGTTATCTAATTAATATATTTATGTATATGGGGCTTTAAATATATAATTTTCCTTTAGGTAGAGTTTTTTGAGATATTTTCACAGTTGATTATTTTTCCCTCATGAGGAACTATTTCAAAAACCACAATATGTAGAGCAATTACAGAAGACATTTTAAAAAAATAACTGAAACTATTTTCTCTCTCATAGTTGAATATATCAATAATGGGTATCTAAAACAATATATACTAATGCAATTCGCCTGTTGTTTGGAATTGGAAGTGAGAGATTGTAATGTTCTTTTTTGTTTGTTTGTTTTTTGTTTGGTTTGGTTTGGCTTTTTGAGACAGGGTCTTGCTATGTAGTGAAGGCTGTCCCTAAACTCGCTGTGTAGCCCAGGCTGGCCTCAAACTCTTAGTGATCCTCATGCCTCTTGCCTGCTGAATGCTGTGATTACAAGCATGTGCCACCATACCAGACTTGCAATGGGTCTTGCTTGTTGCCAAGGGCATCAGTCAAGGTAAGTAGGGAAATACAGAAATCATCTGATATATTTTGAAAGAGGAGATTTATTATAATAGATTCATTATCTAGATATTAGAAAAATGAAAGAAGAAAAACCAGAACCCTGAGGTAACATAAATATTGTCACCCAGACAAACTAAATGCTAGTTAGACGGCTGAGCTAACTTTATTGTATTAGCAACTAACAGGGATCTATCATCCATAAAATTGAATTCTCCCCCAACCTTCCATTAAAGACAGAGGTGAAGACATGCTCTCACCAGAATCTCAGAACCCAGAACCCTCCTGTCTCTCAAGAAGATGCCCTGTCTCTGCATCTCAATGTTGGAGGTCGGATCCAGTACCAGTCTGGGGCACGCAAGGTCAGAAGGGTGCTAGGATAATGCAGAAAAAAAGAGCTCTAGTCATCTTTGGATGCCAAAGTGCTAGTGACAGGAAGTAAAAATAAAAATCATTTATCTTCCTGCCTCCTCTTTCTTTCCAGAATCTGGACAAAAACTGCTGCCACTTAGCAAGTAAATCTGAGGAATGTAGTTTGTAGGCCCCAGCACCGCATCATAGAAAAGAGAAAGGTTGATCTTGGTACTGAAGGAAAATATGTGACTAACCAGTAACTTGAGGAGTTTGGAGATAAACATCCTTCAGAAATGATGTGAAGGAGGAGAGGAGACAGATGTTTTCCTGCACGGAGTAAGAAGGAGAAATGTTTTCTCTCCAAATGGAGACTAAAAAACTGAAAATGTATTTCCTATGGTTTTGTATGTCCATGTTCCAACTGCCGAGCTCCAGCTGAATTACTGCTCTTGGATTTCATACAGCATTTTTATGTTCTTAAAATTAACTTCCATTAGTGTGTCTAACTAAAAAATCTCAGGAACATATCTGACATAGAAGTTCAAATAACATTTACTGAAAGAGAAACTGGACATTGTTTTCTGAAACTTGCCATAAACTGTATCATCACAGTATTCTAATAATAATTATATTGCATAATCTGGTAGTCACTAACTTTATATGACACACAAGCATCTGAAATACAGCAATTTAGGTACAAATTTTTAATTAATTTAAATTTAATTTTAAAAGTCAAAACACAATTCAAGTGTTAAAAATATTTAAATTTGCCGGGGCGTTGTGGTACACTCCTGTAATCCCAGCATTCAGGAGGCTGAGGCAGGAGGATTGCCTGGAGTTGGAGGCCAGTTTGGGTTACACAGTGAGTTCAAGGCCAGGCTGAACAACATAGCTAGACCCTGTCTTAAAAAATGAACGAACAAACAAACAAACAAAAATATTTAAAATGTGTTTGGAACAACTGCAGATGTGAATCTACTTTTCCAGCTCTCAGTTTTATGAAATTTAAGAATATCATGTATTTCTGGTAAAAATGTAATCTTGTAGAAATGTATAAAAAAGAATGAAAAATATCTCTCTAATTTTGTATCAATTCCATGTCAAAATAATAATATTTGAATGTATGAAATTAAATAAAATATATTGTCTACATTAGTTTTACCTACTCCTTTTATTTACTTTTTTAATGGGCTATTGAAAAGTTTGATGTTAAATATGTGGCTCACTTTAAATTTCTTTTAAAGAGTGATACTTTGGATTTTGCTACTCAAAGTATGCTCTATGGACCAAGAACATATGGATCACATAGGAGCTTATTATAAATAAAAAACCTTCAGCCCCTCCTGAACACATTGAATCTGAACTGAATTTATTTCTTAACAAGATCTCCAGGTGATTTTTTTGAATACCACCGTTTGAGAAGTACTGCTCCAAACTACTTTCATATTCATCAGCTCCTCCAGAGCAAAGACCAACTGTAGTGCATCTTGTGTGTCTCAAAACATACTTTGGTAATGCAAATGTAGGACAAGAAAGTTTGGAAAACAGAAGAGTGACATCTGTTTAACATGGAAGTTGTATTACAATACAGATTTTTTTCCCAGCAAAGTAACATTTTGTGCTCAGTTGTTATTACTTTGCTTCTTTTACAGCCGATTAGCACAAGGCCTTTTGGTAGAGCTAAACAAAAAAAGATACTCGGGGAGCTAGTGTTGTATGGCACTGTTTCACTCTGAATTTTTTGGTTTGTCTTACAGCAGCCCAGTGATTTGTCCAGGGAAAATGTACTGGAATATTTTCCCTGATTTGTGCATATTTTGCTTTTGTCATCATATCAGCATCATTTGACACTTTGTATTGCCTCTCTTATAGACTTACTTTCTTACTGCTTCTAAAGTTAAAGCATATACTGAATGTTGCTTTTGTTTAATCATCAGAACATTCTCATGTTGTTTGAACACCACTTGTATTATTACCAGAATTATTTTTAATTACTATTCATTTTCTGAGGACAAGTTTTAAGTGGTTTAATTCAGACTTAATTTTTCTTTAAGACTTCAAGATCTTAGCATGTGACTTGTTAGTATGTACTGTTTTGTAGAAGTACTGCATTGAATAAATATTACATTATGTTATTTTGCAGAAATATTATATCATAGAAATATTACATTCATGATACACTGTAATAACATCTAAAACCCTGAGAAATCTGTTATGCTGTTTGTTGCCATCATTCGCTTAAAGAATAACTTCTAAAGAATACTGAGAGATAGCACTACTGAAATAGGTTTATAACTGTTTTTCATTTATTATTTATAATATGTGTAATTCCAGAGAGGATCTGCTGTTAAGTACAATAAAGAAAACACATTTAAGAGGTCCATTAAAACAATAAAGAAATATTTGAAGGGATAGAGCAAAGGAAGAAAAAGGGGAAATACAATTGTGCTAGAATATCTTAAGTAGGAAGTGTAATATTTCTGAATAATGTGTATTTTTTGAACTTATTGGCAAAAAAAGAAAAAGTAACCTAGACATTACAATAAATACTATGATATTTAAAGCATTTTAAAGATCTTTATATAAAAGAAATGAAAAACTCAGTATTTTATTCAAAATCAGTGTTTCAAAGTCACTAGAGAGTATTCTTCAAAAAGCTATTAGCATTAATCCTCATCAAAACTGAGTATTCATTTTGTTGTAGTTCTTTCATGCAGCTCTAAGAGAAAATGATAAAACCTCTGTTGATTAAAAAGAAATTTAATGCCTACTATAGGTCATGCATTGCACCCAAAGCAAGGGATGCAGTAATAGGCAAAGCCTACAGTACTCTGGCATTCATAGAATGGTGCCAGAGGGAAGACAGGCATCAAACAGAAACTCTGAGGGTTAAGCTTAAAAATTTCAGGATGCTACAAGAGAATATATCAAGAAATTTTATACTAGATTGAAGGTCAGAGAAACTTGCTGGAGGAAATGACATTTACACTAAGACTTGAAAAATAAGTTGGAGTCCTCCAGACTAAGAGAACAATTTGTGTAAAGACTCTAAAGTGAGAAACAAGTCCAGTATAGCTTGAAGTGACAAGTACGGCAAACTGTTCCTGAAAAGGTTAAGGTAGAGATGACATCGAAAGGTATTTACACCTAAGAACATTTTACTCTTAAACATAGAGATATTAGCACAAAATTAAAGAGTTTTTCTACTTGGAGTTATTTACAATTTTAAAAAGACGTAATTTTGTTAGAGTGAAAAGTAAATTACATGTGGAAGATTTAGCTGACAGAAAATACCAATTATGAGGCATTGAAATGATTCAAAAAGAAATGATGCTGACTGGACTCAGATAAGGACAGTGAAAATGAGAATGAGAGAGCAGATACATGGTAACAGAATCAACAGGACATGGGATTGTGGGTATATGGAGGAAGAGGAAGGAAGTCATGAAGGCTTTCAGAATTTTTACTCGAGCAAAATGATCTCAAAGTATGTATATTGAAAGCCTAATTGTGGTGCCTGATGTGGGGAACTAGATGAACACATGAGTTCTCCAAATCATATGATAATTTTTTTGCATCTGCTGATATTTCTAGAGTTTAAGATAGAGCCAGGATTATTTACTGTTTCACTAACAATCTTTTTATAAAGCACTGTTTTTTATCTTTAGATGAGAGATATTGTTTGGTAGATAAAAATTTAAAATGTGGGCCATTTTTGTACCTCTAGATTGTTGCCTTGTTTTAAACTGATGAGCCTGCCTACTGCAGGGCTTCCTGTCCTAATGATATAGAAAAGAAAATGCATACGTAGATACATGTATTTCAGACATACAAACAAATAGAAAGGAGAAAAATTATTTATTTGCTTTTGAATACCCGAAAGATTCATAGATTTTTCCAGAGAGTATGTTTTTGGTTGTGTTAAAAGTAGAGAGTTGATCATCCAACTTCACCATTAAAACGTGGTCATAGTCATAATTCTTTAAAACCTCATCACTTTGAACTAGAAATCTATCAATCCCCACTCAATTGGAGATCCTAAAGATCTATTTTCTTTACTCTGGAAATAATGGACATTAATAAATCATGTGATTTTTTTCTGTTTATAAGAGACTCTTACTTTCTAAATTACCATTTTCCCCTGAGGAATAAGAGTTGTAATTGAGATAAGTTCCCAAATGTATTTTACGTTCTTATAATTATTTTAAAATACATAGTAACAAAAAAGTTTATTGCTCTTCCATGTATTTTTATGTATTCTTATTATAGTTGCAAGTAGCATTCACTATTTGAAATCATTTATTTCTTCTTTTCTAAGTACAATTATTATTCAATGAAGAAATTATAAGATTATTAAAATATGTACATATATTTCAATTACTAAGCGTATTTATTTTATTTAACATTTTAATAATTTATAGTTTTATCATAAATTTTAGCTGCTGAATTTACTGCTTATTTGCCCAAAAATATGAAATCAATCATCCAAACTGTGAATGAAAAATTAACAAAGTAACTTAATTTACTTTGTAACGTATAAATTTTACAATACTGAATGTAGTGGTTGGCACGTTACTTAAAGGAATTTTAATTAGTTCAGAAGGGAATTTTCATATTTTAGCACATAAGGAGATTATTTTTATGACATGATTCCTGTCTTCAAAATTCATAAAAGATGCAAAACATGAATGTGTTAAGGATCCAACATATAACAAATAATAATAATAGAAAAATGAGTTATGTGTCAGTGAGGGGCTCCAGATGCACATGAACTCACCTGAGATTGTACAAAAGAGACTTGAAGAAGTTTACTTACAGTTTGTATGGCATAGAACAATAAGCTACTCAAACTGCTCAAAACAGGGCGCTGTATTCCTTGCGCTGAAGAGACAAGAGAAGGATATAGTATTATAAATAATCATTGAGAAAAAAATAGAGGCTTGTATTGTCAGGGATCTGCAGAAAAAGTGAAACCAGGGTCCATTAAGGAATAGAGTGAAGGCGGAATTGGCACACATGCCTATGGAGATTTGAGAAGTTAAAATTCTAATGAAGTATTCTGGCAGCTTAGAGATTCAGGAGCATTGCAGTTGAAGTGCAAAGTGAGCTTGATGGTAAACTAGTGTTGCAGATGAAGTCCAAAGGTTTTCTGCTGACATTACCTTGCACTCAGGGAAGGGCAACCTTTTGACTGTTCCAGGTTTCAACTGGTTGGGTGATACTGAGAAACATCATGGAATGCGGTCTGCTTTACTCAAAGTTCACCAATTTAAATATAAATCTCATCCAAAAATATCTTCACAGAAACCTATAGGATAAAGTTTAACCAAACATCCGGACACTATGACCCTGCCAAATTGGCACATAACATGCACTATCACTTTAGAAATTACCTTATACAACTGTGGTATGGGAAAAATACAACCATTGTCAGAACCAAGACAGTAATCTGAAGAAGAAATGATCCAGCCTCAGTTGAATATGTAGGATCAAAAACCAAATGTAGGCCCTTGGCTGCTGCAGAGCTTGCTCATACTTCTGGGTTTATACAAAACTGTCACAAGTAATGTGTAGATAGCTTAGTGTTTAGCTCAGTACATGCAAAAGATTTACCAAAAAGGCTTTGCTTATAAAGGCAGACTTTGAGCAATAGGTATTTGACTTTAACCTTAGAGTAAATAATGCACACGATTACATAGTATAAAACCTGAGTCTTCATGTGGCAGAAACAATGGTGCAAGGTCCTAAGTTATTGTGAAGTTTAATCTCCACTCTCTGCATACATGCATCTTAATGAAACATTTAGGAAGCATGTTATTTCTTGCTCACTAGTCCTCATCACAGCATAAACTATAGCATATTGGTCCTGTGTCATGTTCTGTTGAATACAAGGAGAGATAGATTCATCAAGACCACATTATTAAGCCAAGGAGAGTTGATATAGCGTAAAGGTAGGCCAAAACAGCTATTTCTATTTCCCTGACAGGCTAAGGTGAGTTCCTTTTTTTGTTGTTGTTCTTACAAATTGAAATTAAGAAAGGTACAATTGCTTCATTAAGAGTCACATGGTAGGTATCATGCACTCTGTTGCTTTCTTCCTGCACCTTCTTACACCTGACATTTGGTGTCACCAACTAGCTCAGTTTAAAATAGCTTCATGTAGTTCTCCAACCATCTGGTTTAACATAGGATAAACTACCAGAAAGAAAAGATAAGTAATAGAAATAACATTCCTTCATCTTTCAAGATTGGATGACTGTGTAATCTTTGGAAATTCTCCACAGAATCAGTTTACTATGATTCACAATTTTCCTGTGTGTGTGTGTGTGTGTGTGTGTTTGTGTGTGTGTATGTATGTTTGTGTGTATGTGTTGCAGGAGGAGGAAATCTCATGAGATTTCACTTGGAATTTGCCACTCTATTAGTTCTCACATAGTAGTTCAGAATCCAGTTGTATATGAGCAACTTACTCAAAGTGGCTCTTACAACCACATATTCAGGAACTAGGAACAAATCATAAGTTATATATGAGGAATTAATGAAAACACTCAAAATTTAGTTTAAATTTTTATTCTTCTCTAGACTTCTGTAAACCCATACTTTGGTCTGTAAAACGTGGCAATATCTAATAGTTCCTAAAAATATCAATAATACCCTTTCCATCTTTCACAGTCACAGGGAAATGGCCTTAGAGTATTCAGTTGAAAATATTGGAAGTATTTATGGTATACACTGAACTCCACAATGTAGAATCTTTCCCCAAGTAAACCAGCTTTGTCCTAAGAGGGCACATGGGTCTAAAAATGAGTGTAGCTATATAAAATAGATATTAATCTACAAATTTCCAGTATAAAATCCAAATCAGCAGTCCACACAACAGAATCATAGATGAAAGAGTACACTAGAAAACTTCTAACCTCTTTCATTCTTTTTTGTTTTTTTGGTACTGGGGATCGAACTCCGGTCATTGTGCTTGCTCAGTAGGCGGCAAAAGCACTAAGCTAAATCCCAGGCCCACCTCTCATTCTTAAGGAAAAGGTGATCAATTTGTCACTTCCAATGGCCATGAGAGTTGAAACATTCTCTACCTTTTCATTGATGGCTAAAGCCATTTAAGATTTCAAGGCTATTGATACATTGAATACCATGATAAGCAATCTTTAAACTTCTTTCTACTTCTACATTGTTACAAGAGAATTTTACTACCTGGATCTTACTGAAATTATTAGTACAATATGGTATACAACTAAGCTTCAAGGAAACCAAAAGTAATCTTCTAGAAGCCTGAGCTTGAGCTAAGAAATTAAATTCAAAACACAGAATGAGTGCAATATTGTCAACAAATTTGATTCAACCAAAAGTTAAAGTACATTTTTTTTTGATATGTTACTATTAGAATCCACTCTTACACATGCTCTCCTGCTTCATGTTGATCAAAAGTAGCATGGTCATGCAATTCCTTTGGTAAATGTTCCTTCAACAAAAGAGCTCACATTTACTTTCTGAGTTATTTAACTATCATTAAGATCAAATCCCAATCCTTCAAGTCTGTGAGTCCCATGATAAAATTATGCTCTAATTTCTCAAAGAAACTTTACTATATAATGAAGCAAATTTTAACCTATCCACGAAGAATGGTACAAGGTTTGTATTACAGTCGCTGGGAAATTTTTTAAAAAGTCAAAAGTTTCACCATTTATTTGTTTTTGTAAAATTTATTAGCACATGTTTATAGTACATGATTTTTACATTGTTTGTGGGGAACTGATGCATGTCAAATAAGTTTTATACAGTTTAACACACTTGATGAACCCTGGTTGAGGAGGCTAATATATCCACAATTTTTTAATTCATTAAATTTATTGGTACATTTACATCTACATTTTAAAGGAAATGGACATCTTCCCAGGTGAAATCATTGAAAATCTGTATGCTTATCAGATAAGAAAACAAAACAGCTATTTAAGACAATGAAGATTCAGGAATATTGGGTTGTTCAAGACACTCCATTTTATCTGAAAAAAAAAATCTTATTGCAAGACTCACATGAAGAATTCTTCTCCATCAGTGCCTTAACTAACATAAGATGCATGGAGTCTTGTATTTAACTGGTCTTACCATTATTACTGTCACTAAATTATTTTTTAGACCCAGTCTTCAGTATTATCTACCCTACAAATATAAAAATGACAAGGATTAATTTCAAGATCATCATAGAATTATTTTATTTCTCTACTTACAGCTGGTATTGGGAATTCAAGGATGATTTTGTTGCTGTGTTTCTTGTTGCCTTCTGTATTCTTCACTGCCATCACAGAAATCTTGTCTAACTCACAACATTTTAATATCAATTGCAGTCAAGTACAATAGGCAATAATGAAGAAAGAAAAAGGAAAAGAATCAAGATGTATGTGTACATGTACCAATTTCTCACAATGAATGTAATCTTTATGTACTGCAAACATGTACTAATAAAAAATTTTTAAAAGTAGACAATTAATCTCAAAAAAAGGTTCTTTCTACTTCACAACAAGAATAAATTTGACTTACTATGAAAATATGACCTTCTAGGGATAATAGCATCAACCATGTATTTCTAAAGCTAGTCCCAAATCCTGTTTTGAAGGCCTTGTGTAGAACATAGTCTCATAAATTGAAGTCTCACAAAAATATATATGTGTAAATGAAGAAAATTGTGGCAAGAATTAAGAGAGGGAACAAGAGTTTTTGAAGCCACATTAGACTGTCACCTACATGAAGTTGTTAACACTTCCAGGAATAAGAAGGTAAAGTGAGAACATATATTGCCAGAGCAGTGAGACAGGAACAGCTAAAGACATTTGGACCAGAGATGGTTGTTATCTTAGACATACATAGCTTGAATGAATACAGATTTTTACTTTCCAACTGTCTCTCTCTTTTTTTTTTATAAAATTCTTTTATTGGTACATTGTAGGTATGTAACACAATTACATTTCTCATTGGGAATTGTACCTTTACATAATGCATCTTGGTTCTTACTTGTTCCCCATTCGTAGCCCTCCCTTCATGCCCTCCACCTTTCCCTATTTACAAAGACTTTAGTTCCATTTTTTCCATTTCTCATCATTTTCCCTTTCCCTTCTTTCCTTTCCCCTGCCCCTCCCGCTACCCCTACCCCTTTGGACCTTTTTGTCCCATTTTACATTATCACTTATTCATTCTAATCATTGGTACATTTTAGGTATACAATATAATGACATTCATCATTGGAAATTTGAACCTTTACATAGTCTCTCTTGGTTCTTATTTTTCACCCTTGCCCAGCCCTCCCTTCAACCCCTCCATTCCTCCCTATTTACAAAGATTTTGTTCCTATTTTTCCATTTTCTCATATTAATCCCATTCCCTTCTATCCTTTCCCCTAGCCCTCCCACTTCCTTCCCCTTTGCCCCTCAACTGGAGACTGGATAAAGACAATATGGTTTTAAAATAAAATGGAGTACTACTCAACCATGAAAAATGAGAAATTAGAGACATTTATGGCTAAGTGGATGCACATTGAGGCGATACTCTTAAGTGAAATAAATGGGACACACATGAATAAATACCAAATAGTTTCTCTGGTGTGAGAAACTGAAAGTGTAAATAAGGACTAAATGTATAATAGGTAATCGAATTGTCTCTTAATAACTATGTTTATCAAATCACCAAGAAGCCACTTGTGGATGTGGATAGATAGTAGAAAGTAGAGAAGAAATGTGAATGTGCAAACAGCAAATAACTGGCAGAGTGTTCTATCAATTGCAGTTAACTATATTAATATTCTATCAATATTTTATCAATTATATTAATCATGATAAAATATAGCTATATGGACAGGAGTGGTTGTACACATCTATAATCCTAGCATTCAGGAGGCAGAGCCCTGAAATTTTGGGGCCAGCCTGAACTACAGAGCAAGTTCAAGATCAGCCTGAATTACATAACGAGACCCTTTCTCAAAAAAAGGGTCATATGTATATAAATATGAAACAAAATTATACAACCAATATATATAAAATAAAAATAATCAATAAGAGACTATAAGATGTAACCATATATACTCAAGACAATATAAATAAAAATAACAAAAACGATGTGTGAGATATTTTCTAAATGCATAAGAGTATAAGTATGATTTTTCCTTCCTAGTGATGGTTAAATGTTATGTGATATAGTAATATTTTTTGACAACAGAGTATCATCACGTTTAAGGTTTCACATCTGATAAATGATAGAACAAAGAGTGAAGGCTAGGTTATCCCAGGGTCATGGTGGATATAGATAAGCTATACTTTGAGCTGTTTCAATTATAAAATAGACAAAATGAGTTTAATTATACTTATGTTATAGATTGTATTATTATAGTAGATAAAATAGATTTATTCTTTTATTATAGATTGTGTTGTTACACACAAAAAAGGCAAAACTAAAATTCTCTATTCAAAGAGGAATACAGCTAATGAGTATCATAGTTGGAAGAACAATCGCAGTCTCTTGAACCAGAGGTAAACATTTTTCCCCATGTGCCCATTTCAGATTCTTCAATCAAGCTAACCCTCTGCTAAGGCAGCTTCCCTGATAATTATGCTATAATTGGATGCCTTAAATTAAGTTTCAATGTATTCTTCCCATATTTTCCTGCCCACTTCATGTACAATAAGCTTCAAAGAATTATGCAAATATCTTGTTTAGGTTCTCACAGTTGCAAATTGCATTTTATTTCACTTAACTTATAAAGAGCATTTTTCTCTTCTAATATGCAGTAAGTAGGTTTAACCATGCAGACAAAAGCACTGATCTTTAGTAATGCTTATGTATTATATATAATTTTATATTTGTACATTCATTCATTATATATATTTATATAATTTATCTCTGGTTTAATGGGTATAATCAACCCATACCTGTTACTAAGTGGGCTAAATATGCACTCCCTCTAAAAAATGTAGGGCTAGTATGAGGTACCCATGGCTTTTGTCTTTTTCATGAAGCAACATGTCAGTGGTGCTTCCTCAATCTGTTCTGATGGCCCAGGTGCTTCCCTCTGAGCTAGAAAACAGCTCACAACTGCCTCTGCCATTGTACCCAGGAATATCATACTCTAAGTGGGATACAACTAATTTTCATCTACACAGATCTCTGTACCTGCATAGAGTACATCATCACTTCTTCCTGGTTTGATTTGTATGAGAAACCCAGGCCTGAAAATGTCAATTTAAAAGGAGATGGAGTAGCAAGCCTGATGGTGGAAGCACTGCTCTCAGGTCATGTCCTGCGTGGTCTGTGCTGCCCCTTCTGGTGTTACAGGTCATTTAGGCAGTCACTGCCACATCTGTGATGCTCACTTCCCAAAGGAGGACAATAAATCTGTTCTTCATTTAATAATAAATCTAAATTGTCTTTTTTTATCATTCAAAGTAAATTATAAAAAAGCTCATAAATTATCTCATATTTGTAAATTTCTAATTGTGATTGTTAATTTAAATACTAAATATTAAAGATATTCTGGTAATGGATATTTGATCATTGATTCTATCTGTCCAGAGTTCTTCAGTGAATATTTACTACATCGTTGTGATCCATGAGAGAAAAAGAAAGACTAAATTGCTTTTGTAATGAAGCTGTAATATAGTTGGGAAAACAGACCACTAAGAAATACAATGTAAATATTGTACAATATTGTAGAAAATAAATATGATATAAATATATCAAAGTTAACATGTGTGATAAATAAAAATGAAGTAGGAATGGGATAAGGGGATGGTCAAGCAAAGCTAGATGAGGTAAGTGATGCAAGAACTCAATAAGGAGGTGTCACTTAGAAAAAGGTGAGTGAATAAGATATTTTAATATGGAGTGGAAGAATCTTTTAGGTAATGGAAGCAGCTAGAATTCCATCCCTATAGGGAAAGCATAGGAATGTAGTTTAGAACAGCAACAAAACTCTATGAAGGAGTGAGGGGATAGAAGAAGAAGGACACAAGATTAGAGAGTGGAAAGCGTGTAGGTGAGGATAGAGCAAACCTTGATAAGTATGTGGGAAACTGTAAGAGGAACTGGGCAGGATCAGAAAATAACATAAAACCTGTATTGGCTTAGAAGCTCTCCATTCTTGATTCTACATTACCAATGAGAGTAATGTTCAACCTCTTTTGTAAACACATATGCTGTTAACATGTTAGAGTACCTGGCTGAGGGCAAGTCTCTAATAAATAGTTTCCAGCTGACTTTGCTTCAATTTATTATGATTAAATAGAAATACAATTCTAAATAAGCAGCAACAATTTAAAAGTAAAATATGTTGCCATATTCAAAATATGGGTAAGATGTAAGATTTCAGTAAAAATACAATATTTCATTGCAAAAATTCAGTTAATGCTGGTTAAAAATCAAACCTCTATAATTATCTTAAGATATATTGATTTGATCATCAGGATTTTAAAGTTTTTTAAATGTATTTTAATACAACACAAACAAATATTAATAAAGAAAATATAAAAGCTGTTCTATGAAAGAATAATTTTTATAACAAAAATTATTAGCAATTAACAATGGTAAATTCACTATGCATTATGATCTAAAAAGTATATATTTTCATTTCCTAATCTCTCAGCTCATCAGCTCATTTTCCTAATAATACTTTACCTTTTCTTTTTGCTTAAAACATTTTAAGTTTTTAAAAAACATCACACATTTTGTATAATTTTGAACAATTTCTTCCTATCTCACTGTATTTATTTTTCTTTTGGGTCTTTATTTTCACTTTCAGTTTCTCGCACCAGAGAGACAATGTGATATTTACACATGTGTGTCCAATTTATTTCACTTACAAGTATTAGTTATTCATTTACTTGTTTACTTTGCACTACTGTAGATCGATTTTGAGGCATCTCTCATAACAGGCAAGCGCTTTCTCCCTGAGTACACTCCCAATCCAAGGACTGTTTAAAACAAACTTGAGACTCCGGTAGCTGCGCCCCGCTCCTTCCGGCTTGCCCTGCCAGGCTTGACCCCCCCCCCCCGGCCCCCGCAGGCCCACAGGCCCACAGGCCACCGACTTGGCCAAGTGGGCACCTGTAACAAAGGATCTCCCTGCCTGCCTCTGGCCTCTTGGCTGTGCAGCAACCCGGTTCCACACAACAGAGGCACGGGGGGACATAAAGACCATTGCCCTGAGTTGCAGAGGTGAACAGCAGAGAGAGGGCCTCTTTCATGCTCCCTGATGAAAACTGAACCCCACCGGAATAGTGAAGAGAATCTCTGCAATGTAGGCACACCAGACCACCGTACTTGTTAAGTTGGAGGGATCATCACCTCCCATTTGATCCTGGACTATTTTCAGGGGAAAGACAGCTGGAACCTGCAGTAGAGCCTTGCAGAGTTCAGGCCTGTGGGAGGGTGGGGAGCTCAATTTGGGACTTGCAGCTGGAAGTATGTCTGAATCTCAGGGGTCTGTGACTGGCTTACTGGGACTTATTGACTTATAACTGACAGTACCAAAAACAAAATTGAAAAGACATTTAAGCAAGTCACAAACCCAGGCTTCCACCCACAAAAGGCAATTTCTGTGGAAAACGAGGTGGAAAAATCTGATAATCAACCACCTGGACACCCTGAACTGATAGCACAGGAAGTAACAAAACAGATGAATGAGGCTTTAGAAAAATTCAAAGCAGAAATAGTCTCCCAGATAAATACAGAGATGATGAGCAGAGTGAAAGACATAATTAGAAGTTCTAGAACAGAAACAGATAAAAAAAATAGATGAGTTTTGAAATATTCTGGAAGCCATGAATGCCCAGCATAGGAAAGAAATAGAAACCATGATCGTCCAACATAAGAAAGAAATGGAGTCCATGAAAAAGATTCAAACAGATATTCAGGAGATTAAAATCTCCATTGTAAGCATGCACGGCAGATTGAGGGAATCTGAAGATAGAATATCAGATATAGAAGACAAGGTTGCAGTTAAGGACCATGAAAACAGAGATTTCTTAAAAATAGTAAGGGACCACGAGAAACCAATCCAGCAGCTGCTAGATGATGCAAGGAAGAATAACATAAGACTGACAGTAGTCCTTGAAAAAACAGGAGAAAATACAATTGCCATAAAAACACTGTTCACAGAAGTAATAGTAGAAAACTTCACAGACAGAGGTGGAAAACTGGACATTCAGACATGTGAGGCATATAGAACTCCAATTAGCCATGATCAAAAGATATCTATGCCTAGACACATAATAATTAAGATCCCAGAAACCCAACAGGAGAACAAAATCCTACAGGCAGTTAGAAAAAAGAAACAAATCACTTACAAAGGAAAGCCTATCAGAATCATGGCAGACTTTTCAACACAAACTCTCATGTCAAGGAGAGCCTGGAGTGAAGTATTTCAAGCCCTAAAAGAAAATAACTTCCAACCGAGACTGTTGTATCCTGCAAAATTATCTTTCAAAATCGATGGGGAATAAATACTTTGATGACAAAGAATACCTGTGAAGTTTCATGAATACCAAACCAGTGCTCCAAATAATCCTGAGCAATATCCTAGAAAGACACAATGAGGATCACAACTCCATGAGGCCCAACAGAGGGAAGCCACCAGGCAAGGTAAGAAACTAAAGTGAAAGGAAAAAACAAAACAAAAAAAACCCCCAAGAAATAAAAGAATCTCCAATAGTAAAACATCATGACAAGGATGAGTCAATATCTATCAATTATAACTATCAATGTTAATGATCTCAATTCACCAATCAAAAGAAATAGACTGACAGAATGGATTAAGAAACAAAATCCAACAATACGATGTATACAAGAAACACACCTAAATCAAAAAGAAATACATAGACTGAAAGTAAAAGGATGAAAAACAGTTCTCCACACCACAGGAACCCAGAAAAAAGCAGGGGTAGCAATTCTATTTGCAGACAAACTAGATTTCAAACTAAACTTAATTAAGAGATACAAAGATGGTCATTGCATCGTTGTGAAGGGAACAGTCCAAGAGGAAGAGATAGCAATCATAAATATATATGCACTAAAAAAAACCCTTGAAATAACTTTCTAATGTTCCATGTTCAGCATCATAATTTGCTTTTTCAATATACAGTTGTACTGTAAAGTTTCCTTGTTATATAATCCACCAAATTACAAAGTGTATAAGGAAAAAATTCATTAACAAGATGATTTCCACTAATAAATTAATAAAACAAGACACTATTAAGAACTCAGGAAACAGATGGCACTAAAAAAGTACAATTAGTATATTGCAAACACAAATTGTGAGTTGAATTTGTTTCTATCTTGGTCCATGAAGACAGTGTTAAAAATGGATAGAATTGCACTAAAGCCATTAACAATGAATATCTGGTAGAATGAAATCAACTAAATATTTAAGGAAATAAAAACAAAAAGGTGTTGAAGCCTATAAAAAGGCAATGATATTCATAGCAAATATTAAATATTTGCAAAAAGTTGATAAAATTCTCTAACATTCTGTTTTAAAAATATCAATCTGTCTCATCTTACTATAGTTCACATATAAATTAAAATGTGGCATATTATATTATCTTACATTTTATCTGAAAATTATGCAAAGCATCTTAGTTGAATGTGTTTTTGTGTGAGAAGCTGGGATTTCAAAGAAAAGAAATAATTGAATGCAAGAGATTTAAATATTTTCTAAGATTTTAATTTTATTTCTAGATAAAAGCATGCAGATAATTTTTATACTGTTGTATTTAGTAAAAATGTTGATCCTTGATTTAAATTTATTAAAGAACTCATTTCTTTTGCTGTACTTCTAGTCACTGAGAATTTAAAAAAAAGATTTAATAACATATTACTATTTAAATATATTTTTGTAAATAATGTTATTTAACATGAAGAAAATTATTGCATTTTAGAAACTATATATTATTTATAGACTTCTATTTCATAAAAAAGATACATATTGTCAGTTATTTTATTAATTATTTCACTGACTTGCCTAAAAAATGAAAATAAAAAGAGCCATGGACAAGGCTTGGAATTCTTTAAATACCTTATAGGAAGTTAAAAAGCTGGTAAGAAGCAAAGTTAAAATTTAAACTCAAATACGTCTCATTCCATGGTTAATCACTTTTTTGTTTCCATATATTAATGTATATTCAACTGTCAACTGCTTTCTCCTGAATGTCATGTGTGTTTTATGGAAAAAGGAGTCAAATATTTGAATTTGTTTTTACAGAGTTGTGAAGTTAACATTTTACAGTCATAACAATAATTTTAAAACGGAATAAAACTTCACTGTTACGTATTTCATAGCATATTTTACCAGACATGAAAAAAGTTATAGATTTTAATTAGTCCTTTTTAAATACAAAAATCTAATGATTTTATGCTTCAAAGGACTAGCTAAAGCTCAACTAACCAAGGGGCAAACAAATGGTGATAGTGTGCTCTATGCTACATTGTGATTGTTTTTAAAGTTTGTCCTCAATGAACTGAACAATAAACTTGAAAAGATATTCATATGAAAAGAACAGAACCTAAAATAAAGTTATCTAAGGCTAAAAAAATTGTTAAAATATCTTGATTTTAGTTAAAGTAACATTTAATCTCCTCAATCAAAATTTGTATTGTGATTTAAATGTTAATGATAATTCATCCCTTAACTATCATCTTGCAATTTCTCTTTTTATGAAAATATAGTAACAAAAGAATAGAAAGTTTGGTTCAGTATTTGAACCTTTGACAAATGATAGCTTTCGCAGCAAATTACCCTAAGGGCTACTAATAACTTTGAGTTAAAAGACAGCAGCTAAGGTTTGTTTCTATTCTAAAACAAATATGTCTAGTCATAAGAAAAGAGGTTACTGTATCACAAAGAAGGATCCATATGTCTTTCTGGAATTTACAGGCTTAGAAAAATGAATGAAACAATCAACAACTAATGAATAAAATGTGTAGGGGACAGAATTACAGAATATTGACAAATGTAAGCTTTTACAATCCTGACTAGGAATTGGCACAAGAAAGAGCTATCAGAATTAAATTCCAGAAGCTCAGTACGTAAAGGGCTCAAGATGTTTAACTGTAGACACACTTAGTGTTCTAATTCAGCCAAATTTCAACACATGCAGGAGACTCTTACAGGAACATTCAGCTGTGTGTTTGATATCCAAGTTGGCATCTCTTAAAGTGAAGCTCTGAAAGCTACAGAATAAAAAAAAGCTAGAGTTCAATTTTTCTTCATTTTTATGAAAGATGTTTAATGGTCTTGAGATGACTCCAACTCTAAAATGTTACTGGCACAAAATACCACAAATTATCCAGTTTTCTTTTGCCAAAGCCACATGAAAACTGAAGTAAGTTTCCAGATTTCTTTTTTAATTTTGCAAATGGTAAGCTTAATGACCCCATGCTCTGCATGACTTTGGAAATGAGATATTGATACAAAATAATAATGTAAAAATAACATGAATATTAAACTACAGGTTCTGGCTGTTTTTTCTGTACCTCCATTTGTAAAACCTATTTTTAGGGGAAAACAAACATTAAATTCATTTTTAAAAACTGATTGAAAATCAGTGACTTTACCAGTTGAAACTAAATTGCTTATATTTTAAACCTTATGATGCATGTGATAGTACTTCTCTACACTCATGTATTTAAACATGAGTAAATTTAATATCATAAATAAATCTATCAGTAAGTTTAAATATACATGATTAAATTTAATATCATAAATAAATCTATCAATAAGTTTAAATAGTTATAGATAACATGACAAACTTATTGGTTTCTGGTGTTGCGCTAACAAAAAAGCTGAGTTGGGTAACTTATATATTAAAGAAATTTTTGAGAGTCGTAATTACAATGGGTGAAGAGACCTAACTAGTGAGGTCTTCCTGGCTGTGTCACAACAATGCAGGGAAATGTAAAGGGAACTGGCTACACTCAGAGTGAACCAAAATGCATGGTGGCTTTGCATTATAACTAATCCAGTGTCTAAACACTTGACACATCTCCAGATAGCATGAACCATTTATAATGTTGTAGTGTCCAGGACCTAAATACCTTCCATATACGTATTTTAATTCACCTATCATAATCATGAGCCATTATACTTATGCATAGCCACTGTTATCCTTTTAAAGTATGAGGACCTTCATGTTCTTGACCCTATGTCAATAAAAATACATGTGTGGGCAAATAAGAGTCCATCGGTTCTGTCGCATTTTGAAGCATTAGGATGTAATCTCTGTTTCCTTTAATCAAAATAAACTTATCAGGGCCAGGGATTTAGCTCATTGGTTTCTCTGCCTGTTGCGCAAGGGCAAGGACCTGAGTTCGATTCCCACTACCAAAAAACAAACAAACAAAATAAACTTATCAGAGAGAGAATAAAAGACTTTAAAATATTCATAATTAGACCTTGTTGCCAAATTACAAAGTTTGCTTCATGAACATACTTTTTCATTATTTTCTATCTTCTATTGGTACCCCAATAATTGTCCATCTTACCACCAGGGAAAGGCCACATTCTAACTCCTATACCATAGGTCAGTGAAAAAGGAATCTGTAAAAAGCATATGGCTTTTAAACAGAGATGAAACATTTGATTATATTTCCATAAACTCCCATAAATTCTAGAGAAAAACAGTTGTTTGAAAAGCATGTTCATGAATATCCATCAGAATATTTTTCATGTTACTTAGGATACTAGGATGAATATATCTGATTTAAACCAAAATCTATAGCTGTTTTGATTTCTACAGTTCAATTTTTATTTCCTTTTTACTCAGAATAGTAATGGTTACAATTAAAATCTTTATGCATGGCTTATTACCCATAAATTTAGTTTTCCTTTAGAGATTGGTATATACGAAAAGCATAGGATAAATGATCTGCTATGAAATTCCTTTCCTTGGGAGCACGCAGTGTGTGTGAATCATGATAAAGAATTCAACAGTAGTGATAACAAATGACATGAGTTGATAATATTCTGGGGCATTTTTAAACTTATCTTTATACATTGAATGTTAAAAACAGAATGCATCCATTATGCATAACAAACACACATATGCTATTTATTCAAACAGATTCAATTCAATGGTTTGTTTTGGGACTTTGCAATTATAAAAAGGATTCTGGAAGATGATATTATTACATGCATACCTAATGTGGCTTTATGTTACTGTACTATATACATGGTCGGCATATATGTTTCTTCACAAAATAGTTTTTGAAAGAGCATTAATGTATGTGTTTATGTTCTTCTAAATTCTAGTGCATGGGAATTGTGAAACTAGAAATCTTAATAATATGGACCTCTTTATGTCAAAATTTATAATATATGAATCACTTCAGATCTGTCTACCATAATCTTTGAAGCATATTCTGTTTTTAAAACATTCATCCATCTTTCCCTTCTCTAGCATTTCTCCTTTCCGTCCTTGTATATACTCTGTGCTGCTCTCTTCTATTTCCTTGAAAATGTCTACCTCTCTTACAGCTTCAGCTTTTGTTTCTGAGAGAATTATAGCTGTTGGAATTCTCCAATGGGTTTTTATATAGCATTCATACATTTTCCCTTTATAAAAAGCCAGTTTATTTGAATAAGATGACTAGTCTCTCCAGCTGTGTTATGTGTCTTCTTGTTCATCTTTCATTACTACTGAGGGTAGGGCTACAGCAAGATCTCAAGTGCTGGAGCACATTGCTATCTAGATGTATTGATGGTGTAAAAGTCAGAGTCAGCTAGAATGGTTGTTACTGCATCATATGAATATAGTTGGTTTATTTTTAAAAAGATATTTGAAAGAACTGTTCGGGACACTATTGTTTATCTCATATTCAAATTAATACTGTAAAGCTTCAAAGGATATTTTCAAGTGAGAGAAAGACATTCTTCAAACTGAGTAAAATTGAAGTAAAATTAGAAATGTATTTGACTGTTAAATAATAGGACTGTTTCCAGTGTTTTCTCCACTACAAAAGGCAAATGCTGATTTATAATAAAGCTAATTTTCTGTTTGGCAATTACATGTAACATAGATATACTTATTGTAAAGTTTTCAGAATTCTATTGATCAAACTTACTAGATCTACTGCTTGCTGTGGATGCCATCATGTGCAAGTGAGCAGATTACTGAAATTCTGTTACCTCTTTTGATATGAGCTTTTCTCTAGTATTTTAATTTTTTGTTGTTGTTGTTGTTACTGGGGATCGAATTCTGGACCTTGCACTTGGCGAGGCAGGCGGCAGCACCACTGAGCTAAATCCCCAGCCCTGTACCTTTTAAATTTTTAACCATCTCTAATTGATTGTCTGGGAAAAATAAAGACAGTTGAGTTAAAAACTTGCAAATATTAATAATCAATTCTGACCTCTTCCTTTAATCTACTGCTTACTAAAGATTATTTTTATTCAGATATTTTGCAAACACTTAGACTTCAGAATGATTAATATCAAAAATTAAAATATTTCCAGAAAACCAAGACTGTCTCCAAATATTCTCTTTTAAAAATCGATGATGGCAAAATTCAACTACCTGTCAACAGTTAAAAGGCAGTTATCACTTATCAAGTCCTGCAAATATCTTTCTTAGTGAATATTGATGCCAGAATTTCCTCTCATAAGTCTCCAACATTTTGTTCAGGAATTCATCTGGAAGAATATGTTAAGAAATTTCTTCAGAGGTCCTTCTTTTAAGTTTTTTTTGGGAGGTATTGGGGATTGGACTCGGGTCCTTCCACTTGTGAGTCAGGCGGCGAAACCACTGAGCTAAATCTCCGGCCCACCTTTTAATTTTTATTATGCCCATATATTTTACCTACAAGTTGAAAGTGTTTTCTTTTGTATGAAGTTCTCAAGTCTAAAAGTTTTTATTCAAGTTTAGTATATATAAAATAATGTCTAAATAGGGGCCTGGGATTTAGCTCAGTGGTTTCACCTCCTGCTGTGCAAGCACAAGGACCTGAGTTCGATCCCTGGTACCAAAAATAAATAAATAAAGTCTAAATAGTATGACTGTAATGTGTGAAATCTTCACTCCTGCACTGCCTACACAGTGCATAGTTATGTTATGTTCTTCAATTTCCTGCTGTGATTTTTATACCCTAAAAATCAACTGATTTGTTTCAATCATCTGTCCAGAATCTTGTTTCAGCTCAGCTTTGGACCATTGCTTCTACCATCTCTTCTACTTGCTTCCAGGTTTCAAAACCTATTTATTCTGGAAGGTACAGGCATGCCAGCATATTTCTCACATGAAGACTTATACCTTCCCTAAATAACAATAAATTGTGTAGCTCCATAGTTCATTTGTTAACCGTAATATAAGATAACACATGATACTTTTAATTTTCTGATTAGGATCAATTTCAAAATACATACAAAATTTGAGTGCAAACATCTTCCTGAGTATTTTCTTACACATAAGTAGATGGCTTGAATTTGTTAACATTGGCTACAGAACTGCATAATTATGCTAGGAACATCATTACAAAGAACCACAAACTAGGTGTCTTATCAACTGAAATTCATCATCTCATTGCTCTGGGAGCTGAAATTTATAATGACGAGATTTAAAGCCTTTAGACTTCTCTTGAGGGCTGTAAGAAAGCATATATTCTATGCATCTCTCCTAGCTTTTGTATTTTGTTGCCAACGTTTGGCTTTCCTTGCCTTGTAGACACATCACTCCACACTCTCCATTTACATGACCCAGCCTATTTATGATTGTGTGCCCAAATTCATAATCTCATAAGGATACAAGTCATATTGGATTAGGGGCCACTGATGCCCTTATCTAACTTTACATAATTACAGGCGCAGTGACTCTATTGTCAAATAAAACCACATTCTACTAGACTAGGGGTAGGATCTCAAAATAGGGATGACAGAGAGAATGGCAAAATCAACCCAAAACTTAATGGCTTAAAACAACAATGAGGTATTTAGATCCTGATCCTGTGAGATAACACTTTTGGCTGGGTTTAGCTGAACTCTTCATTGTGACTCAGGTGAGTCCATTCATCTATCTACTCAGAAGCTAGTCATAGGCAGCTCAGTTTGGGATGTTGGTTGTCTTACCAGCTGGAGAACAGGGCAACTGAATAAAAGTCTTTCATCACCTAAGACTGGCCCAGAATTTTTCACATAGCAACTGGACAAATTTTCAAAAGTTAGAGAAAAAGAGCTGGGATTTAGCTCAGTGGTTCCAGTGCCTGCCTCACAAGTGAGAGGTCCTGAGTTCCATCCCTGGTACCAAAAAAAAAAGTTAGGGAAAAATCATGAGGGGACTTTAGGTTCTAGGCTTCAAACTGCCATAATATCAGTTTTTCCAAAGCAAGCTGCAAGGCTGAAACAAATTCAAGAGTGTAGGAGAGAGATTTTACTGTGTTTTTGAGGAACTTCAGGTTGCATTGTAACAATACAGAGAGAAGAAGAATTATCAATCAGATTTTACAAGCCTCCTATCAAATAGTGAATACCTTTCATGATGCTATATCTGGAAAAACTCACTGATATTGTTTATAAAATAATGTATTGTTAATTTAATCCATGTTATTCCTCTCTTTTCAGAATTAACATGTAAAATAGTAATAAACTTACACAATGGCTAAGCCATCTGAATTCTAAATTTGGCCTCATTAGTATGCTATGTTTTATATCTGATTAAAAAATTAAACTATAAAAACCTTAGAATACATGAAAGTGGGATAGTGCAAGTATAAATGTGCAGTAGAGGAAATAAAGAAATATGTATGTGGAATGAATAGTGAGGTGTATTCAAAAGTTGTTTCATGTGAGAAAAAACTTACAACAGATATATTAATATTAAACTGCAGACAACAAAATCTGTTTATAAAGAAGAGTTCCTTTGTACAACCTAAAGAGCATACTGTGTGTCAAAATGTCCTGTGTTTATACAGAGAAGATATGAGAACTGAAAAAACAGACAGGAATTCCAAACTCGGCCAATATGATGATGTATTATGCTTCTCCATTGCCTAAATTAAGTTTTTATAAAATACATGTTACTTCTATTACTGTTTGTATATCTGCTGAAAAGATCTTTCGGTGTTTGATTTGGCAACTCATGCACTTTGTTACCAGGTGGAGGAATCCCTGATACATTTGTCCTTTGTTTATGAAATTTATGTATCTGTTGTAATCTAAAAATCTAATTTTGTGATATATAGGTAGACATAAACAATGACAGAAATGGAGATAGAGACAACACAGAGATGAACAAGGGCATGGCTAATATGTGGATATTCATTTCTGAAAGTTGAAGCCTAAGCACTTTATTAACTCTGAGGTCAAGGATAAAACTCAATTTCTGACCTTGGAAAGCTGAGACCGGGGCTCTGAACACCACTGAGTAAATCCACCAAGGACTCCTGCTAGGTCCAAACTGGAGACCCAGGTCCTGTAAACTAGGGTAGCTCATTTATTTTCAATTAAAAAAAAATAACGGTAGCATACTATTCACATTATAATTTTGTAAAAGAAATATACTAAACATAAACATATTTTAATAAATGTTCCCCAAATTGGTACCTCGATTTTAAAAAGTGATAATATAATTTGCATGTCATATAATTGTACGACCACACAAATGTATTGATAAAATGAGCCTATCCATTATAATGTCTCTATTATATATTTATTTAATCTCTGCCATATAATTATGAATTTCCCTTGGATGAGAAATGTAGGAAGGTTTGAATATTATTTTGCTATTATTCTATAAATTGCAGTGACGTAATGTTCAGTCAAAACCAAAAAATTTTGTCAAAGTCTAAATTTACAGATAATACTTACAAGGAAATATAACCTAAAGCAAAAACTTGGCCACTGAGCCATACTGACTTGCTACAAGATATGTTAGCTTAAAAAAAGTCATCAGGGAATGAAGTGACAGAGTTTTACAAAGAGCAAAGTTTCAAAAGCACTGACTCAAACAGTCTTGGTTATCTGAAAATAGTTTAAATTCTCTAGGAAAAGATAATGTCTTTACATTCCTAAGTGTTTATATAATCACAGGGTGTTCTGGGATTGTGAGTTTGCCAATACCAGAGAAGCCTACATCCTGCATGGGATCTTGCAATAAAAGAAGATGCTGCTGATGGCTGTTATTTATTTCGGAGTTGTAGGCAAGGATGCTGACATATGGATGGTTTTCCATTACATAGTCAAAAATAAATATTAAGAGTACCACTGGTCCTCAAGAATGGTACACTTTTTCTTCATGCCTTAAGCATTATATTGTAATTACATTGAGGAGAAAAAGTAAATATTGTTTACATAGTTGGGTTGCTGATATCAAAAATCTTAAGTTTGGCATCAAATAGACATAGCTGGGAATCTTGGCTGTGGTTCTGTCTAGCTCTGACCATGAGAAAGCCAACAGGTGAACTGAATATCAGGGGTTTTTTTCATGTGGAAAATGATTAATATTCTTCATCACTTCAAATAACTATTTGGATAAACAAATGTAAACTAGATACATGAAATTTCTTTACAAAATTGTAGCATATTATAGAATCTTAATATCCTGCACAGCACTTAGCATTCAGTTACCTGTAATAAGAAAGCAGTAAAGAAAAGCTAAGCAAATCACTAAAACTGTTTTACTCTCAAAAAGGAACTATCTTATATATAATCATTGCCCATCAAGTAAATTGTCAATTGGTGGTATTTTAAAATATTTTTACAGTATTTTAGGCTGTATAATGGTGGGATTTTTTTCCACATTACCTTTGCATGTTATTCATCTCATTTCATTTCTTTAGAAATCATACCTTATTTAGGTATGGTTCTTTATTCTATTATATTCTATGTACATAGTGAACTACCTAAGTTGGTACAATGCAGTAAATATAATTTGTATACTGAGAATACCTTAGAGAAATAAATTTACAGTGTCTCTTTGTCTTCCTTCTGTTAAAAAAATGCTTGTCAAGATTTTGAAAAATTCAAAGGATATGGTTGGTATGAGCTAATTTAAATATGAGCTATATGGCATTCACAAAATTCACTTTGGGAGATCTCCAGGGACACCTTTTTTAGAGTAGTTGCAGGTGTTTATTTGCAATTTTGTGCAATTATAATCCACAATTCTTTATAGGGTGTCCTGGGATGAATAGCAGCATGGATTTATGTTTTAAAAATAGTCATTCTTTTTCCAAAACAATACCGCAGAACCCACCTGGTTCATAATGTGGAATAATATTAGGGAATACAAACATTCTCCCCCACAACATTTTTTTGAATTGTTGATAACAACAGAATAGCTGATTAATCCTATATGATACCCTAACTGCTTGAGAATGTTCAAATAACTCATTTACTGCCAAGTATCAACTACCTACTATATTTTTGAAAATTTTGATATTTTGTAAAATGTTATAATATAATGAATATTATATTATGTGATATGCTGGTTAATATTCGACATTTTATAAGATAAATCTGCATAGAAGATTCTGGGGTGATGGGCTGTTTAAGAATTAGTTTCTCCAATCTAGTCAAGAATTGCATTACTATAAACAGTTTTAATATTACCTGTTCTGAAACACTATTGAAGACTTGTAACTCTCAGCAGAAGACTGGGGCAGCAAATTGTAGCTACTTTCAGTAAATTTCAGCTACTACACAGCAGTTTTCCTTCCCCTAATTCTGAGCCCCATGGCTGGAAGTTGTGCGTGTGTTCCTGGAATAGCCTACACACATCCATATGAGCAAAAATCCCAAAGTAAACATGTGATATCTGTTCTCCAAATAACAGTATCTGAAAACTGCTCTGATTGGTGATCGCTTTTGATAATAAGAGGTGCAGACCAATAGGTGGCAGGTCCTGTTATCACATCTTCCCCTCCGGCCCCAGCCACCCCAGCCCACCTCTCTCTCTGACTGAAAGGACTTCCAAGAGATTACAACAGCAGTATTTTTTCTTGCTCCCTTGATTTTTCTTTTCTTTCTTTTTTCCTTTTGGAGAAATACATTGAAGATTTTGGCAGTTATAGAAGGAAAATGAAGAAACTGTGACCTGTTTTGATCTAAGATGTTAAATTTATATCCTATACTGATCCTGAGCAAAGACAACCCAAAACAGAAACAAAAATCATAATGCATTGAATCTTGAGCACCAGAGATAATCTGATTTCCAAAGTTACCACAGCATCAGGTCCAAATATCCAGTTTATAGAAAAAAAAATATCACAAGGCATAGAGAGAAACAGGAAACTATATTACACTCAAAGGGAAAAATAAACTAGCAGAAGCTGTTCATGAAAAAATCATGGATCTTTTATACAAGGAAATTAAAATAACTGCCTGCCTCAATGAAGATGCCAAAAAACAGAGGAAAGATTTAGAGAGGTCAAGAAAATGATGTATGGATAAAATGGAAATATCAACAAAAAGATAGTAACTATATTTAAAAATTCACTAGAGGAATTCAAAGGCTAATTTGAGACAACAGCAGAAAAAAATCAGCAAATTTGAAGATAAGAAAATGTAAGTCATGTCTGAAAGAAAAAAAATTGAAGAAAAAATAACAAATTACAATATGAACACCATCAAGCCAAAACACAATACATAATATGCAAACATAAATACACAATGCAGGAATACCAGATAGAGATGAGAGAAGAAAAAAAAAAGGAAAGAATATTTGAAGAACAAGGGCTGGTTCTAAAAATAAAGGCACCATTAAGGTATGATGATATCTGATTCTCTTGAATTGTTTCAAAATTTATTTAAGATAATAATGTAATAGGAATCATAAATTATGTATATAAACATATATACATGATATAACATAAATAAACTCTACATTTGTTATTCTAAAGAAAGAGAAAGAACAATCGGAGTTACTATGATTTGACTCTTTTTCATACTCACATAAAACCCTACAGATAACAAGAACAATAGTTCAAATTTCCTGTAGTTAACATGTGGAACATAAATAAGAGAGAAGAACTTGCATTTCTACCTGAATAGCTAAAGATTTTTCAGATTTGATATCAGAAGAAATATTCAACAGGACTATGGAGGAAAGGACAGTATAAAAATTTCTAGAGGTGACAACAAGCAGATGTCATAGCCTAGTTTCCTTAAGGTGGGGCTTTTGTTCTCAGGCCCTACACTGTGAATTAGAATGCCACTTGGTGTATTAGAACTTTGGTTGTCTGGAGTAGATGTTATGGTTTACAAATATCAGCATTAAAACAACAATAACCCTAACCTCCCAAATTTAAAGACCCAATCCAAAAATGGGCATCTGAAATGAACAGACATTTCTCAGACAAAGAAGTAGAAATAGCAAATAAATACATGAAA
>NW_004624769.1:10488757-10501694 GCF_000247695.1 Heterocephalus glaber
AAGGGAGGGCTAGGAATGGGGAAAAAATAAGAACCAAGATGCATTATATAAAGGTACAGTTCCCAATGAGAAATGTAATTGTGTTGTATACCTACAATGTAACCATAAAAGAATTTAATACAAATATACAAGAGCAAAAAATAAATAAATATAGAAGAGCTTCTTAAAAAAAAACAAAAAACAAAAAAAACCCCAATAACTACTCTGAGGAGAAGCTGAGAAAAGAAGATGAAAATAAAACATACTACTCTTGTCAATAATAAGCAAGGGAGTGTTCAAGGATATGTAGCTAATGATTAATTATAAAGGGAACAGTTCAAAAATAATCTATTCCACGATAATATAAAACTTTTTAGTGGTACAAAGAAACAAAAAATAGTGCCTAATAAAATTTGAAAGAATATGACTGAATTAAACTAGATGAATTGGTCTTAAAAATAAATATAAATAGCTTAAGTAATCTATTTAAGAAATATTATCTATAGGTGAGTTTAACTCCTATGATTAAATTTTTTTTAAATGGAAAAGAAGCAACAAAGAGATAAATACAATAATAAAATGAATGATAATAAGAAAGGTGTAAACACTGAGCACAAAACAAAGCAAAGCTTTGGCTTCCACCCATATTTTGTATAATTCAAAATAAATAATTTTGAAAACCTAGTTCCCAGTGATAATATTACCAAAATGATAATTCACCCCCCCATGATGTTATCAGGGAGGAAAATTCTAAATAAACAGCACATATAGAAAAAAAATTCAGAGAACTGTTACAAAGCATCTCAGTCCTGAGGACCTCTAAAGATTCCTTTTCTTTTCAAAACATTTACACATGTGTAAATACCAAATAGTTTCTCTGGTGTGAGAAACTGAAAGTGTAAATAAGGGTCAAAAGGTATAATAGATAATGTGAAATAGGATGAAGATATCTAAAGGGGAAGGGAAAGTGGGAGAAAGGAAAAATATGAAAAAATGAAAAAAAATGGAAACAAAGTCTCTGTAAATAGGGAGGGGAATAAAGGTTGAAGGCAGGGCAGGGGAATGGGGAAAAATAAGAACCAAGATATATCATATAAAGGTACAAATTCCCAATGATGAACATCATAATATCATATACCTAAAATGTACCAATAAAATTAATGAATAAAAATCAAAACAAAAATTTGAAATAAATAACAGCAAAAAGAAATTTATTAGCATGTGAAGAAAATAAATTCATAACCAAAAACTATTTTCCCCTGCAATGCAAGGACAGTTGGTAGTATAATAGGTATAGCTAAGACTTGTTTGATATAAAAACAATAATATTTAAACTAATATTTTGGTAAAGATGAAATTAACATGTTTTTAAATATGGAAACACTATTTACATCCTTGATAAAGTAGAAATGATGAAAATATTTTTTTCTGTTATTATTCTGTAAAAAGGATTTAATCAACATAATTGAGTGACAAGAAATATTAAATACTTAAAATAAGAGCTGTTTAACTGCAGATAATACAAGAGTTATCAGGAAAATGCATAGGCATCTAAGAGAAACAATTCAAGAGTAAACTAATAATAAAGTAAGATGGTATAAAACTGCAACACAAAACCAGTAGCTTTCATTTAGCAAAACAAGTTGGCCTTCAATGGATAGAATTTACATGAATCTGAATTACCATGGTTTTATAAAACAACACTGATCGCTCCATTCATATATTTTAAATTTCAATTCCCATAGTATATTGTCAGAATGTCATAAAATGGAATTTTTACTCCTAGCTCTTCAGCTCTCCTATCATTATATAAACAACAAGCATGTATCATATAAATGAGCAGGGCTAAGACTATGGTTCAGTGGTAGAGCTCTTGCCCAGCATGAGCGAGGTCTTGAGTGTGATTTACAGCACCGTACATACAATCACACCCGTAAAAATGATAAATGAACAATAACATCACATTTTTTTAAAGTTTGTAAAAGTTTGTACATCTGACACTCAAGAGATATGCATATGATGTTTATTCTTAGTTTCTTCTTTGATAGTTAAAAAAATGATAATCAAAAAATAATTGACCAGCATAAATAAAATGACAACAGAGAAATAACAAGTTTAATGCTAAAAGTAAAATTGAGATTTAACCCAAAAAGAATTGTGGAAGAAATAGCTGACCTCAGAATTTTAGGATGGCTTCCATTCAAGACAAAATGAATATGTAGCCGGAGGACCTTAGTGAGGCAAAGACCACATAAATGAGGAAAGCAGTTATAAGAAAAAGGATAAAAATGTCCCAGAGGAAGTGACACTGAAGAAGCCTTCACATTAAAGGAGCACTCTGAAATATTTCATGACATTGAAAGTGCAAAGGATAAAATGTTTGAAGCTGATCCATACTTAGAAAGGGGAATGACAATTTGTCACGCATAGAAATGACTCATGCTCTGTTGTAAGCCTTATGAGAAGAAAAAGGCAGGCAATGTTCAAATTATCCTTGATAAATTTTGATAGGAAACTTATTTAAACTTTTGTTCTTTTCTTCTAATGCCTTATAACACAGTGTACTTTATAATAGCAGTTTTATGATTTCTTTTGCATTTTCATACACATTTATATGAAAAGCTCACAGGAAGAGAGCTTTTAATATTTGGATTTAAATGTTTAAATCCCCCACACAATACATTTTTCTGTTCACTGTTTTTGCCTACATAGTCATTTTTATAGCCATGTATTATCCAATATCCATGTGAAACGTGAACTTCTTGCATAAGGTACTCAGGAAACACACTGTGCTTATACCTATCCACTTGCATAAAAACTGCCTGTTTTCTTCACAATAATTAGCTACTAAGTAGATTCATCCTTTGGTGGCATTGTTAGCATAAAATTAAGTATTTTGTGTACCTAAAACATCGATCCAACTAACACATATATTTCAGCTACACTGTTTCAGCAGACTTCTGTACAATCCCCTAGGAATATAAACAGCCTTTATTAAGTGAAAAATAAGTGTTCTGAATTTCTAAACACTTTACAAATGTACACATGTCCAGCATCTTTTATGTCTCATAAAAGAAGACTGAATGTAATAAATGACAGATTCTAGTTCACAAGCAAGGCTTCCAGGAATGACAAACGTATTTTCTTCAAATTCTTTTTATTTAAAGTAGCTGATGTTTTTATATAGTTATTTATATTATGCATTGCTAATGCTTTATGATTTGCTCATTTATAGACTATATTATGTATTATTAATATTTATAAGAGAAATTCATTCATTTCAATTACTCAGCATTTAGACTACCCCAACAGATAGCTGGACACTTTTCTAAAGATTTGAAAGAAAATCATAAGACAGAAGCACTGTAGGTAACTTATTACCTGCTGGGCTATGCAGACCTGTAAACCATTACAGAAAGGTACTTTTAGGTATGAAGTTAAATGGCTTTCCCCACACTAATTAAATGTTAGCATATTAATGCAAATCATCCAATTTCATCACACCATATTAGGTCTGTCATTAAACAAACATGCTTAGGATACTCTCATAGATAGGGTGTATATTACAGAACTATTATTATTATCATCAAAAATGGTGAATAAATAGAATGAACATTTTTAAAAGTAAAGATTGGAATAAAATGTATATCATTTATTAAATTCTTAATTTTGATCTACTTGGAGTTTATTCTAAATAGATAATCAGAGTTATAAAAGTTCACAGACCTGTTATAAAGCATCTGGCAAGAATCATCTTTATATACTGAACAGCAGGAAATGATTAATATAATAGTAAGCTTACCCACAAAATATTGATTTTTTAAAATGGCACTCAATATTAATTTGATTCAAAAATATTTAAAGAATTTCCCATTTTCCCTTTAGTAAACAGTATATATAGATGAAAAACATGAACTTTATTTCATTCACCTTAATAAGGTTTATTTTATCACCAAGTCAATGTATTGTGGGATTTTAATAATTTTAATGAATCTACTGCTCTACCATCAATAATTTCTACAAATTACTAATATTATAACAAAATTCCTTTAAATTCGTATAATTTGAAAAGCAATAAAAAAGAATGTTATTTGAATTAGACATAGCATCTTCAGTGCTAGAACGAATGAAGTTTGAATCTCCAGCTTTTAGATGTGTTCATTTTTATTACATAGGCAAATTACTCAATCTTCTTAAAACATAATTTTTCTATCTGTGATATTGGGAGAATAATAGTGGCATCATTAAATTCAGGTAAGAATAAAATTATTGACAATTTATTCTAAAGTCAATAATAATCATAAGTAAAATCTACCCTAATCTGTTTATATTGCTGCTGATGATAATAGTAATTACTGTATTACAATAATAATTACAATATTACAAATCTAATATTCTTAAAAGAGTTAAGTTCATAGAATTTCTATGCTACATAATTTCAGATGGCTTTCACTTCCCACCAAAGTAATCAAAACACAAATAGTAGGTTTATGCAGATACTAATTTACATTATTGAGGTTATTCAAAGCCCTCATTGATCATTATTTTGTTATTTTCTCCTATAAAATATTGCTAATAGTTTAATGACAAGCTATAGTTGGATACATTTATCAGATATTTATTAATATATGTAAATTTTCTGTGCTAAGTTTGTAAACTAAATATTATATAGATAGTATATAATAACAGCATTTTAAAATCATGTTCTGATTAATATTTTTTGAATATTAAAATGCTTATATCTATTTGGTATGCTGGGAAGCATCAACTTCTTATACAAATAATATTGAATTTGTTCCTTGAAGCATGCCAAACTGGACTTTTTAACAAGAATTTTGAAATGACAAATATTGTGGGATCTGCTTATCTTTTATGCAGTAAATGATTAATTTCACTCCATAAGTTGAACTTCCAGTAGCAAGAAAAGCAAGTTATACTGCTTTTTCCTGGAAAATTTATTTAGGTCAACATTCTTTTAAAAATCAGTTCTTCGTAAATAAAGAAAATTATTCATTTAGTATATATTGTACTTTAAAATAATTATCTCTCATATATATGAAATTTCTGTGAAACTTAGTATTATTTCTTGGAGCTTTTTATTTTATAGCCCTGTTTCAACTAATAGATGTTATAATCAGGTATATTATATTAAAATTTTGATTTATGAAATTTCAAACTTATAAGACTAAACTGACAAAATGTTTATAATATAAAATTGTTATTTCAATAAGTGCTTTTGTACATAAGAATAAGTGTTTTGTAAATAAGAAATTTTTTACACGTTGTATTTTTTTTTTCTGTACCAGGGACCAAACTCAGGACCTTGCATTTGCAAGGCAGGCTTGGGGCCACTGAGCTAAATCCCCAGCCCTCACATTGGATTTTAAATATCAACTAACCTATATAAATAAAAATATAATCAACACAAAATTTTAGTTTTGAAATAATTTTCATTATTTGACATTTATTGAGGGAAAATAAATTTAGAAATAAAAAGAATTTATATGTAGATACACAAGTAATTGATCAAAGCTAGTAAGCAAAACAGTATTGGCAAATGAACAAGCCATTACTCATTAGAGCCCCACTCCCAATCTGCTGTGGAAGAAAAGAGTCATTTAAGTAAACCAAAACTCCTATGAAGATTATAAAACTTTAGGTGAAAAGCCGCAAGCAATCCTATTTACACTAGTAATATTATAATAATTTTGAATATTCATTTTACATAAATTGCATTTTCAAGTTGAGAGGATAAATTAGTAAAATTCTAGTAAATCCAATGTAGTCAGACAAACAATACATATTGAGTATCTAATTCCATAATTTATGTAAATACACTGAAAAATCAAATGTTTACAATTCATTGCTTAAAAGCAAAATGATATTTTTGATTGAATTTTTTTGCATTGTCTCCTGAAAAGCTAATGAATTTCCAAAGAGAACAAACTCATCATTATGTTTTTAAAAAGAAAGAATAACTCTAAGTCGATAACAATTATGACAGTAGTAATAACGATGACATCAATAATTAACATGTAATGAGTACTTTCTACTTTTTAGGTACAATAGATGGGATGTCCTGTTGTCACAGTTACTCTGAAATTGTTAGATTCTGTTATTCTCCTACTATTCCTGAGAATTCTGATGAATAGGAAGGTAAGTAACTTGACTGATATCGGACAGCTAGAAGTAGCAGAATCAAGATTAGATGGAACACACAAAACTAACATGTGAAGAAAATGGAGGCCTAGGCAACTGTGCCAAAACCCAAAATGAAGGAGGAGAGCTTCTCTGACCAGAAAAATGAAAAACAATCTACTCAGAATGAGAAAAGGAAGGAGAAAAACATTAAAAAGAGTAGCAGTGGCTTTAAGCTGTATGGCAGTCCAACTAAAAGATACTAAGCCTTCATTACAAACATACCTTTTGATGTGAAATGGCAGTCACTTAAAAGACCTGGTTAAAGATGAAGTTGGGGAGGTAACATAAGTGGAGCTCTTTATGAATGCTGAAGGGAAGTCAAGGGGATGTGCCAGTATTGAATTGAAGATGAAAGAGAGCATGAAAAAAAAAATGCTACTGAGGTTCTAAACAAGAATAGTATGAGTGGAAGAACATTGAAAGGAAAGATCCTGATGTTGAACATGAAGGAGGGCAAGGAAAAAGATAGGAAGATATAGAAAGATGGTATTTGGAACAAATCTGGATTATAGAGTTGGCTAGAAGAAACTGTAGGAAATATTTAGTATGCCTGGTGTGGTGGTCAGGAGCAGACATTTTGGAGGATAAAGACTGGAAAAGTGAAATAGCCACTGAGACTTTTGAATAGTCTCTTGAAGTTGTGGAAGCTATATCTATTTTTAGTGCTTAACTAATATTTGATAGGCCAATGCATGAGAAAATGGGTGAGAAAGCCTACCAAAGGGAGATATTTTTTCCCTCCTGAATATCCACAGCAATTTTCCATTGACTGGATGATATTACATAGAATTCATACCAGGACGGCAGCATATTGATGCCAATCGCCTGAATAAAGTCATTGGAATAAGAAATCTAGATCTTTCACATATAGTAATGGAAGGTATAGCATTTGGAATGAATAAAACAGGAGGTATGGAAAACCCCTTTGTTGGTGGTTGGAAGGTATTATGGCTATTTGGATCTGGGATGAACATGAATTGCATAAATGAAATTCTAAGCAATCCACTGAAGAGGGGAGAGATCATTTCAAAGCAGAGAGAATGTGGAGAAGTAGGCACCATCCCTGGGACTGAGAAGATAGCATTGACTACACTGCGGGTGCCAGCACAGAACATATGGGTGCAGGCTTGGGATATGGCATTTATGTAGTTGGGCTCCAAGATCCAACACAAGGACCTTCCTCATAGGCCACATGGGCTCAGTATAGTACATGTGATGTAGCATCTAGTGATGGGCCCACTGGGCCTCAATAATGTGGCCTCCAGTATTGAGCACACTGGCAGGTCATCATGTACACTGGCTCTGGTGTCAAGTACGTGGGTACGGTTACTGGGCTTTGGCCTGGAGTGGATGGCTGAGCCCACTGACCATATAGTGAAAATCACAGAGCTTATGGGCTCTGGTGTGAAGCACATAGGCCCTGTTCATGAGCACATGGGCCTGACCTTGGAACACATGGCATCCACAGACATGGGTGTTAGACTAGACGGCATGACCAGTCTGTGGACAGGCCTTCAGCACTGGAAATGACCATATAGGCCTGGCCATGGATGAGTGGCTGTGGTGGTGCCAGCTTTGACAGTACCATGGAAATGGAATGAGGAAACTTTCCAGGAAACTTCATGAGTTCCTTTGGAGGACTCTAGAGGCCATGCTTTTGGGGTAACAAAGAAGGCCTGCCAAATATTTATGAAAAATACCTTACTAGACTTTACACGGAAGATGCTAAAGGACAAATTCAATGAATATGATCATGTGCTCCATGCCAACAAAAAGATGGAGAATAGGAAGTCCAAGGGATGTAGTATGATTAAGTTTGAGTTGTCAGAGGCAGCTGAGAGAGCCTGCAGGATAATAAATGGCATGAAGCTGAGTGACTGAGAGACTGTTCAGATTGATAGAAAGGCTTAAGCAGTTGCCTTTTTAAAACTTTGAAACCAGACTCATGAATTTGTATTTTTTTGTTACCTATTTCAATTTGTTGGCCATTTTAATTTGTTGTAAAGATATTTTAAAAATATAGTTGCTTTTGACTGTAATTTGAATTACCATTTGCCTGCTTTCATTGAGTTTGAAAGATAGGCGATGTTTTTTGCAGTTGCTGCATCTTGTTGACATCAGATATAACTTTGATAATAAATACCAGTTCCTGAAAAAAATTAAGATGAAACAAACGGTGCAAAAATAATGTGTAGACCAAAGTAAATAAGCAAAACTTTCAAAACTAAGACTGAAATGTCCCGCAAATATGCAATAAATATAAATATTAAATGTTCTAAAACAAATATGCATATTCTAAGTACAAAGGTCACATGTTTGTCAACAAAGAAAATTATGTATTAAGAAAAACAACTCTAACTAAATCTCATTTTTGTTACTTGTAAAACTGGGGTTATAAACTCCATCATTCAGTTTCTTTAGGGGACTCCACACAATGAGCCACATAAAAATACTGCGCGTGACATTTGGCTTATGGCAAGAAATAATAGCTATAAGACCATAAATCAAAACAAAACAAAAACAAAAACTCCTGCATTCTTAACTACTCTTATGTATTATTATTTATGTTGATGGTAACATTCAGCAGGAGTAATTCAATTCATCAATTTTGATTGAATTCAGGCACATGAAGATCACTTTATTTAGCAATTTTTAATCCAAAATTTAAATGCAATAAGGTGATAGATCAATACAAACAGTCCTTCATCTAACCCTTTCACAGTGAATCAATATATTGTAATATTGTCAAAATGTATTTCACTATATATGTTGTTACTTCTATAACTGTAATCATACCAAAATACTTTATCTTAAAAATCACTATAGCAAAAAAAGAGAACAATAGGTGTTAGTTTTCTTTGCAAATTATTGTTTTTTAACTATTCCTAGTCATAGCAGTATGGCTCCATTTATCACCAAAACATTACGCTTTTGAACTAGAAAGACATTTCTAAAAATAATGGGTAAAGTTTTTGTTGCTAGAAGCTGTAAGAAGTAAATTAGAACTGGTTTGGAATTGCCCTAAATAATCTTTATTTTTCTGCAAGTGTTGTTTATTCTAGATTCTCACTATCAAAACTGGTCTTTGTTTATCAAGAAATTTTAAAAAACAAATAAAAAGTACAAAACAAAATCTTTGCATATTGTTACTTATCATAGAATCTACTTATAATTGTATATAATTTGAAATTGTATATAACTTGGAAACTTATATTTCTCACTAAGTAGACTTGAGAGTTTTTTTTGATAAGTACCAAAAATGAATTGTTTTTACCATATTCTAGTTTTCTACAAAGTGTAACATACATTTTCTTTTTATTGTTTGTAAATATTGGATCTGCTTAGCAATTTGGATCTGCTTAGCAATTTCAAATATCAGTAGAAAATAAATAGGTAAGAAAGATTTTATAAAACATTACATTATTAGGATAATCACTCTGTGCAAATTAGTTTCAGGATCTTTGGGGTTCCCAAGTAGTTAATGAATAAATGTATGAAAAGTGAAAGAAAAAAAGAAAAGAGAATGGGAGAGTGGTGCCAAGAAAGGATAGAGGGAGGGAGGAAGAAGGAAGGAAGGAAAGAAGGAAGGAAGGAAGGAAGGAAGGTAGAAAGGAAGGAAGGAGCAAGCAAAGAAAGCATTCGAGTGCTTACCTCAGCATTTGCAAAGGGACATTAATAAAATATTGACTGTCCCCAAAGAGACGATAATATAATTGATAATTTTATAAATACATAAGTAAAAAATTAACTAAACAAGATAGAATAAGACCACCATTAAAAGCTCCTGGTGTTCAGAGAAAACAACCAAGAATGATACATATTTCATACATAAGAGTTATTTCATTATGCAGTCTAGTGACTTATAGTATTATCACATTTTCACATACTTTTCAAGGATGTTTTGATTATTTGGGCATTCAAAATGTATTGAAAATTATAACTCTCCCCTTAAATAAATAGAATGTACTAAGTGTGAACTAGAAAATCAGAAAGTATACTAAAGACTACAATTATATCAAGGTGAAACCTCTATGGCTGAAAATATAGATTTTCTTGGAAAGAAGCAGCTATGTTCCTGGGGTTATAGCACTTTGTTACATAAAGAATATCAAAGTGTTTATGAAATAGCAAGGGAACATCACATCACAAAGAGCGATGAAAGCCTCTTTAAAACTCCATATAATAAACATGTCTAGATGCTTATGGTTCTGGCAGATTGCTACAGAGAAAATATTAGGGAAAAGATCTCCTACTCATACATTTTTCATGAAATGTTCTGTATTAAACATCACAGCTGCAAATCTGCCCTCTGAAGTTTGCAGCTTCTTAATGACACCAGAGATTTAGGGCACAGGGTGGAGTTAAGCTGACATGTGACTGATGAGGTGGAAGTGTGAGTCTGAGGGCCATTGAACACAGATAATTTTCTCAATGTATCATAATTATAGGAACACCTGTACTTTAAATCTGTGCTGATTCAGGGAAAAATACATGGAACTTAATGGTCTGCAAGATCTTTCATCTCAGACCCAGGACTGTTGCAAGTGAAGGATACAGTTGCATATAAAAATAATTTTGAGACATTGGTTTTTATCTATCCAGTAGATGATGCTCCTATCACCTGAAAATATTTGTGTCACTTGAGAACGGAAAATTGGTTGTTGAAATGCCATTGAAATGTACTAGAAGCATTTCCTGGAAAATGATGCAGAAATACAAGGTCATAAACTACTGAGCTTGATGAAGCAATCAAAGCTGGATTATTACGGGTTTTCCTTATCTTTACAAAGTCCATAACTGATAGAAAACAGATTTGAATGCATATTCTATGTGAAATGATATATAATTCGACAATAGAGTCAATCTTCAAGTTATAATTTTTACCCAAGTTCTCTTTACCATCTGTAAAATCGCTGGGTTTTGATGGGGAAGTTTAATAGTTTTACATGTATTTGCTCTTTAAAAATTTTTATAAAGATCAATTTGTGTGTTAACTGTGATTTGAAACCGAAAAGAAGAGGACATGTGTGTTCATTGAGAGGAAAATAAAGCACAATATTCATAAGAAGCAAATAATATTCTTTACATTAGTGAAAATGAAGTAGATTCAGTAGAAAACCACAAATATGAAATATAAACTCGATATTTTATATGAAGTTATCTTAAGAAACATGTTTTTCTCTAAATATTTAACCTGCTGTAGCAGACAATGTCCTTTGTACGAATACTCTGATATTATTTGTAAGAAGAGTTTTAGCAATAAACATATATTTTGAGCAGTGTTTTTATAAATTCTTTCACATAAATCCTTTCTGGGGAATATTTTATTGTAAGAGTAATGAATAAAAATTGTAAACATAGTAAAGAATTATTTGCATTATTACAGAAGTAACACATTTTTTGTTAAAAATCAAACGTTAGGAGAAAACATTTAAGAAGCAATAAAAATTGCTCATAATCTTATCAGTCAGATGTCTATTTTCATGTATCATAAACACTTTCAGAAAATGTATCATACAACACTCTAACAATAGAAAAAACTGAAATGTCTGTCTATTTTGTGTATAAGTTTAGGGTCAGAGACTGATTAATCTTTTTCATTTTATTTATTTAAATTTTGTAGTTCAGATCTTCTCCTATGCTAGGCAAGTTCTCTATAACTGAGCCACATCCCTAGCCCCACTTTATATATTACTGAATAAAGTATAATATAAAGATTATTTAAATAAAAAAGATACATACTTACTCTTAAATTTAAATATCAATATTAATTGCATTTACCTGCGAATAATTAAGCAAGAAGATTATAGTTAAATGAGTAATTATCTTAGTAGAGGTCAAGTAGTATGGTTTTTTTTTTTTGGAAAATCATCATGTAATATGATTAACAAAATAGAATAGATTAAATACTATTTATAGGAGTTTAAAATAGGAAAGAAATGTATGGAACTTTGATACATGCTCTCTCTGATTAAAATAGATCCATAAGAAGCAGATTAACGTCCCTCTGAGGACTCTGTACTCTGGAGCATGAATTCTTGGGTTCAGACCATATCTCTGGTATTAATCAGCTGAGACAATGTGGATGGTAAACACAGATGATCTCCAATTTAACAATGGAGTTATATCTCAACACACACTTTGTGAACTGAAAATCTCATAGTAGGAAGTACATTTAATATAGCTAACCTACAAAGCATCATATCTTAGCAACATATACACTGTAGAGTACTAGTTGTTTGTCCTTGTGATCTCGTGACTGGGAGTTGTAGCTGTGTACCACTGCCCAGTATCACAAGGGAGAATCACACCAGCTAGCATTAACTGGGAAAAGATCAAAGTTCAAAAAACTAAATCTGGTTTCTACTGAATGTGTATCTTTTTACACCATTCTAACACTGTTAAGTCAAGCCATCATAAATTGATTACTTATCCAAATCTTAAAAAAAGATTAAATAAATTAAACCTTAGGAAACCTATTAATCTCTCTAAACCTCAGTTATCTTATCTATAGCATAGAATTATTGAGGATTAAATGTGTTATCATTTATAATGGGTGTTAGAACATTTACAGATACATAGTATTAAGCAAAGATTATTATTTTTTCTTTTTTAATTTTTATTTTATTGGTACATTTTATGTATACAATTTAATTACATTCATCTTTGGAAATTTGCACCTTTATATAATCTCTTTTGGTTCTTATTTTTCTCCATTCCCCTGCCCTCCCTTCAGCCCCTCCATCCCTCCCTATTT
>NW_004624769.1:10505341-10617597 GCF_000247695.1 Heterocephalus glaber
ATCTGTTTTATGGATTCCATTTGTTTCCTATGTTGGGATTCCATCATGTTCCTCAGATCCTCTATTTTTTTTATCTGTATCCTCTTTAGATTTATTAATCATGTCTTGCACCATGAGCAAAATCTTTGCTGTTATCTGAGTAATTATTTTGGATTTCATTTTTCCCAGATCCTCTTTTGTTGCCAGTTCAGAGAGTCCAGGAGGTTGAGTATCAGTTTGTTCCATCTCATTTCCTTTTGGGGTTGCTGTAGGTGATCCAGAAGTCTGTTTTTGAGGCTTGTTTACTTGTCTTCTCATTTCCACAGGGGGAGGGTTGCTTCTGGCACCTGCGTGGCTCACCTATTCTGCCCTAGGAGCTTGGGATGGATGCGGGGGAGCTTTCTTCTGGGTTCTGGGAATGGCTCACCTTCTCTGCCCTAGGAGCGTGGGATGGCAGCCAGCAAGGATTATTTTTAAAATAATAACTTACTTTGTGGTTTATTTTATACATGAGCAATTTTAGCTTTAGAAAGCTTTATTCTTCTTTTGGTCAAGAGAGAAGTCTATGACATTAAATTCATTATTTTTTCTAGTGTAATTTTCCAATTCCTTAAGTCTTTACATTTGTTTTTTTTTTTAAATGAGTGACTTAAAATAGTATTTATTTTTATTTTTGAGCATATTTTTTGGATCCAAATGCCCTCCAAACGTTTTTTTGTTGAAGACATTCTTCCCAGCGTATTGCGGTATTGTGAACAGTAACCCTGTGGGAGATGATTGGATCTGACCTCATCAGTGGATTAAACCATTTTTCATAGTATATAATAGATTTTGGGAAAGTGGTTTTGCTATAAAAGCCTCTCTCTCTCTCTCTCTCTCTTTCTCTCTCTGTTGCTTTCCCTCTCTTCCCTTCTCAGTTGCCATGAGGTGAGCAACTTTGCTCCACCATGTGCTCTATGACATGATCTTCAGCCTCACTGTAGTACTACAGGCCCAGAGCAACAGGACCAACAAACCGTGGACTGTAATGACTGAAACCATGAGCAAAATAAATCTTTCCTCCTTTTAAGTTGTTTTGCTCACAAGTATCTTGTCAGAGCAATGGAACATTAACACTCAAAGTTATTTGGGACCCCTTGTGGAGTGTACTGGAGGCTCCCTTCACCTTAATTCAAGCCTGAGGCAATGGTGAATGTGAAGCTGGAAAAATTAACAAATCTTAGATTTAAGAATGCCTTATTAGCCACAATAAATATATGTACTTTGATGTACTTTGTCTTAAAGACAGCTTGATGATTAAGAAGTAAACTCAATAGGTTGCAGTTGAGTGGCCCAAAGGACTTGGTGAAGGATGAAATGCAATGCCCATATTTCTGCTGTATGAATTGGATGAAAAACAGTGCAATTATACAAGGTAGGAAAAACAGGAAGAAAGGTATGTGTAAGAAGGAAAAGTCTAATTATAAATTCAGATGTTAAATTTTTAGCTGTCTTTAGGAAATTCAAATACATGTGTATATAGAGATATATAAATAGATTCCTTTGGAAATCCCACCTATAGTTCATGTTCAATATGGACTCCATGTTAGAATTAGATGAAAAGATCAAGGCCTGAGCAAGAAATAGAATAATAAAAGAAAAAAAATCTGAGACTTAGTTGGAAAGGAACCTGAATAGGTAAGAAGTAGAAGGAGGATTAAAATTGCATTAAATCAACTTTGAAACATCATGAAATCAAATTCCTAAAGAAAAGAGAGTCCAATAGTCCTGGATTTGCATTGTAACTCTGCCACTGGCCATCTGTGTTGCCTTTGTGAACTGATTCTCTTTATATAACCTTGCTTTCACCTTGAAACTAGAAATGATAATAGTATATATTATATAAAGAGTTTACAAGAGTTTTATGAAAAGAAAGGTTTTGTAAACAATGAGAAATTAAGGCCTAGATTCATTCTCTCAGCATATGGATCACCAAGAATCAATATGGATCAAAGAACTAAATGTCAAACCAGAAATACTCAACCTACTGGAAGAAAAGATATGTATAAACAGAAGTGTAGGCAAGGACATTCTGAACAGAACCCCAGTTGCGCAGGAAAGTGTCAACAACCAACAAATGGGATCATATTAAAAAGGTTCTGCACAGCCAAAGAAAGAAAGAACAAAGTGAAAAGACAGCCTGCAGAATGGGAAAAAAATTAAACTCTTTTCCAGAGATTCCTCAGACAGAGGATTCATATCTGGAGTATAAAAGCAACTCAAAAAACAGAACTCCAAAAATACAAAAACTCAATAAAAAATGGGCTAATGTAATAAATAAACTCTTCAAAGAAGTACAAATGACTAATTTATACATGAATAAATGCTCAAGATTGTTGACCATTAGAGAAATACAAAATAAACAACCCTGGAATTGCATATTACCCTAGAAATAATGTCCATCAGCAAGAAATAAAACAATAACAAATGCTGGAGAGGCTGCAGGGAAAAAGCAACCATTCTACACTATTGGTGAGAATGTAAACTTATACAATCACTATGGAAAACAGTATGGAAATTCCTCAAAAAACTAAAATTAGAAATTCAATTTGACTCAGGTATTCCCCTTATAGGTATGTTGCCAAAAGATTAAAGATATCACATAACAGATATATATGCATATCCATGTTTATAGTGGCACAACTCATAACAGCTAATTTTTGGAAGAGACTTGTATGTCCATGAACAGGTGAATGGATAAAGAAAATACATTATTTGCACTCCATGGAGTACTACTCTGCCATAAAGAAAGATAAACTTAAGTCATTTGTAAAAAAATGAATGGAATTTGAGACTATCATGTTCAGTAAAACAAATCAGACATACATAATTTCACTAAGTTTCTCTTATATGAGCAACTCTGAGTAAAAATAAAGAACAAAATAAAAGATAGATAATAGGAAGTAGGGAGATAGATGGATTTCAAAGGGGAAAGGGACCAAGATGTGAGAGAAGGAGGGAAGAAGGAAGAGTTAAAGATGAAAAAATAATAAAGGAATTGTGATATCTTATTTACATGAAGGAATGCCGCACAAGGATTCTAAACATCATGTATTGTATATATGTACACAAAAAAATAAAAACAGGAAGGGGTCAAGGGACAGGTGGAGGGAGGAAGAAGGGAAAGGAAAAGGAATGTAAAGGGGAATTAGGATGTGTTATGTATATAAACTGATTTCCCACAAGCAATGCGAAACTTATGTGCTACACACATGTACTAATAAAAAAAAGAAAAAATGTTTATAACAATATTTGGCACAAACTGTGTTCTGAAGTAATATACTATTTTCATAACAATAATTGCAATTATAGGATCTAAAGTTAGACTGTTTGAGTTTGCAACCTATCCTGTCCGTAGCAGTGATGCTACCTCACATGAGCTACTTGGTATTTTTGTGCCTCAATTTACTCATCAGTGAAAAGGCAATATATCTACTGCAAAAGCATGTTGGGATGACTGAATGATTTTTAATATGTATGAATTACTCAACAAAGTGAATACAATTATAGTTTACACCTTATGAACCTAGTACATAGAGAGAAAAAGTTTAAGTTCAATCTCTGAACACATGTAGTTTTTCTTTCACTGTTTTTCTCTGAAAATTACTCTTTAAATTGATCTTTTTACTTATTTTTTGAGAAGTATTTCTTTTTAAGAAAAAGGACAAAATATAAACAAATTCAATGATTATTTGAAAAGTCAAAACACTGCCTTCAAGTAAAAGCCGTTTTAATAGGATTATATCAACAGGCTTATGCTGAACAACTCGGGATCTGTTTGTCCTCAGGTAGGACACTGCATGCCTGTAATAAGAGGTATGTGGAGATAACTGAACATCTAAGGTTCTCAAGTGAATATTATGGAAAGTGCATGATATTCAAGATGAAGCAAAAGGAACTCAAACCCATATTTTTAAAGTGATTGATTTTGTGACATGAATTAAGTTACTCAATATCATTGAATTGATTTTTTTTTCACATTAAAAGAATAATAGGAGGGCCAGGCATGCTGGCACATGCCTATAATTCCGGAGGCTGAGACAGAAGGATTATTGTGAGTTTCAGGCCAACTGGGATACACAATGAGTTCAAGGCCAGCCTGAGTTACAATGTAGTGAGACCATTTCTCAAATAACCAGAAAAAATAGTAATAGGAATAGTCATCTCTATAAATGCTGTTAGTGATTAGATGGCACATTAAAATGCCTAGCATATAAGTAGCCTTTTCAACAAATATGAATATTCTCTCCTTATTCCAATGATAGCCATTATCCAGATACATGGTTGAAGAATATCTAATTATTGCAGAAAATAGCCTATCAAGCCAAGGAATATTCCAGCTGGGTATGGGACTAGAGCAGGAAAAACAAATTCACTAAGAAAAAAAAAAAAAAAAAGACCTGATGGAGCAGGAGAATATTCTATTTTGGAGACAGAGTCACACCACACCAGAAGCTTTGAAGTAAGTCAAAATTAATTTTTGTTTGCACCCAGCAAATTGTGATTTCTTAAAACTACTAAAGAAGCTTGGAATATTTTTGACCTAATGCACATACTCAAATAAAACACCTGTTCACAAATGTGTCAATTGCACTTTTGTACTAAGAATTACTTATTAGTTCTTTTGTGAATCTTGATTACAATTTAATAAAAAAATGGACACTTCTTTCTACATTTTATGACAGTGTTAAAATTGTGTTTAAATACAGAACATTAACTATGCCAGTTTTATTGTAATATGAGGTTATGAATTAACTGTTTTTTTCTTAGTCTCGTTGCCCCAATAATATATAAAGTTGTATGATGTTTTTCTCAATGGAAATTATGCAAGAATAAAGATATGATATGAACATGAATATTTGGAAAACAGCAATAAAGTTCCTTACTACTATGATTTTTAGTTGTACTGAATGTTTTAATATTATGTTCAATAAATTTAATCATTTATTGAAAGAAGACATTATGTTGTGCTATTGTAAATGTTATCTGAAACACTAGAATTTTGAATTGGTGAGCATAGTGATTGTATAGAAACCAACTAAAACTTTATTGACCATATAAATTAGAAATTTCTTTTGTAATATTTAATTTACTTTTTCTTTAAAATAGTGAGCTACATAAGAGAGAAAATCTGCATTTTTTAAAATCTATCTTTATTCAGGGTATACTTCCATGGGCAAAAATGTTTTAATTACCCAAAGAAAACCTAATTTTTAGATCATCACATTACCATTCAAAAAAATTAATACCTTGGCAAACTGCAAGAGTTAATTCTACTTTCAGAAATCTTTAGGCACCAGGAATCTCTGGCTCATTGATTTAAGTAACTCCAAGTAACTATTCTGGAAAGCCAACCATGGTGAATTTAGGGGAACAATTTAAAAAGTGAACATAAAATTACAGGATCTCCTTATGATAGTATTTTTCTTCAAAATTCAGAGTGAATTACAGTTTTATCCTCAAATAAATGAAGAGTGCTCAACAATGAATAAGCCATGTGTCAAAACTGCCCACATTTCCAATACTCTGGTGGTTGCGTTAATATCCAGGCCCAACACTAGATAAACACATGATCAAACTAACTAAATAAATAAATGAGTAAATGAACAAACAAGTAAAACACTTCATGATGCCTGGTGAGAGAGTAGAAGCTTGTGGGAGGAGGGGATCTGACATATTTTACCTTAATATTTTTAAATTACTTAAACATAACAAAGAAATAAGTAATTTGATGGTTACCAAGGAATCTCTGGCACTTATTTTATTTCTGCCCTTAATTATTTTAATTTAGTATAAACTGGAAGATTTTGCCCATGCTCTGACAGTAAAATCTAGTCCATATTTCCATTATCATGTATCCATTAATTTACAGATAAAATTGATATTTAAAGAAATTAGAAAGCTAATTTTGGTCAATTGATGGCAGCACTCCGGGGGAACTATGGAAAATTGATAAATTTATCTTGTTTTCTGAATAGGAATCCCACTAGGGTACTGCCAAAAGTAGCATCACCAGAGAGAGTGGTTTGTTTCTGGTCCCTGTAGTTATGAAAATATAGCTAATTTCTATGAAATTATGATTATGTTACTAAACTGTACCATTGAAAAATAAAAACAATTCAGAAAATCTAGAGTTCAGTATCTGCTGATTTTTTAAATGTTACTGGGAATAGCATTACTGAATATTTTTAATAATATTGAGATGATTATCTATTCACATGAAATTGTAAGAAGTAATATAGAAAGAGTCCTTCTGTATTTTGTCTATAACCTCCCAATGGTTACATTCCATAAAATTAGATCACAATATTGCAACCATTATAGTGACATTGATATCATCCACTTATTCAGATTTCTGAATAATTACAGTCAGCAAATCTTCTATCACATAGGCATCATAGAGTGCAGATTTTAAAAAAATGATGTGATATCCTATTAGCTCATGAATATAGATTTTCTACCATTAAATAAGTCCACTGAGGTAGAAAGAGATTTTCACTGATGGATTTTTATATTTTAATGGCAGAATTTATAGTATAAAAATGCATAGCTATGCTAATGTATATTAATGTGAATTTTTCAAAACTAGCAAGTCAATGTGTACTTTATTTTCAAGTCAAAATATGAGATATTATAGGAATGATGATAACACTTACATACGAATGTAAATAACTTTAGTCATCTATGGTGGCATACCTATATAATCCCAGGGTAAGTTAGGGAGCAAGAGGCAGGGGAATCATAAGTTCAAGGCCCAGCCTGGGGGCAACTTAGCAGATCCTGTTTCAAAATAGAATAGTTCCATAGTAGAGTACCCATGGGTTTTATTGCTAGTACTACAAGAACAAAATTCTAATTGATTCATATCAATTAAATGAATTGACTAATTGGACATATAGCAATCTTAAATATAGAGATTTTTATCACCAATAGTAATTCTAATATACTCAATGTTATAGCTTTAAATTGCAAATATTAGCTTCTTTAACCATATAAAATGGTAACTTTTGATTACCAATATGCCATTGGAGGGTCAATAAAAGCGATGTGCATAAAGCAAGTAAGCATTTTTGCCTTACAGAGTGTATTAATTAGATACCATTCTGCATGTAATGTCTTAATTGGATAGGGTTAATGAACTTACCCTGTGCATTGAGGAGATCTCTTGAAGATACGCAGGCAAACCATCTTTTTGAAAATATTTTGGATTATTTGTTATCTTCTACTGATTCTATATAAATATCTGATAAAAGTCTGTTTTTCTTTTTTTCATGAGACAAACAGGTTTATATTATCCAAGTAAGAAAATAATGTACTTAAGCTTCATAAATGACATCTCTCATATCACCAATAAAAATGATGTACATCTTATTGTGGAGATATTCAGAAAACAATTCCCAGAAATCACCTTTATTATAAGGAATAAAACAGATGTACAACTCCCTCTTTTGGGTGTCAGATTTACACACCAAAAAAGCAACAATGTACTCCTGGGCATAATATTACAAAAGCATTAGATTTGGTGATGTTTCACTCAATAGATATAATGTCTATTGTAAATATGTTTTTAAACCCTTTTTATAATTGATTCATCAAAAATATGAAAGGATCTTAGCAGAGATACACAGAAGAAACTTCCAGCTCTGTCTATATCACATTTAAGAATTTATAACTAACATGACACAGACAACACAATAAAGAGGAATTTATCTTGCACCTACTTTTTGTAAACTATTCCATTCTCTGAAATTACCTAAGGCATAAATATTATGACAGTACAAACAAATCAGCCTGGTACTCCTTTCTACCTCAATTGAAGACAGTATTCATTTCTTTCTCATGCCAAGAGACGACTCAATTCACTGTGAATTTCCCGAGCCCACTCTTCACATTTCTCCTTTCATGATCAATGTTATGATCTGAGTTATTTTATTGACTTTGACATAATTTAAATGAGGTACATATTAATGAATGAAGTATGATTAGGTACCAAACAAGCTATTAATTGGATCCCAATATATATTTCCTCAGTTCCTTAAAAATTCCTCATAGTTCAAAATGAAGTTTTGTACTTTGACATAACTCTTTCTAATTGGTCAATGAAAGAAAAATAATCTTTAATGTACTCTTAGATGAGACACAGAATTAAGTATGACTACTGTATGTGTAATATATATTGGTGGAAATGTATATTTATGCATATATACTATATAGAAATGACTACACTTTTCCTATGGTTCAACATGCAGTCTCATTAATTATTCTCTCACTATATATGTTTCATAATACATACAGTTTTCTAACTAATGAAAACATTGAGAATGACGGAAGTCACTATCAATATTTTACAAAATTAAATAATTATACAATTAAAGACATTAAAATATGAAGAAATAATCATGATCTTTAAAAAGTACAGTATCTTTTCATTTTATGCATTTCATTCAAGGTTGATACATATATATATATACTTTTGTTAAATTATTATAATTTCTTAGCATTTATTTGTTAAGTGTTTTATAGTGTTTTATTGAAAATAAAATTAATCATGAGTTCTACTTTTGTGGTTTTTACTTTTCTCAATGGTTCTAAAGCTGGAAAAATTAGTAAAACTATAGATTATCTATGCAGCTGAAAAATATATTAATATTCAGCCACCTCTAGAAAACTACTATGAGGACAATGAAAATTTCCTTTTTGTACAAATCGATATTATAGTATGCAAAGAATAATTAAAATTATAATTTATTATTTAATTTATAAATAATTTAATAAATAAAGTTTAAATATTTGACAGGTCACTTCTGGTCCTCAGCTCATTTATATTTACTATTACATTTGCTCTTCAGAGTAAGAGAAAGAAACCTCATCTCTGTGGAGAACTGAAGAGGGTTGTCCAACCCAGTTGTTAGGACCCACCTGACCCTCCTCTCTGTCAGTGCCCAGGGACACCATTTCTATAGACCATCAGGTCACCAAATAAAACCAGGTTCTGCTTAAACCAGAAACATGTACATTTTCTCTAGCTGGTGCATAAAGTTCCCTCATGAACAGGACAGCCAAGCTTTGATTTGTGCTCCAGGGGACCACTCAGTCAGATGGGGACGATGCACTCTCCAGCCCTCAACAACTGTCCTCTTGTCATTATGTCTTCATGAATTTCCTCCACCTTTGGATCAAATGAGGATTTGAATGAAAAGAAATTGTTGCTGTAGTTTTACCAGAAACACTATTTCTTGTGGAATGTATGACACAAGGCAAGACGTTGGAAGCACACTTGAATAAGTAGGACAGACAGAAAAGAATTAACCTAAACTTAAACTTCAATTCTTAAGTATAGAGGTGAATGAAAGGGAATCATCTGAAAGAGAAAAAAAATATTGGGAAAAAACTTTGTTATTTACTCTCTATATAAGTGGAAGTAATTCAATTCATTTGTCTAAATCTATTATTATGATCATAGTATTAAGTAATGCACAGTATTTTTTGTGCTGAATACTATTCTAAGATTATTCAAATCATGTAACCTTCAAAGTATTATTTCACAATTTTATCCTCATATTACAAATAAAGAAACAGAGCTAAGTGGAGTTAAGTTACTTGTTGAGGTCATGTACCTGGTAAGCCTCAGACTCCAGATTCAAACACAAGCTTCTGTCTCTGAGTCAGTTTCACTAGGCACCTTGTGATTTGCATCTGTGAAAGAAGTCACAGCTACCCTGGGTTATTGTCACCAGTTCAGTTTAGTTTGTGCATTCTATTGCCTCCCTGAGGTGAGAGTTCCTAGGAATAGAGCCAAAGACAGTGATTCAGAACTACATGGTTTATTGGATGAATTCAGGTCAGGAAGTCTTTGAGATGGTGAGAAAGTAGGTGGGTCAGGGAATAGAGATAGATGTTGTGTCACATCCAGGGAGAGCTAGAATATATAACATCCTTACAGAAGTGACCAACCTTCTCACACTACCCCTGCACCTTGGGGGAAGGAGGTGCAGGCCTACTTTCTATTTTACTTTGCCTTTAATTTTGTTTCTTAATAACCCAGGAGTACATCATAGGCATTGGTATGCCCCACAGTAGTGAAAGGATGACAGAGCAAAACCTGTAACTTCTTAGGCTAATTTAGTCAAATTCTCCAGAGAAGGTGGGAAGTGATTCTCTGCTACTCAGTACCCACAGCACTTGAGTAAGGGATCTTTGTGTGCTCCAATTGCATCTAAACCTGTTCCTTAACTTATCTTTATGATGGTTACTCGATATTTGCCATCATTCATTAGATTAATCTGCTAAGGTATAAAAGGGAAAGTATAATGTGGCTTTGATTTGGGTTGAATATGCTATAATATAAAATGAATACAATGATTAATGAAATTAATGATTTTAACAAATAATGGAGTATGGTATACATGATTAAGATATTCGCGATTATCACAGGCATTCCTGCTGCCTAATTGCAGGATATATAATGATGATCATAATGCACAGATGCTATGGTTTGGATAGTGTGATGGTTGACTGATCGTGTCAACTTGAGAAATTTAGTTAAGACAAACTTAGCTAACTCAGTTCAGCAATAGGGTGTGGAAGACCCACTCTAGGGCGGTTTGTCACCAAAGGGGAAATGAGGAAGAAAGGATTGGTTTCTGTTCTTTGGAGGAGCTCCAGTCTTCGCCTTCACCTTGGATGTCAACTTCTGGCTTCCAGTTCAGACTCTTCACCTTCTGACACAGATCCTTCAACTTTTCAGCGTAGACTCTTCAACCTTCCATCACAGATCCATGGGCCTCCTGTTACGGACTAGCACAACACACTTCAATGAGCTCCAGACCTTCGACTAATCCTTTGGTCTCCAGCATATAGACAGACCCTCCGCACTCGTCCTCATCTGACTCTGAGGGTGGTCATTGTAAACCAATCTTGTAAATTCATATATGTTTATATATTGTTTGTCATATCTGTTTCTCTAATAAATGCTGACTGATAATAGAGAGTGTTCTACCCGGGCCCAAATATAAAGGCCTTATTCTCCAGAATGACACTTGGGAGGTGATGGAATCATTGGCAAGTGAACTAGAGAGAGATTCTTAGGTCACTGGGGCTATGCTATTCAAAAGGATCATGGAACTCTAGTCTCAGAGTCTTTCTCTGTTTCCGGTTTATGATGTCACTACTTTATCCCATCATTCACTCCTAAAATGATGTGAACACTTGACAGTGGCCCAAAGCTAAAAGGCTACTTGAACCTGGACTGGAACCTCCAGAACTGTGAGCCCAAATCAACCTTTTCTCATTGCATGCTAACTGTCTCAGATAGTTTATTATAATAACTTAATGTTAATGCAATTGATTTTAGAGTTTATGTAGCTTATTGTCCAAAGAGAAATTGCTACTGGTCAGGTGATAAAAATGTCTTTTCTTTCATACAAAACATTTTAAATATGCTTTTAGCTACAATAAAATCCAAAGGATAATTTAGATTTAAAAACTGTGAAAGATGGAAGAAATAATATTTGGCATGAATATACGTTGTACCAACAAATCGAAAAAGGTAAGATTAAGGGAGATTTAAATATCCTAACAGTTTTCCATAGACATTTTGTTTAGAGTAAAGTAAATACTTCTAAATAGTAGAACTCCAAACTATTGTGGTCCATATCCTCTAGTGTATCCAAAAGATGCAATTATCATACTTAAAAGAAAAATTCAAGAAAATATGTTTTAATTTTTTACTTAGAAGAAAGAAAATTAAACATTAGAGTGGTATAACCAGTAATTAAGTGAGTATCAATATGAAGTATCAATATTTCAGTGGGACAGGTCCAACACCATGAAGGCTCTGGCATTTGCCACCTGCCACTTACACAGTAAACTGATGACCTCAGACAACGGTGATATAGAGTAGGAGGGAGCACACTTCTCAGGATAATCACCTGGCTGTTCTGATGAGAAAGCCCATAATCCAATAACTGCAGTACTTGGAAACACATGGAAATTGCAAATGATCAGCTTTAATGACCAAGACAGTATAAAAACAAAACATATTAATCATATTTTTCTAGTTTAAATTCAGGTCAGAAGCAAACTTTTTTAATGCCTTGAATTCATAAAATATCAATTTTTGGGTTATTTCACTTCCCAAAAGCACACTAATTGTTAACTTACTGATCGCAATTTTTATAACTAAAGCACCTCACGCATTCAAAATGGGCATAAATATTTCAGTGAAATTACTCCCACACAATAAAAATTCTATGGCAAACTTCCAGAATATTTTACAACAGAATTAAAACAAAAACTCAGCATACAACTCACCCTTCACATTTCACAGTGAGTTACTTTAATTATTACTAAGGAAAAAACCCTAAAGTTCAAGCCACTTTCAACATTTTGTTTTTAGAAACTGACCTGAAACTGTATAACATGGGACAATAATGTGTCAATTGAAAAAGTGTAACAGCTTATCATTTAATAAGGAACCTTTGGCTTTGATTTTTTTTTAGACCTACTGGATTAAAGTTTATACACTGGCTTTTTCCAACAGAGCCTACAATAATTTTAAGTCTTATATTTATTTACATGTCATAAAATACATCTAGCTTGCAGAATATTAGCAATAAATAGTCAATTCTGAGAAGTTAAAACTAATGTATATGTAAAATTCAAAAACTACTTTTTGAGCCTTTTCTATATGTTCTGCTCTCTAGTAGACACAGGATAAAAAGAAAACCTAAAATCTAGGCTTTTCATATAAAAAGCCATTAATATATTGGAGAAAAACTACATGGAATTAAATAACAGTTTAAGATTAATGATAAAGTGATTGGAATAGCATAATAAAGGAAAAATTCAGATTACAGTATACTCAGGGGTAAATCAGATCTTAGAATTTGAGAAAGCTTTAAGATGTATTATGTACATGAACCAATGCCCCATGTGAATGTAATCATTATATACCACAAACATGTACTAAAATATGAAAATTAGAAAAAAAAGAATTGAAAGAGCTGAGTGTGGTGATGCATGCCTATAATCCCAGCACTCAGGAGGCTGAGGCAGAATAATCAGTGAATTCAAGGCCAGTTTAGTGAGTTCAAAACCAGCTTGAACTACATAGCAAGACTTTATTTTATTTAAAAATATGGAGAGAGCTACTGTGAATTATTTTCTTGTACAAGACTGTAATCCCAGCATTCAGGAGGCTGAGGCAGGGGGTCACTGCAATTTCCCAGCTAGGCAGCTAGGGCTAAATAGTAAGTTCAAGGCCAGCCTGAATTACATAGTGAGACCCTGTGTCTAAAAGAAAAAAGAAAAAAAAAAGATTAATGGTAAAGTATACCACAAAAGGAATAAACTGGAGGTTAACATTTTGTGGGATGGTATGGTCAAGATGATTTCCTGAAAAGAGCAACAGTTATGGAGTGCCAAGAGAATTAATAAATATGATTTGTAGTAAGAGGAATATGTTGAGTGCTGGTGTGATCATTCCACAGAGGTGAAATTAATGGCAAGCTTAAAATTTCCACTCATCAATTAATTTCAGAATTTATAATACCAATTTTAATTAAAAAATTCAAAGTTAAGAATTGAACAACAGCTAAGCATATTCACCAGTTTTCAGTCCAATTTAAAAATTTAAAGAAATTATTTTGAAACAAAATATGCATTGATTAATTAAAATATTACAATAATCTTAATTATTTTTAATAAAAATAATTTTTATGGTATCAAGCAGTGTGTGCTTCAGAGATTTCGCCTTAACCTCTTCTATTGAATTATCAAGTCCTGGGAATATTGTTGACCTCTCTAACATACATATGGCAAATAGTCACACATACAACTGTTAAAATGATGTCTGAATGAATAAATGTCTTGGACAAATGTCACTAAGACACAATATCTAACAGCCACATTTTAGAGGAGAGGTTTGTTTTGGCTCATGGCTTTGGTCCATCAATGACTGGCCATAAGGCAGGAATGTCATGGCTAAGAGGCATGGCAGCAGCAAAGCTGTTCCACCCATAACAGCCAGGAAATAGAGAGAACAGGGAAGACCTAGGAATAAGAATCCATCCTTGCAGATCATGCTTCGAGTGTTCCTTCTCCAAGGCCATACATCCTCAGCACAGTTAGCTCCTGAACCCATCAGTGCAGAAATCCAATAGTGAGTATAGTTCCCCAAAGTTCCAATTAATTTTCACCCACAAGAAAATTTAGGGGGACCTTTCATATCTAAGCCATAACACTTGTGTCCTGGACCCAAAAATATTCATGTCCATTTCATTACGCAAAAATATATATTTAGTCCATCTCTAATCCTCAGCAAGGACTTAACAGTGCCAACACCCTGAAAAGTCAAGTCCAAAATCCTGTGAGACTCAAAGCAAACTCTTAGCTGTGAGCCCCTGTGAAATTAAAAAGAAAGCACAACATTGCCATTGTACAATGAAATATTCCTATTACAAAAGGGAGAAATAGGGAGGTAGAAAGAATCAGACCAAAGCAACACTGAAACCAGAAAAGCAAATGTAAAATCCCGTAGCTCCATATTCAGCACCTGGAACAGACTGTGGTGAGACATGAACTGTAAAGGCTTGGGCAATCCCACCCTTTGGCTTTACTAGTTGCTACTCTTACTGCCTCTCTCTTAGGTTGCTCTGCCCACTTCCTGAAGCTTGTCTCAGCAGATATTCCACATTGTTGACATCTCTAGCTTCCTAAGGTCTCTACTGAACATATGAATTCACATTTAATAGCTTCATAGACCACCCTGTCTGGCCTCCTAGACCTTTCTCTGAAGTTTGGGTAGATGATGCTCTATCACCAAAACTTTTCCATTTTGCATATCTGCAAAAGAGCACTATGTAGGTGATACTAAGATCTTCCACCCACTCATTCCATAGTCAGGCCCTCTTGGATCATGGCTACAGTGGCCTCTGAGTGTGTGAATGGATGAACTCAGAGAAAGACATTCTTTAGCACTGTGAATGAGCAGGTCAGTTGGGGAACCTCTCTTCACACTAAGACTTTAGAGTTCACATTTTAGCCTACAAAGGGTGGAGAGACATCTTTAAACATCTATTGTCCTAATGCAAAGCAGTTGGCTTTTTAATCTATAAGCAACCATGCTGTACTTTGCCTCACCTTTCCCAGTGCTTCCTTTCTGAAGTAACTGAAAATTTTTCAAATGAGCTTTTTCTTCTTGATTCTCACTATAAATCTGGCTGAAAGAAAAAAAAATAGTACCCAGGCCACAGCCTGAACTTTGGAATACTTTGAAATTTCTTTCACCAGATTAGTTAGCTTCCTTCAATCTCATTTTCCCACAAAGTCTCAGGATATGGGGAAAAAATGTAAAACAATTTTCTGCCAGAGTGTAATATACATGGCTTGTAGTTAATCTATCAATGGAGTCCTTGTTCCCAATTGAAATATGCTGATTGTAACCTTTATGTCTGCATTTCTACCAGTATTTTGCTCTGCTGAGATTTGAACAGAATCTCTCATCAAGCCTGGCATATACCATTTTATAGTTTCTCTACCCATCATCTCAAACTTTTCCAAACTCCTCACATGAATCACTTCCAAAGGCTTTGGAAACACATAGTTAGGTCTAGTCACAATAATAAACCACTCCTGGTACCAATTTCTGTCATAGTCCCTTTCCAATAAGACACAATACCCAACATTAACAACTTAAAGGAGGAGAGGTTTATTTTTGCTTATGATTTCAATCCATGCTTGGCTGAGTCCAAGGCAAGAATAGGATTGCCAAGAAGAATGGCAAAGAAAAGTGTGCTCAACACATGGCAGCTGGAAGCAGAAAGAGAAAGAAGAACCTGGGGACAAAAACACACCCAGGTCTCACCTACAACCAGGGCCCACCTCCCATCAGCACATTTAGCTTCTGAACTCCTGATGGATGTATCCACTGATGAGTGTAACTCCCCCAATATCCAATAACCTTCCAAACACGTGAGAATTTTTGTGAACAATTTAGCTCTAAACCATAAGAAGAAGATGGGAATTGTACATTTTATTTCACAGATTATCTATCCATCAAATGAACCCTAACTTGATGTTCTGTGCATAGAATTGTATGAGGCTTATATAAATGTATCTTCTTTACCAAAATGGAAATAAATGATTTTTAGAAGTCTTGTAAGTAAAATGTATTCAAAGGCATATATAAGATATATAAGATGTGAGGGAGCAATATTCAATATGTTTAAATTTTAAAAAACATTAATCACAGTAAAAGATACATTGATATTAATCCTTCTCAAAATATTTCCCATCACTTTTAACACACTTATCCCATTGTTCTTGCCACTTACTGAGCAGTTCTGGAAGTCCTCACCCCTGAGTGTCTTTAGTTCTACTGTCACGGCTGCTGTGATGTCTTGAATCTATACCAAAGTTCACCTTGCATGGATATTTTGACTTTAGGGAGAGGTAGAAGTTTCATGGTGCCATATAGAGTGAATAAGACAAATTAAGACACACTATGATGTTTTTATGAGCCTTCCTTTCCATTGGATGGCACTCAGCAGGAACATTCATATTGATGAATGAATTTTGATGACACCTTGCAAAGACTCCCATGAAACAGGACTTCCACAGCTGATTCAGAAAATGGGAAAAACAATGAGATAAGTAGAGTCAAAGGAGGGAGGATATTTTGAGGATTGATGGCAATATGTTTTTTATTGTAAGTTTTAAAATTTAAACATTCATTATATATTTTGATCATGCTATGTATACATAAAATATCATGTCTCCGTTACCATTGCATTAGTCAAATTTTTTCCAGAGAAATAGAACTAATAGGATATGTGTGTGTGTGTGTTTGTGTGTATGTATGTATGTATGTATGTATCCATTATGAGAAATTGATTCACATGCTGCCAGAGATTAAGAAGTAGCTAAAGAAACAGGAAAAAAGTATGTGATTCTTGATTCTCGTTCAAGGTCTGAAGGCCTCAGAACCAAGAAAACCAGTGATGTGACTCATAGTCCAGAAGCAATAAACATCCATGTTCCAGCTTAATTAGGAAGGCCGAAAGACAAAGTTTCACCTTCACCTTTCCTATGTGCTTTGTTCTATTCATGCCCTCAATGGATTGAATGAAGTTCACTCATACTGGGGATGAAAAATCTGCTTTAGTGAGTCAATCTATTCAAATAATAATCTCATTGCCAATAACTTTAAGACACAGGAGAAAAAAATACTTAATTGTTGACTGTGTAACACATTCAAACTGACACATAAATCTCACCAAGTCAAACAAGAATCCTGAAACAAGTCAATACAGTGAGTAAACACAGCAGGGAGATTAGGAAACTCCTATGGGAGACAAAGTGGTCTAGACTTCCCACTTCCGCAAAGTCTTCATCCAAAGAATGAGCAAATTCTGACACTGAAGTTGAAATGAGCAAGAGTTACATCAGAACTGGGGACAGTTCCGATTAGCCTCCTACATTGTAGCCTCACATATCTGATTGGTAAAATTGTGCATGTAGGGTGATCTGGATGTGGCTTGCTCATCCTCTTTTGAATTATGAAGCATTTTAAAATGCATTTTAATAAATTCTGAATATGACTACAGAGGGACGACCATTATAGACCATTCAGCCACAAATACAGGTCTCTCTTATTACATTCATCTCTCCTAATTAACACAGTCTACTAGTTCAAGTGCTTTCCTGAACCTGAAGCTATTGTACGGAACAGAGGCTATTTACCCGTAAGTCTCAAGAGCATCAGTCCACCTGTAACAGTTAACTTGCACTATGAAGAGAAGTTAAATACCACTTCAGAGACAATTTCAGGGCCTTACTGCAGCAACATGAGAGCATAAACCTTTTAAAACTAGTTTCTTTAGGACTATAACTAATAAATTAAATAAAATAACATCCAAGAATTATAATTCTTGAAAATTAGATTAAATGAGGTATATTATCCCTATAATTTCCATATGGAAAAAAACCAATTCAAGTAAGTAGTCTACTTGTATGTATGTGCCATAAAATAATAATAGTTTTGTATACTGATATCAGCTAAGGGGGATATAAAAAGGACTAATAAATTTTTGTGTACATTCGTTCACGTTTAAAATTCATGTTTCCATGTTTCCAAATTATTGAGAAAAACAAAAAAAGGAAATCCCAATATGGAAGAAATTTCAAAAGAGTTTAAATCTCTATTCATTGTGAACTTGGGATTCAGACAAGGTCAATCTGTTGCTAGCCTACTACAAAATATATACAGAAAAACAGGATTCATTTGGAGCCTTTTAAAACAATTCAGAAATTTTGTGATAACTGAGTATGTGATTTCATTTATTACAAAAAAATCACACTGCAAAATATGGATGACATTCCATCACAGATATTTGAGAAATATTATTCAAGGTCATTTTCCCCAAGAGCTATCTTTACTATGTTTTATAAAAATTTACAATTAAAATTTGCATAGCTAAATTTAGAGTAAATAATATAATCCTTCATGTAACGTGTAGAATTCTGCAGTTATACAAGCCTTTTGCCCCTGCCAATGCTTATTTTATAGTTAACATGTACATAGCACCTGCATACATTAACAATTACTCCATATGTATGTATATGCATATATTTGTGGTAGGTGAATTATTTATATATGTTCATTTGTGACAATCTATTATATTTCTTTTTTCTCAGAGTATCTTCATTTGTATTAGTTTTGAAGAATAGATTAAGTAGATACAGAATTTTGGGTTGACATTTTCTTTAAATTCTAGAAAACTTGCAAAGCCTCTAGAATTTCTCATTGGATATCTACTATCAGTGAGTTATTGTCCCCTCTATGGAACAGAATTACTGTTGGATATTTTAAAAAGACATGCTCCAGATATGATTCTTTTCCCAACTGTTGATTAGCTCACTCCTGAACATGTGAAGCCATCATAGGCCAGCCAAGCTTCCACCAAAGGGTCAGTGAAGTTCAAATTCATGAGAGAATCCTGATGAAATAACAAAATACCTTACCCAAATCAGCAGGCTCACATAGCTGACTACAAATTCTTGAGCCATAAAAACGTGTACACTATTTTAAGACATCATAATTTGAGTGGTTTCTTGGATAGTCAATAAATAGATAATGGATACCCATTACTTTTTTATCCAAAATTAGTTAATGGATATATGCCTTCATCTTCACCTTAAATGTATTTCCTACTCTTTGGGATCAAAAAGCAATCAGATTCTCCAGAGGTGATTAAGAAAGTAAAAGCAGCTCTAGCTCTAGATACGTTCAGCAGTGGAGAGTTACTTGCAAAATGTATAAGATTTCCAGCAGAAGTAAATTAGAAAATATTGTAGTAAATTTCAGTTTACAATTAACTTTCTTAAAGTCAAAAATTTCTAGGAACTAGAAAAAAAATCAGGTTCAAATACTCACATCTCAAAAACTAAAAGAAGAAATTTCACTTGACCTAGCTATTCCCCTTCTAGGTATCTTCCCAAAAGATTTAAAGAAATCATATTAAAAGTGAAACATGCATAACTATGTTTATAACAACACAATTTTTAATACCTAAATCTTGGAAGCAGCCTGTAGGTCAATTAACAGATGATTGGATAAAGAAAATGTGTGAATTTACACACAATAGACTATTTCTTTGCCATAAAGAGGCATAAACTTGGGACATTTGTATGGAAATATATGGACCTTGAGACCATAATATTAATTGAAATAAATTAAATACAGAAGCAAAAAAAAAGCACATGGCTTCTCTTCCATGAGAAGCCCAAAATATAAACAAAGAGCAAAATAAAAGATAATAAGAAATATAGAGATCTTTCTCAAAGGAGAATGGGATCAAGAGATAGAGAGAGGAGGAGAGGGAAAAGGGATGAAGAAAGAAAATAAGATATGTTAAGTTTATGTACCAACTCCATGCAAAGTAGAAAAAGATTATGTACTGCAAACATGTACGGAGAAACAAAAAGATCACATTCTGAATATATACATAGACATGTAATGCAATAATACAACTGTATTTCTATGTATATATTTTATAAACAATAATATATTGAGCAAACAGATCCAATAATAATGCTAAGACAAGAATATTATTAGAGAAGACCTCAATTACAAATTTAGGAAAGAAAACAGATAAAATGTATTTAGTAAACAAAAATGTTTTCTCCATTAATGCAAATAAAACAATAATAACAACAGCAAACCAACCAATTGACATATCATTACAATTAGTCCACTCACAGTAGTAAAGAACTTTTAAAAAGCCACACACACAAAAAATGCACACACTATCAAGTCTGCAGACTGTTCACATGCTTGCATGGTAAGCGCTATCTTGCATTATGGTTTGATAAAAATTGAAAATAAAGCAATTAACTTTCAGTGGTAATATGCTAAAATAGCAGTCTCTATCATTTTTATTGAATAGACAGATGTTTTATTACAATGATTAAATCAATCAGTCCTCTATTTGGGGCGTCAGTATGAACAGATTGAGAAGATTTACATCAAATCAGAGGGCAAATTACAGTGCAAATCTGTGAAGTAAAATTTATTACAATTTTATTAAAGATGACATTATGATAAAAATAGTTTTGATGGTTTTTTCAAGGTCAAGATAGGAAACAAAACTACACCAATATAAAAAGCAACTTTGGAATTTGAAAACTATTGTTTTTAAAGTAATAGTATTAATTTTCCCACTTGTATTCGGATGCCATTTTTACCTGTATCTTAATATAGCATTTAAGGAGATATGTATAATCTCTCTTTTATTCTCTCTATATTCACTCTTTTCATGTGTGCAACTATATTCTATTTACTTATATCCCTTAAATTATACCAATATCATTGTCATCATTTTTGTTATGAAATAATCTTTTGATCATCAGAATCCTTAATATGAACATGTGTTTTCAGAAGGAAAGATCTTATGGAGATAATGTTCTTTCTTACCATATTCAATATTTTTTATTTATATTTTATTTCTTTATGGAAATAAATATCATAAAATTTACCAATGTATAGTCATTCCCTCCCCCTAGCTTATCCAGAGATAATACATTCCAAGACCTCCACGGTGGGCCTGACCCAATATATGCTGTTTTTTCCTTTAATTACAAGCAATAATACAATTTAATTTATAAATTAGGCATAATATTATTATTATTAGGAACAATAATAATAAAATAGAACGACTATGAATATATCCATTGTAGTTAGTACTGTTAATACACTCTCATTCTCAAAATATTTTAATGTAGATTTTAACAATTTCTACATATATTGCTTTTCCTATCCTTCTTAAATAAAGATCTTTTACTTTTTCACTTTAAGGAAGCATGTTAAGCTTTCTCTTTGGCATAGATGAATTGGCAGCATTCACTACTTTTGTGCTTTTTTATTATTAAGTAAAATGAAGGTTAAACAAAAACACCGATACAACAGTTGATCCAATAATCAAGACAACTACTAAATGACTAACAAACAGATACAGTGCAGGCTAGACAAAGGGATGATTTACATCCCACAGTTAGAGTAGAAAAGTATGAGATTTCATCACAATTCTCAGAGTCCTATGCAATTTAAAACTTATGAATTATTTATTTCTAGAATCTTCCATTTAATATTTACAGACTGCAATTGACTATGAGTAACTGAAATTGCAGAAAGCAAAGCCATGAATAAGGTGGGATGACTGTCATTGGTTTTTAGTATATTCATGGCTGATACAAATATCATCTAACTAATTTAACATTTTTCTGAAATTAACTGCACACACTAGTGATCAGCTCTCCCTTTACCAGTTCTAGTAACCACTAATCTGCTTTCTGTTTATAAATTTTCTCATTAAGGATCTTTTAAAAATAAAACCATAAAATACATAGGCTTTGTGAAAGAATTCTTTTACTTATATTCTTTTTGTACTAGGGATTAAACCTTTTGGATTTGCACTGAGGTATATCCCAAGCCTTATTTATTTATTCATTTATTTTGAGACAGGGTCTTGCTAAGACACTAAGTTGCCCAAACAAGGCATGAGCTTGAGATCCTCCTACCCCATTCTCTGAGAGAGGTGAGATTATAGGCATTCACCACTACACCTAGATAATTTTTTTCACTTTTAATTAAATTTATTTTTAGTTTATACCTAAATAATTAAAAATACTATTGGGGTACTATATGAGGTTTTGAAACACATGTACACAGCAATCAAAGTAAATATATCTATCTCTTCAATCATTGGTCAGTTTTTGTAGTAAAAACATTCAAAACTCTTCCTCCTAGCTTTTTCAGATGTACAGTACACAATCACTATAGTCACCTTGCTGCACACTTTTTTTGGTACCAGGGATCAAACTCAGGACCTTGCGCTTGTGAGGTAGGCGACAGAACTGTTGAGCTAAATCCCTGGCTCTGTGCACTTTTGTTCCTGTCTAACTGAAACTCAGTATCAGTTGATTGACTTTGCCCCATCTCCCCCTCCTGCCTATTCTCCCTGTGCTCATCTTTCTGTTTTGGACTTGTTTCATTGAATACACAGATTTCCCTTCCATTTGTAAGTATATTGTCACAACAGACAGGATTTCATTGACTTTAATGTTTGAATAGTATTTCTTTGTGTATATACACTACCTTTTCATCCATTTCTCAGCTGATGGACATTTAGATTTACAAATGTAGACTGTTGTGAATTATTGTTGCAATAAATACGGGAGTCAAATGTGTGCTTGATATATTGATCTCATTTACTCAGGATATATCTCCAGAAGTGAATTGCTGGATCCTATGGTAGTTATGGCTTTCTAATATTTTTAGAAAACTCCATGCTATCTTTCATAATAGTTTAAATTCCTCATTAGTACTTGTTATCTTTCATATTTTTTATAATATCCCTTCCTATTGATATCCCACTATGGTTTTAATTCTCATTTTTCTGATATTTAGTGATGTTAAATATTTTTCCATTTACTTGTTGGCAATGTGTATATCTTCCTTTAAGAAATGTCTATTTATAGCTAACAATCACCCTTTTATAAATCGGGGTTTTTTATGTTGTTTTTTCTGTTTTTTGCATAATCCGACTCTGTTAGATGTGTAATTTGCAAATATTTTCTCCCATTCTGTAAGTTGTTCCTTCATTTGTTTTTTCCTACATTTGCAGAAGCATTTTAGTTTTGATGTATTTGTATTAATTTATGCTTACTTTCAATTTTTGTGCCTTTACAGTCTTATCCAAAAATTCCCTACCCACTTAAATGTCATGAAGCATTTGCCCTATATTTTTCTTCCAGTAATTTCATACTTTCAGGGCTTATGTTTAACTTTTTAAGCCATTTTGAATTGATTTTCATACACAGTGAGAAATAATAATTTCATTAGTTTTCATATGGATACGCTATTTTCCAGCACTACTAATTGAAAGATTGTCCTATCTTCAGTGTTCGTTCTCAGCATGTTTGTTGTAAACCAGCGGGTTTTAGATGTGTGGCTTTACTGATAGACTCTCTTTTCCCTTCCTTTGATAAATGGTCTTCTGCTCAGTTTCTATACAGATATCATGTTGTTTTGATTAGCACTGATTTGCAGCATATTTTAAGTTCAAATAGTCTAATGCCACATGCTTTGTTGTTTTTGTTCAAAATTGTTTTGGTTATTCTGGTTTATGTGGATGTGTGTGTGTAGTTTCATACAAAACTTAGGATTTTTTCTACTTGTGTGAGGAAACTCTTTAGTATTTTGATAAGTATTGCATTGCATCTATGGTAAGGAAATTTTAACAGTAACTACTTTTCCAATCCATAAATATAGGTTATCTTTCTATTTTTGTGTTCTCTAATATATTTTATTAATGATTCATAATTTTCATTGTGCACACTTTTTACCTCTGAATAAATGTTTTTCTAGGCATTTTATTGTTTGTAACTATTGTAAATAAGATTTTTTCTTGGATTCTATTTTAGATAGTTTGGGGGACAGCAATATTACTGGTATTTATATGCTAATTTTATATCTAGAAATTTGTTGAGTCTGTTTGTTACTTCTGTTAGGTTTTTGGTGGAATCTTTGAGGATTTGTATATATAAGATTATGTTACCTAAAAGCAGTGACAAATGTACCACCTCTTTTCCAAATTGGATGTCCTTTATTTTTTCTCTTAATCAGTTCCTGTGATTATGATTTCCAAAACTGCATTGATTGAAAGTAGTGGAAGCAGCAATCCTTGTCTTGCTCCAGAACTCAGAGAAAACATTTTCAGCTTTTTTTTCTACTCAGAATAATATTATCTGTTTTTTTTTATTATATATGGACTTTTTATTCTGGAATATGTTCCTTCTACATGTAGCTGTTTTAGTGATTAGATTTTAAATTCTATCAAATGTCTTTGCTACATCTATTGAGATGATTGTAGGGTTTTTGTCCTTTATTTTATTGATATTGTGTATCACACTTATTAATTTGTATATGTTGCATCATCTTTGATAAAATGCCAAATGGTGCTGTTTATAATTTCTACTATTTATAATCATTTCATTTGAGAGTAATTCTGTAACATTCTTCCTGTTACCATTCTGCATGTGTAATATTTTTATAGTTGAATTTTATAAAACTTGTTTTCAGATAGATTTACAGATGATGTTCTTTTGTGTTCTAAAACAGTATATAAGGGCTGAGAATTTAGCTCAGTGGTACTGCGCCTACCTTGAAAACACAAAGTCCTGTGTCTCAATCCCCCATACCACAAACAACAAAAATAACAACAACAACAACAAAAACCAGTGTATAGTTCCATCTGGGATACATTGGATAGGCAAAAGTAAGTTAGTCTTCAAGTGCTTTCAAACAGCACAAGCATTTCCAAAGTAACAAATTCACTAAGATTTTCCCTGCTAACAAATATTGCAACTTACACCTATATGCCTTCTTCACAGGGGTGTAGATAAGGAAGCTGTTTAAAAGTGTAATATATCAATTCCTACTTGTGAGGGCCATCATAGTCTTCGACTAGTTTGGTATCTTTTGTTGAATAAACAGAACAACTGATCTATATTTATGGTGAAAATTTTGTGTTCAGTCTAAGACTATCTAGACATATGACAGTTAAAATCTAGAACACAATTTCTCATGTATCTCATGAAATATCTAATTCCATTTGTTATTATTTTTAATCTTTTATGTTCACTTTTTTATCTTAGCTTCTCAAGAGTTGGACAGCTCACCAATATAAAGATTCTGCGCTCAGGCTCTCCAGCAGGTCACAGTTCTCCTTACATAATGGGCATTCATTATACATTTGCCAAGTGAATGAATGAGTGGGTGAATGTTTGTCCAGGAAAATCTGTTCCATTGCCAGAACATAAAACAAAATGACACACAACTTAAAAACGTATACGCATTTCTTCTTGATGTAACACAGAGCAGGTTGAAATGACTAAGGAAGTGACTTCAATGATATCTCATTGCTTTGAAGCAAGAAGAGCCTGACTGGATAGTAAATAAAATAAATCTGGACAGGCTTCCTCAATACTTCAAGGTGATTCTAACAATTGTTAGGGGGTAATATCTAGATTTTACTAATGTCTTTATGACCAACAGCAGCATAGACAGAAGCACAATAAATAACAGCATAATGCATTCTTGACTATTATTTAATGACTGTGTCTTTCAAGTATTATACACCATTGCCTAATTTTCTCTCTGTCACAGCAACCACACAGTCAAAATTTATGGGCACAGCTACCTTAAAGAGCCCTAGTACCGCTTCCAAAATTCTTCACAACTCCCTCCAAATCAAAACCTGACTGTTCCTCAACATCTACATCTTTACATTATAGAATACTTCTACTGGCAATGTAAAAGCAGAATATCAATGAATGCCACCTTTCTTTTTATCATAATGCCCTGAACTATTTCAGCAGTTTTTAATGCAATTTCTTAGGTATACTGTTTCATTTTTCTATTCTATAGTAAGGCCAGGATGGGTGGGGGGTAAGAACTTCTGATAAATTTAAAGATACTAGAGTGAAAATAAAGGGAATCATTAAAGAAGTACTGCCAATTATAGGCTATACTTTTGTTTCATGCATTTTTGGTTTTGGGGGTTTTTTTGCCTCTCATATTTGTATGCAGAAACATTATCTCTCAACACTTTGAAAGTGACTATATTCAGAGACACAGCCTTTAAAGGAAGGATAAAGTTAAATGCTGCCCTGTGGACTCTAATTCAATCTGACTGGTGTTCTTATAAGAAAAGGAGATTACAACACACACACAAACTGAAGACCACGTGAAGACATAATGAGAAGATGACCATGTACAGGCCAAGAATCAAAGCCTGAGAAGAAGTGCAGCTTGATGATAGCTTCACCTAACATTTCTAGCCTTTAAAATTATAAGAAAACAAATTTCTATTTGCTTCCATCTCCTAGTGTTATGGCTTGGATTCAAGTGTTCTGCAAGTCTGTGTGTTGAAGGCTTGGCCCTCACTGCAGCCATGTTCAGAACTGGGTTTGGGGAAGGACCTGGACCCTGAGGGCTCTGACTTCATCAATCCATGGATGGATTCATAATTCTATGGCAATATTAGAAGGTCCTGAAAACATTAGAAGTAAGTCACTGCAGTGTTCATGGAAGGTTTTATTTTTCCCGCTCTTTTGTCTCCTCTCCACTTTTAGAAGCCTTGTGACTAGTAGCTCTGCTTTGTGTCACCTTTCCACTGTGATGCACCGGTTCACCACAGGCTCAGAAATACTGGAGATAGCTGAACAAGGTCTGAAACATCTGAAACTGTAAATCCTCCCACTTTTAAGATGTTTTTCTCAGACATTTTGTCACACCAAAAAGAAAAAAAAAGTCCAAAAAAACCAAAAACCTAACTAACACATCTGCTCTGTGTTATTTTGTTATGGTAACCCTAGCAACTAATGCATTATCAGTGTTTGTCTTTGAAATGAAAGTAGAAGTCCAAAATCCCTTTTCTGAAAACTCTTGGTGCCTAATATGATTTAGAGTTAGATTTTTTTTTAAATCTTAGAGCATGTGGCATTTATTATGTAAAATCCCAGCAGCAACCTGAAGTAATGCCATGTAATCAAACTCATGATTCTCATTTTCTGAAGGAAAATGTATGAAAATACACAATAACAGAAAAACATAAAATGCAAACATCTTCACATTAGTTTGTATCAGAATGTGATTTCAAACAAAAGGTACTAAACTAAAATAAATAACCATAGATCAACCTCCAACACTTTCTGAGATGAAATATTAGAATTGGGTAGGACTCAGTTATAAGGAGTGGCAGCCTATTATGTGCAATATTTTGTCATCTTACAAGGTGAATGTTTAAGGAATAGTGATTTGTCTTAGTCTACTTCTGAATATCAGTCTTTATGTCCCTGATACAGCTAGCTTGTTGTCTCAAAAGAATCCCTTGATGTGTCCCTCTGTCTGCCCAGCCTATATATCTAGAAATATACATGCTGTACAACTTGACTGTGCAACATTGGAACTTTAAATCAATACAGCTTTTCCAATCTATGAAACATTTTAATTTAACTCTCAATTCCTAGTTATTTTGTAGCTGATTATGGACATAAATGTTTTATCATGACTTGCTTTGTAAACTCCTCCACTCTCACACTCTGAACCTAAAACTAAAGTGGTCATGCTGCCATGATGAACAGGCAAGGCACTCAACCCATTATTTAACATCGATCACCTGCAGGTTTTTCCCAGTGATGCTATTTCCTTCCCCTAATCACACATGTGTTCGTTAAAAGGAAGAGGAGAATGGAGCCCCTAATGAAGCATCTACTCTTCTAACTCAGTTTAAGCGACTTCTAGTACAATGTTTTCTTAAATTCTTCTGACATAGAAAATCCAGAATGTAGTCCTGCCTATCACAGTACTATCAGGAATTGTTTCTGATAGGAGTTTTTAAGACTGTTTTATGGGATGCATTTTCAGTAATTCCACAGTAATTTTAAGGAACTTAAAAATGTATCTAGCAATTGATCACTTTAATTTTCAATTAATTATACATCGCTCTATGCCATATAACTAATGACTAGTCAGCACAATATTCATAGTTCTGATTTGCTTACTTTTAAAAATATTAAAAATTAACCTGGTATACACACATTGGGCTTTTATTCACAAAAACCTTCAGAAAGTCCAAAGGATAAAGAATAGAGTCAAGAAAGATTGCATTTTGTTTTGTGTTGGCCTTTTTGATATTGTTTCAGGGAGGATTTTTGTTTTTTAAGAAACAACACATTGCCTTTATCTACCCTGGAAAATATACCCTTATGATACTTCTTATATGCTGTGATTGAATCTTCAAGAATCGAAATTTTAGATGAAGATGATATGATCAATAAAACATTATTAATGGTCCCTGAATCAAAACCTTATTAAAGACAGGAGTCTACTTGTGGGTTTTGCCAATCGCATTACTCTCTTGAGAATTATGAAGTAGTGGCAGCTTCATCTCTCTCTCAAGCCTACCTTGACATTCCATCCAATGTATGTGTGAATGAAACACAATAGACATTTGATATAATAATCTTGTTACCTAAAGTCCATTGGCATTTCAGTAAATCAAACTACAAACAATTTACTCTGGGATATTTGAGATCCTTCTGCTGAATACATGTTTTAATTTAAGGTAGGAAAGCAATATGTTCACATCTTGCAATTGATCCACAGTATGTTTTCTATGTTTAAAGTACTTATGAGTATAATTAATTCTATACGAACAGCATGTTGTCATGTTATATATTATTAGCAACATAAAGTTGCAGTACTGATACATAAAAAGAATTATCCTAAAAAGTATCAAGTTAATAACACCCTCTGTTTAAATGCCTGGCTTTAAACTAAAGTTTAGAAGCAGTCTCAACATTTGTAACCAGGAACATATGGAGGGCAAGTAAAAATGAAGGTAAAGGGGGCAATGCAAATTATACCAAGAACTAAATCACGAGTCCTTTGTTCATTTGTGGATCACTGAGGTGAGCCAACAGAGCCAGCTCATAGTTCTGGTAGGTGAATATGTGGCACAGGTTTAGCCTTTGGCTTTGCCTCAGGAAAAATACTTTAACAGCTACATCTATATAAAATTCCTACCTTTCAATTATCCCTGCCTGAGAATGGCTTTGCAGCAATGTGCCCAAGATCAGAACAAGGTTAATGCATTTAACATTTTTCTAAAAAATGGGTTTTAAGGAGAGCAATAGGGAGGGGTCATGAGTAACCTTCTTTTGACAGGGAAATCTGCAATCAGTCTTCATAGCTCAAATGCCTACAACAAAAAGGGGTGGCAAGCTTTGTACCAGAAGATGTGAGTGCATTCTCACAAAGTATGTCCTCATGCCATTTCTTTAATTGTGCTATCAGAAGAAAATTTTGAGAATATTAATGATAAATTCAGGGAATTTTTGCCTTTTTACATATAAGGATTTCTGAAATTAAATTCTGAGGATAAAAATGTGCTCTATTGTTCTAATTACCAAACTTCTCCCTTGAAGCTGGGAATTTAAGAAAGCATTATGCAGATAACAATAATAGCCCAAATATTCACATTTTGTACATTTTTATGAAAAAATGTGTATTTTTTCATAACCTTTAGCAATGTACATAAAATATGTATTTTTCACAACATATACTCTTTTCTCATATCCTCTTTTTATATAAATAGTGTAACACTTATTTGTGTGAAGAAGTATTATAAAGGCAAAAAAAGTACAATTGTATATTTGCACTTTATGTCAGAATTCATTGAAGATGTAGTTTAAGACACTAAAGTCATTCAATATAACCTAGAGGTATAATGCATACTTACATTTCTTAAAGTGGAAATACTAAGAGAAGCAATATGATAAAATTTTGAAACACTATTTCAACAAAGGAATACTGTTCCATACTCTAGAATTTTTTTCCCCTAACTCTAGAAAAATATACAACACTAAGTGTTTGGGGATAGATTTGGGGCAATGTGAATGCTGTCTCACATAGTAAAAGCAAGAACAACAAAAAGCTTTACATATCTACATCTAGGTTCCTCATATAGACTCAAAAGTTTAGCAAGATTTATGCTTCCAACCACTTTCATGAAATAGAACATACATGAATCAGGTAAGAAACTTACAATACAAAGATCATTTTAAATGTTCTTGTAAAATGTCTTTTAATGTAGACATTTAACGATTTTATGGGAAGAAGAGATCATCAACTTAGTATAATCAAATTTATGCATCATCAGTAAGTAAAGGCTAACAAAATGCACATTTTGTACTATATAGGAAAATTGAAAATCTGACCAAACTTTCCACTCTAGAAAGCATTTTGCAGAGTTTTCTAAAGAATAAAATTAAGGATGTCTATGTGTGAGGCAGGTTGTCAATGTGTTTGTGTGTGTGTAAGTAGTGGACCAGAAATTGAATGACTCATGTTTTTCTTTTTGAATGATTTTGAATTAAACATTTATTTTAATTATGGGTCAATATTTTTAATATAAAAAATGGAACAATACATCCACTTAATTGTCACACAGAGTCATCATGATAAGAGATAGGTGAATATGCAATGAAGGTTATAAAGTGCTTTACAGTTAATTAGCTGCTTTTAGAACCTGATATGAGAAAGACAGATTGAGAGTATTAATGGAAGAACAGGGAGACAGTAAACTTAAATACTCCACCTGATTTAAGGGTGTTTATCACAATATTAAACCGGTCAGAGGTGGCAAACTCAGTCATTTAGTTGCTACCTGACAGAAAACAAATTATCTAGCTGATTTTCCCCCTAAATTGACTGAAAAGGTTAGTTGTTGTTTTGGCAACATGTAAACACAGCCAGGAAAAAATAATAACCTTCTCTAACTTCCATTATCTATCTGTATTTGAAACAAATGCAGATGGAGAGCTGATTATCATAGTGACAGCCTCTGCTATAATTAAAAACATGGAATCTATTGCTGAAGTAGGGGTATGTCAAAGGGCAAAGAAAGGTCTGGCCTTACCCATGCATTATCCAAAGGCTTTTGGATGTGAAAATGTTTCAGCTGCTTTAAGCAGATATATTGACCTATGGCTGATGTGCTAATATAACTATGACAGAAAAATTTAAGTGCTATCAATTAGCAACTGTAGTACAATAGTCAAAATGTAAAAATTCAAATGGTAGAACATGTATGTATGGTTTCCTATCAAAAAATCACATAATTTTAGCATATTCTTTTGTGAAAATATCATTTATACCAATGTAATGTGACCGAAGTAAATACATAATGCAATATTTTTGCCTTCTCAGATGTATCTTTTTATTTTATATTCAAATAATTATGGAGCCTTTATGACTCATGTTGTTGTTCATACATCAGCCAAAATCTTGTCTGTTTTATTTGCTTTATCTTAGTGTTGCTTGAGATTTCAAAAATGTGCACCAGATTTTAATACAGTTATGTGGTGGGTCACAGTTTATGGCAGATAACTTGGATCTCAAATAAAGATGAAAAAATATTTTTCATTAGCTTTGGTTTGTATTAAAAAGCAAGATGGAGTATAGAAATAATTACCAAAAAGTGGAAAAGTCAATAAAATATCCTCTGAAGCATTAAATCTCTCTGTCTGGCAGTTTTGGTCTATCAGGTTCAAAAATCTCCTAAATAAAATACTTTAAAAAATGTATACTACTCACAGGCAATGGGAAAAAAATAAGATCCAAGATACATCATGTACAGGTACAAGCACCCAACGATAAATGTAAATGTATTGTATACCTAAAATGTACCAATAAAAGAATTTAAACAAAAACAGTGTATGCTACTGATGTTCTATAATGTTAATTCCTCTAATCCTATCAAGTGTATCCACTTAAAACTTTAAACAGTAGTCACATAATTAATTAAATTTCATCTTTTTAAAAATGATGGTTTGAATTTACCTTTGTGCAACATGGATTTTGCGCAGTGTGGACACTCTCTTATTCTGCATCTTGATATGCTTCACATTTTCCCTATTGAATGGTAATTCCAGGATCCAGATGCCAAACTGCAAAAATATTCTTCCAGCAGCAGCATATGGTTCCTTGGCAAACTTATCTAGCATCTGTACAAAAAGCTTCTGGTTTCCTCTGGGTATGTAATACTTCTGGCTGCTAAGAGGCTATTTGTTGCAGTCTTTTCCTTACAGACATCACTTCTCTTGACAAACCTTTGGTTCTAAGCAAATTTTGCATATTTTTTGTCCATTTGAGAATCAGTGATATACATAAGCTTGCTTTACAACCAGGCAGCTATCCAAATATTCTCATTTTATGACCAGGGAGTGGATTTGGCACTGATACAAATTGGTTTAAATAGAATAAGAGTTTATTTAGCTACCTTGATAAATAGCAGTTTGTTCCTAATAAAATATGAAGATCATCTACATTGTGGTTGCTATTTGTAATGATTGTTGAGGTCAAGAAAAACAGCATTTGAAATGAATGCTGCACAAGGTACAAGTATTTGGAAGCATGAGTTGAACTTAGCAGGCAGACTACTATAAATGGTATGTGTGGTGTGTAGTTACTCATATGTAACTTTTATTTCACTGGAAATTCAGCCTCTTAGCAGCTGTTCAGACTGAGTTCCCCAGCTGATATATAGCATAGGTATCTGCAGCTTTCCTAGTATGGAAAACTGTTTCATTGGTCACCATTTTAAGAACTAAATGCAAGCATTCTACTAAAATTAGAGATTGTTTCATGTTGAAGAATTCATCACATAACTTATGGCAGATTGAGAGCAAAATCTTTTGCGGCTTCTCATGCATTTCATATCATATTATTATAAGTGTTGAAGTATCTCCTCAAAAGAAAGTAAAGTTTGCAAACAGGAAGTATTTAAACAAGACTCATTATTCCTGTTGAAAAGCTAAGGCCCACCCAACAAAATGTATCCAAAAATATCAATATCCATAACCTTAATGTTTCTGAAACCTAGCATTCTTAATATTCCATGTCTTTCTCATATGACATTTTTAAGAAAATATATTTTTAAAGGCCACTTGGAATAAAGAGGTGAAGAATATTTCCACTGCATACAGTTTTCTCATGGTTGGCACACTGTTCTCAGATTTCTGAAGAAAACTTTTTAAAGAACTGGCCTAAAAGCAAGGAAAAGGAGCACTATTGACAGATAAAGCTGGGATCCCAGGCTTATGTGTTTGTTGAGCACTTTCATAAGATAATGGTATTTTCTCCTGCATATAGAAAGAGGGAGAGTCCCTTATATAATCATCAGGTGGAAGTGAATAAGGGTAAACAGTTTCCTCTACTGGAATACATCCCATAGTCTTCAGTGTATTAATGTGCATTAGGAATCTAAAGAAAGATACATAGCACTCACATCTTTAACACTGAACACTGTTTTTCTTTCTTTTTTTTCTAGAAGTTATATTGGAATGATATTATATAAGCTGCATTCGGGGAAATTCTAATATATAGCAAAGACCTTCATCAGCATTTCTTAAATAAGCTGTGGAACATCACGTTAAGCTTAGAAAACTCCAAAAATAAAGGAGCTGTGATAAAATGCAGTTATTTCATGTAAATTGTACAAAAGAGTCCTATTATACATTTAGCATATTGAAGTCTTTTAAAAACCTTGGAGTAAAAATTGTACCTAATTTTTAAGGGATTATAGTGAAATGATTGGTGTGTTAGTCACCTTTCCATTGCTGGAACAAAATACTTGACATATACAACTTAAGAGGAAGTGAAGCTTATTTGAATTCCAGTATTCACAGGTTTCAGTGACTAGCTGGCTAGTTCCCAGGCAGAAACATCACAGTCTAAAGGCACAGTGGAGAAAGATTCACCTGGGGGAGTCAGGAAACAGAGCCAGATGGAAAGAGCTGGAGAGCAAGGGGGCAGGAACCAGATAAAACCCCCAGTATCAGAGCAGCACAAACCTGTGCTTCAGTGAGGCTCAACTTCCCAAGTGTCCATCACCTCCTAGTGCTGCCGTCAAATAATGCTGTCACTGATGCATTAATTTGCTGATGAGAATAGAGTAGAAAAGCACTCATGGTCCAACCTTTTCTGGGAACACCCACAAAAAACACTCACAAATGTAATTTACTAATCTCCTATGTGTTTAGCCATCCAGTCAACTTGAAAAATTTACACCTTTTCATTCCAAAGATAAATATTAGATGACAAAGAACAAAGATGTGGTTTGATACACTAAATAAAAAGAGAGAGAAAGAAATTCCAAGAGGGGTATAGGAAGATTAATCACTTAAAAAGGCTCCAAGGAAAGAGTGCTTTACTTAGTCTCCCAAATCAGATATGTGTAGGAGTCAATATTATAGGTGGTATAATTTGTTTTTCATTATTAGTTTATTCCAGCTTTCAAATTATCCTTCAGTAAATTTTTACTAATTTATAATTTCCTTTTAAACATCATCAATTTCTAAGTTAGTATAAAGTTCAAATCTTTCATTTTTCTTTTTAATAGTATCCTCATTAGGATAAATAAATTTCAGTTAGCAGAAATTCATTAAACAATTTGGAATGAAATTGGCAAAAAAAATGCTCAGTTCTAAAGTTTTACATATAACAATGTCTTCTATCTGTGGCAATAATTTGAATAACATTTCAGAAGGCTTGAACTCATAACAAGAGGTTGAGATATCATATTCCATTTTGTAGTTTAGGGATTAATGGCAGAGAAAACTGAAACTAAGAGAATTGATAAGAATTTAAGAGAGGAAATTACTCGATGTGTTATTTATTACCAGTGAGCCTATTGAGTTGAAGAGTAGAAGCTAGGGCTGTAATATAGATCTACTTGTGGCTGGTGACAAAGCATAACCTATATCTATGCTGACAGGTAGGGAGGGGAAGAGAGATGCGCTACCAGCTACAGTACTGTGCTACAGAGCATGTGAACAGGAATTAACTTTTTCAATTTAAATTTCAGCCCCTACACACATCATGTGAGAAACCTTAATCAAATGTATTTTATTTTCCAAATTTGAGTTACCTCCGGTGTGACATGGAGATATTAGTTCTCACCTTGCAGGGATGTTGTGAAGACTCATTGAGGTGATCTGTATGAAGTTCTTGTCAGAAGATAGGAAGTGTTAGATACCTATTGATATTGGTGGTCCTAGCAGTATTAACAGCCTGAGAATTACCTGAGGCCACTCCTCAGCTGGTGAGGGGCAGACAGAGAAAAAAGGAGCAATGAATTCTTTTAATGCTTACTCTAGTTCTGGAAAAGCTGAGTTTCCATAAATGAACCTAACCTCAATAAATCTAGCAAGGTACAGATAAAAGAAAAAAGAAGAGGGAGTAAAAATGACTTTTCCTTCATACCTTAAACTGAACTAAGATCTAGCCATATTGAGAGCAGTAGAAAACTGTGCCAATGATTCAGTAATTCAGACAAAGAGGTATACTAAGTGTTTGGTCGAAAACATCATAATTGATAATATCAGGAAAAATTATTTCTGTAGCACTATTATTTTACCTACAAAGGGAAAAGCTAATCATTCAGTAAAAATGTCATGTTATCCTATGCTATTTTTTATTAGTAGTTAGATGGTATAAAGTTCCAATATCATAGATGGTTAACTGACAATAGATAGATAACTGTCAGATCTCCTGAATACACAAAGGACAACTTGAAACAGCAGTTAGTACACATCTCTTTACCAATTTATCCTCACTGCAGGCAGGTGCTGTGCTGTTCAATTCTTCTGTTTGTTCAGATCATACAAGAAGGATGATAGCAGAGACTCTCCCTTGTCAAACTGGTACTTATTTGCCTTTTTTCATTTCCTGATGATAATAATAAACTGTTTTTCTGTTATTATTTCTCATTTGGTCTACATATTTCAGTGTGGCTATCCCAGTATTAGTTGTATAGATACTGAATATTCCATTTGATCTAATCATTTCAAAACTGAATCATATTCTTCCATTATTTGCTGAATAAATAATAAATTTTTAATAAAGTTGTGATAATTATATTCCAACATTCAAGGTTAAAAAATGTCGATCATATCCACCTTCTGAATCTTCATTTGTTTTTTCTGTTTCAGTTTATTTTAATTGCACACTTTTTTCAAAATTTTTTACCCTTTTCTATTTATTTTTTGTATCTGTGATAGCTTTCTGAGAAACTCTGACCTGTTTCTGACCTGTATTGCAGAGAATATTGATTGTATGCAGTATAGTTTTTTAAAAGTTTTAATTGAGGTAAAATGTGTATAACATAAAACTATCTTTATCATTTTTAAGTATACAGGTCAAAAATATTAAATATATTCACAATGATGTGCAATCAATCCCTAGAACTCTTTTCATCATACAAATTTGAAACTTTATACCCATTAACAAAACTCATCTCATTATCTGATTGGGTTCAGTGGAATAAAATCACCCTCTCCTGGGTCAACGTTGAGTTCCTGATAGTAACCTGAGTTCAGAAAGGAGCTCCATAGAGAAGATACAACTTAGAGGAATATAAACTATATACACTGTACCTACTTCCTACTTTTGAATATGAGGGAACAAAAAGAAAACTACAAATCCATGGGTTACATATACAACTAAGCAAAGATGCAGCAAAAAGTTCTACATATCTCACAAATTTGGAGAGATTACTTCATTCATAAGAATTAATTATAAGATAAGTTTTGTATAATCATAAAAAATGAACTGAAATATATTATTTTACCAGAAAAATGATTGAAGAAAATCAATCTTCATGGTATGAAAGATACAATCATTTAACTAAAGAGTTTTGTCATTATTTTGATGATTTTGTCTCAGAAATTAAATACTAAAACTACAATAAATTACTTGACTTATCAGTGTTATTATAATGGGTCCTCCCTAAATGTCTTACTAGAACAACTTGTTGGGTTTTTATCTCCCCCTTTCAAGTACATTCAAATAGAGACTTTTTTTCCTGACCATTCCTCTCTAAAAGAAAATGTCGCACTGTGGTTGTGCTGTTAACATTATAAAATGGCCTGGGCCATACTTTCTCACTTCAAAACAATTTTCAAACTATTATTTTAGACCTATTGGTACTGATTTAGTTGTAGGAATTCAGAGAAAAGTATATAATCCTAAGAGTTTTTAAATTATAGTATTTCAGAACACTTAAAAATAATTTTTATTTGCATAATACTTTAAAAAGCATATCATAAATATATTTAAATTTCATTAAATACTTCTATATTTATGGTTGTGTATCCATTTGTCAGCATATTTTAAATTATAACTTTTGTAATATAATTATTGCAATTATCTAGTAGTCTTCTGAAACACTAAGGAAAAAAGCTATATAGAGATACAATTTGTCTTATTAAAGTATCAAGGCTTAGTGTTAACCATCTGAAAGAGATTTATAGAATATTAGACATATAATTCATGTTTGGGGTTAGGTAGAGCAAGCACTTATTAAAACTAAGAAGTCACACCGTTGTACTCCACGAAGGTATGTAAACCATATAGTGTTAGTTTAGGTAGGTTTATAGCATTATTCCTAAGTGCTATAAATCAAGTATACATTTTTTCTAATGATACCAGCAAGAGAAAAACCCTTGCTTTATGTGTAACTAGAAATAGAGGCCAAGGCTGCTATGGAATATTTTGAATACCCACACTTCAATTTCAAAATGAACCTCTTCAGATACAGTGATTTCCAAGCATCCTATTCTACCTGAATCAGGAAAATGTACAGTGGAATGTAAATAATGTATACTATATTTAGATAAACAATGTAAATACTTTATAGACTGTTCAGTAAATAATGTATATTCTTAGAAAAACAGTATCAATATTTCATGGACTTCTGGGCCACTGTTAAGGTTCAGATTAAACCTTTGAGTTTAGAGAACATTGCGTTTATTAAAACTCAATTTCTTCCACCCAATAGAATTCTGCAAGGTCCTGGATAAATTGTCATACATAAACTATAGTTCTACCACAATCACTGTATTAACTGTACATTATGTTTTCTACTTGCTACACACTAAAATCTTATGAACTTCCAAGTTTGAGAAATGTTTTGTTACAAAGCGTACAGAAAATTTTCTTGTCAGAAGCTTACCAACCTTACCAATCACATTATGAATTCATATTATATTCTTGATCCATTAGGATTGCAAACTGAGTCATGTATTTCTAATAATAATGTTTACTGTTCTCAAACTTTGATTCCATTATAGAAATTAATTTTATTCCTTTTTCCTCTCAGAATTGCACTACTCTTTATTTATAGAGGTTGCCTAGTAAGGCTATAAAGAAATCTTCTCTTTTGGTTTTTTTCTAAACAGCTGAAAATGTACTTTGCATGCCTGTCCTTTTGGTTCTTCAGCACTGTGGCATATCATTGCAGTCTCATATTTAATATTCAATATCTATTGTTAAATTCTCATAAAGTACCAGTAAGTGCTCATATGTTCTAATTAATAGGCATAGTGTGAAGGCCATAACCAGCTTCACAGAGGAGAACAATGAACTCACAGATCACAGCTGCAATCCACCAGAGGTTGGATGTGAAGATTTCCTCAACTGCTGAGTATTTCAAGCAGGAGGAGCAGCTGGCAAGCGAACAGAACCTATGATGCAGGAATAGTTTGTTGGAGCCATGAAAAACTGTAGATGTCAAATGCATATCAAGTAGTATTGTGTACCAACTGGTTAAAATTCTTTGTTTCTAAAGACATAGCATATAAAAATGGAGATTTCCTGGTAAACTAAACTAATATTTAGATGAATAAATGAATAATTACCTGGATATTTGAAGTCCAAACAATAGCTGCATATTTGGGGTGAACACAAAATGAAGTTTATGTTAACATCATATTAAATAATGACACAAGATATGTCACAATATGAGCCTGTCAACTGGGGTACATAAGTGCTTGTTGCACATTCACAGACTTGAATATTCCCGAAACAAGATGGAAATCACAGAAATGTGACATTGGTTCATCACAGAGTGTAACCAGTTTTCCCTTTCTAAGAGATCCATATTACGTTAAAGTCTACTTAAACTGTGCACTCCTAATGTTATAATCTCTGTACTGATGGATTTAACAGACTTATAGTTCATTTCTTAACAAGTAAGGCTCTTTAACTGCAGTAGTCAATGGGGATTTAGAATCATGTAGATATATTCTCAGGAATCACTTGATAAAAGGTAAGTGAAAAATAAAGAAAACAAAAGGATACAATGATCATCAAGAATTAATACCAGTTAGGATGGTACCTCACTTCACAAATTTAAATCATTCCACGATTCTGGAAAAGATGGCCATGTTTGTATTTGTGCGGGAATGGTGGCTGTGGATGTGTTTGTCACTGAGTGTAGTTTCCAATCAAAAACAGAGTTTTGTCAAATATTTCTATTTGAAAACCACATTGTTCAAAGACAGAAGCATTCATGAACCAAGGTACTACTGTATAAGTAATAAAACCAAAGTGTAAAGAAACATTATAGAAGACCAAAAAGTCGTTAGATGTATAAAAGGAGCCTTCATTTTAACACGTCTTTTGTTCAAGTGAGTAGAAATATACAATTTGTATTTCTGACATTCAAATTGTCATACATTTCAAAAAATACGTAAACCAGGCATGGAGGTGCATGCGTATAATCCCAGCACTACAGAGTCTGAGGCAGGAGGATCTCCTCAAGTTCATTGCCAGCCTGGACTAGACAGTGAGTTTAAGGCCAGTCTGGTTAATATAGAGATGCTTTGTCTCAAAAACAAACAAAAGTAAAATAAAAGAGATGTTGTAATTGTAGGGGAGTAAACCTGGTGACCTAAACATTAGAGTTTAAGATTCTAATTGAAAATAATTAGTGACAGACCAAAGATAAGCATATCTAGAAATCAGATCTGCTAAAAGGTCTTTGAAACGTATCATCTGCATGTTGTTGGGTTGTTGCCAACACAATGAACTTTGTCCATTTTTCTAAAATAATGAGTTCCAATATGAGTTAAAAGTTACTCATTGCTTTGTAAGTTATAGCATATTTATATACAATTATTTCATCTGATTCTTAAAATAACCCTAAGAAATAGATAGGTGTTAGGTACATTCTAAACCTGAGGAAACTGAGATATGGAGGGATTAATTTCCATAAAGTTTCTGATTAGAAAAAAATGATGTTCTTGAAGCCTAAGTCAGTCTATTCTGTATGAAGAATCTCTTTGATAAAGTTGTGAAAGAAGTGAGGAAGAAGTGAACAGAAGAAGGTGGAAAGAGAGAAGAAGGAAGAATGAAATGAGGAAAGGAAAGAAAGAAGAAATAAAGAAAAAAAAGACAACCCAAATCTTTGGAGTGGAAAGAAAAATTTATTTCCAAAGCCTTAGAATTCTAGCTCTCAGTTACCAAAACAAAATGCAAACTAAGGAAAATAATTCAAAACCTTTTAAACACATTGTTAAAGTCAAGAATTATTTCCAAATTGCCTACCACTAAATATTTGTTGTATTAAAAAAATGAAATTGGAATATACATAGGGTTGGTTATTAACAACCTGAGGTGTTTCTCAACTTAGAAAAACAATACTTTCACATTTTAAACATTTTTTTCTGTAACCTCAAGCATACAAATATTTATCTTCACTTCATTTCTGTTAGCATTTCTGTAGCAGTCACTTAAAGTTCTCCTTTTACTGCAAACCAGGCAAGGAATAAACAAAACTAGCCAATTGAGCTAATCAATTCCTACTCAACACATATCAGTGCTCATTTCTAAAACAGTTTATTTTCTTTAAATTCTGATAATGAGAGTAAAAGGAAATGTTTCCACTCATAATTTCTGCACATCAGCAACAGTAGAAAGTGACAATGGTCATAAAAGGATCAACATCCTCTTGACCTAAAACATGTATCCGTGAATATTCATTGGCCCATTTACATGCTTGGTCTATTTAGCAAATTGTTTAGGTTGACCACATTTGAACCAAATACATTGCCAGAACACTGAAAAGATTGTCTATATGAATATCCAAGGTATAATTTTGTCACCAGGCTGGGTCTGACCAGGCTCCCAAACCTGAAATAAGGAACTTAATCCACCTTCTTGTAGAAGAAATTTGCAGGTCCACTGACTCACATCATGGAAAAAGAATTTTTAGGAAGCCTCAGTAAGAAGCATGGGAAGAGTTATTAAGAGATTTAGGACTGAAGAGTGGAATGTGGGCACTGAGAAATGAAACCCATTATTACATTATTTCCTGAAACAGGGAAGTTTATGTTTATCTTGAAGGGCTGGAAACCCCAGGAAATAGTCCCATCTCCATCCCCAACCCCAAGAAGGAACTAGCCCATTGTATAGTATATATGGACAGGTTTTCTTTCTTTTTTTTTGTTTTTGTGGATTTTTAAAAATAGGTAATGAAAACATTCTTTGTTTTCTCTTAACCTTTTCCTTTGTTTTAGGATCACCTTCCAGTTCTTTATTTTCTCAATTAAGCCAATTTATGGGCTTTGACTATTCCTGAGGAATTTGAAGTGTGATTGGTCTTGTAGGGAAGAAGCCAAAGTTTAACCAAAGGTAAAAATTGCCTTGAGTAATTTTCGCTGGGTCCTAGAAATTGCAATCTTCTTAAAATTACAATTTTTAATCATCATTTTCTTGTCTCTTTTCTACCTATTTTTTATTTCTTCTATAGTACCTCAGTTCTACATATATCCAAATATATTATGATTTTTACTAGTTTCAATAGCATAGATTAGGAACTGTCTCCGGCTTAGCTAACTGAATTGGTAATTATTGCAATTGAATGAATTTTGAAAGCTGTTACATTTTTATCAATGTTATCTAAAATTTTCTAAAGATTTCTTTCCATGAATATTTTATGGAATCAGAAGATGTAAACAAAATCTTTGCCTACCACTTTCTTACTATGCAAGTCATTTCAAAGAACTGATTATTATTTGAAATATTAGAAAAATGTTTCTCACTGAAAGTGAGTTTATTAAACCTAAGTTAATATCCGTACCATGATGATATTAATATAAAGTGAGATAATATGTGTGGAAATATTCTCAAAGGCAAACACTATTTTTCAGTATTGATCGCTATTTTGTACAAGAAGTCATAGAAAAATTCAGTGGATATTTAAATTTTTAGAAAATTTATTACAGTAAAAAGATACATCACCACTAATACCCCTCAAAATAATATAGGTAGTACAATTGCAGTTGACAGACTATTCCCTTCCAGTCACTTACCTGCACCTAGGCAATGTCTCAGGGCCAACCCTCCCTACCAACAATTGTCCTAGGGCCTACTACCTGTAAGTAGAAATAAGACTCACATATGTCAGATCCTCCTGCATGACCTACAGTAACCTTTCTTCACTCAAAGCTCAATTAAGGTTCATGCATACATATGGCATCTCATGCAACAAATTATAAGAGTGAGTTATGGAAAAGAATATGTGTGAGAGATACAGTACACTGTCAATCACGTTGTCAATCATGCTCTGAAAGACCCAATGGAAGGTGCCCTAGACTTGGCCCAATATTTTAAATTCATAAACCCAATGGCTTTGAACACTCGAGTATGCCACTTTTCTTCAGCCTGAGCCTGCTCACTCTGAGCATACTGTTACTTGATTACTTTCCCTTACTATTCTATGCCACATCCAATTCTTTGTCACATACAAGAATCTTTAACTATAACAATTTGTTTTTTTACTTTAAACTTCCACTGTACATTTGGAACATCTTTTTTGAATACATGCACATCTATCTACCTATCAATCAATATATAAGTGATTTGTGTATCTATTTATTTTGTAGAAAAGTGCTTAATCAAACCCATAACATTAAGAGTATCTTTGGTGGTATGTTTTTGGCAAAACCCCCCTCCCTCCTTCCTTTGCTGAGCTTTCCTTCCTTTCTTAGCTATTGCTTAAGAACTTTATAACAGCTTTTAATTGCTGTTACAATTTTTGTTAATTTCTTTCTTTCCTTAAATTTCAGTCTGCTTCTTATGAATACCTTGCTTTCATGTTAAAGGTTTGAAAAGATATAAGCAATTGAGAATAATGTCTACAAAAGACCCCTGCTAAGCAGGAAGACTTTGTATAGATACACAGTAGGGTTAAGGGCAATCAATTAGGACTTGTTTGTTTTAAGACGTCTGACTCTTAAGTGTTTCTTACCAATGGTCAGTTACTGCTAAGTGATCTGGACCTACTTCATTAGTCCTAAGTAGATTTGGAGCTGGGAGGAGAGAGAAATCCTTAACATCTGCATGGCTGAGGCTTTATGTATTATTAACTGCATTAGTGATTTTAATAGGAATGCTTATGCACATATGTGTACACTATCTGTACACACATAATAATGTCCACCAGCAGATATTACTTATAATAACTGACAAATTGATTCTTTCTACATCACTACATCAGTTTGTGTATTTAGATGATGTTTTACTAGTAGTTGTAGTTTCTACTTTTTAATTTAGCTAACAAATAAATTGTATATTTGCATCTTTGGCCACATCAGTGTAGTGTGTTGTGTATCTAATAAGAATTCTTAAAGTAAAATACTTAGTTATTAAAAGAAAACACAAGATAAACTTTGCAAATCAGTTCTGAATAGAAAATTGTAGTATCTGTGTATGTGCACTTCATAGCAATTAATCCATTTTTATAGAGGAATTTAAAATTTGAGTAACCGGCCTACAGTTACACAGCCAATGAATGATGAAGTCAAGAACCAGTCCTTCATTCCTGTGTTACATTTCAGTCTAACTTTACATTAGAAATAAATAAATCTGACAAAGAAAAGAAGAAAGGGGAGTAAACAAATCTGCGAAAGAGAACATACTACATGATGCACTGTGATAGAAATACAGAGAATAATAAGAATGATGGCCAATACAGAAGAGGGGTCAAGTTCATTTGGATGAAAAATCCCAAAGGCATTCACAACATGGTTTTTTGTTTAGAGCCACTAAATGAGTGCTTTTCAAAATACCAAGAGAATGAAGAAAGACAATTCTAAAGGCAAATGTTCTGAAGTTGATATAGGAAAAATATAACTCCCGATTTGCCCAGATTGTGGTCTCATAAAGTCGAGAAATGAAAGAGTGAGCCAAAGGAGGAAGTTGTAAGAGTTATTGGAAATAAGGAGAGAATAGTTCCTGGATTTTCAGGAGAGTCCCCAATGGGTGGCCGCCAAGGCCCTCAGTCAGGGGTAATTCTTACAGTGAAGTCACAGCATGGGTACAACTTGGGTCAAACTGCAATCACCTGATAGGGTTACAAATATAGCTGCTTAGTTAATATCGTGGGAAAGACATATGAAAAGAACAAAGGCATTTTGGGGAAGGGATATGTCCAGATGTTATGGTCACCCACTGGGCCATCTGATGCTTAGCTGGACTTACTGGACCAGGTGTTGCTAGTTACACTTTAATCTCAAGTTGCTGTTTATCCCTCAGGGAGGCATGCAGTACTGGTCATTGTGTCTCCATCTTGAAGCCTGGCCTTCTTTAGATGTGCCTCCAGCCACAATTCTGATGTCTTTATTTTTGTGTCAACTTCCTTGGGGGCCCAATCCTTCTTTGACTCTATTAATCTTTACCTAACATAGATGCCTATAATAAAGTGAGAAACAGCTTGAAACTGAGGCAAGATAGAAAAAAATGACATGGAGAAGACAGGAAAAATCATAGTTTTAAAATTGTCTTTTAATAAAAGTTTCAGGTTGAGAACATGAGCCTCTTTGAAAATTCCTCGGCATCTTTAAGATACAATAAGCCTTAGCCATTACCTTCTTACACCACCTGTAAATGGACCCAGGCCATTCCCTTTTAACTATTAATGGGCCTAGACCATTTCCTTTTACTTATAATGGACCTTTTTTTCACCTGTGACTAGAGTGTCCCTTTTCACCTCTAAATAATGAGTTTTCCCATACTGGGTGGGCTACATCTCTATCACCTGTGATGATTATCACCTGTGAATGAGCCATTCCCCTTCTCCTACAGAAAGAGGAAATTTACCTGTAAATTAAATTCCTTCTTTACACAGAATCACAAGTTCTGCAGATTTCTATCCTATGGTTGGGGTGAGTCAAATTTGGCAATTTCCACTTTGCGGACCTCCTTGGATGTTGCGCAGTTGTTACTACGGGTGATAGTGTCCCAGACAGGTGCCTATTGTCTTGTTCTTCCTTTGTCAACTTCATCATTCATTGGCTGTGTTACACAAATTTTAAATTCCTCTATAAAAAATGATTAATTGCTGTGAAGAGCACACACACAGATACTACAATTTTCTATTCAGAACTCATTTGCAAAGTTTATCTTGTATTTTCTTTTAATAACTAAGGGACATGATGTTAAAGAAACGGTATTAAAGTTTAATCACTCAGAGTGAGAAGGCTCATACTGGTGGAGAGGAAAATGGCAGGAGCCCTGAGGGTATTGTGTTTAGGGAATTATTAAAGTTGTTATGCCACGTCTAGGGCACCTCCTGTCAGGTCTTTCGGACCAAGATTGACAACATGATTGACAAGGCCTGAATCACATCTGGGGTGTCTATTGCACATGTGCTTTCCCATAATTCACTGTTATAATTGGTTGTATGGCATGCAGTACATAGGCATGAACCTTCAGTGAGCTCCCGGTAAAGAAAAAGTACTGCAGGTCATGTGGCAGGATCTGGCACACACATGACCTCCTTTGGAATTTAAGAAATTTCAGGATCAGGGTCAGGATCAGGACTGTTTTTTTTCTTATCTCTTTCTCCAACAATAAATCTTAGGATAAAGTTTGGGGGATTGGCCCTGGGACATTGCCCAGGTTTAGGAGCATGGAGGTCAGGTGACCCCTATGCCAACTCTACCATTTATATTATAGTGACAAAAACCACAAACTTTCAGCTACACAGTTATATAAGGCTGTCTTCCATAGTTATAACATTGTTATTGTAAGAATTGGTTAGTATTTCTTGAACACCTACAACTTCCCTAACATTCCATAGGACTCTCACAATAATACAAGAGTTAGGTCATTTCCTAGTCCCATTTTCTGGAGGAAGAAAATGAATACAACTCAGTTAAATAAATTGCTCATGATTGGAAAACTTACATGTGGTTAAAGATTTGAACCTTGTTTTCTGAATCTGGAACATAGTACCCTTAAATGGATGCACGTTGAGGTGATACTCTTAGTGAAATAAATAGGACACACATGTATAAGTACTGAATAGTTTCTCTGGTGTGAGAAACTGAAAGTATAAATAAGGACCAAAACATATAATAGGTAATGTGAAATAGGAAGAAAAGGGACAAAGGGGAAGGAAGCGGGAGGGGGTAGGGGAAAGGATAGAAGGGAATGGGATTAAAATGAGAAAATGGAAAAATAGGAACAAAAGCTTGGTAAATAGGGAGGAATGGAGGGGTTGAAGGGAGGGCTGGGCAAGGGTGAAAAATAAGAACCAAGAAAGATTATGTAAAGGTGCAATGATCCAATGATGAATGTCATTATATTGTATACCTAAAATGTACCAATGATTAGAATGAATAATCGATAATGCAAAATAGGAAGAAAAGGTCCAAAGGGGTAGGGGTAATGGGAGGGGCAGGAGAAAGGAAAGAAGGGAAAGGAAAAATGATGAGAAATGGAAAAAATGGAAATAAAGTCTTTGTAAATAGGGAAGGGTGGAGGGGATGAAGGGAGGGCTAGGAATGGGGAAAAAGTAAGAACCAAGATGCATCACGTAAAGGTACAATTCCCAGTGAGAAATGTAAATGTGTTGTATACCTGAAATGTACCAATGAAAGAATTTAAGAGAAAAAAGTTTTTAAAAAGAGTTATGCTAACTAGATGAGTAATTTCAAATTGTATTATTAGTAGTATTATTCTAAAACTTAGTATTTTACTTACTATTTAAGACTCCAGCATAGATGCTAAACTATCAATCTCTCCACAATGTGCATTTAAAATAGATGGAAATAATAAAACATTTTAATGATTGGAAAATTTTGCTGAGAGTTATTGTGGCTTTATTTTGCTGATAAATCACCACATAAAGAAAAGCAAACAATGAAATCAGAACCGCACATTTTTCACACAACTTGCCAAGGTAAGGCTTTTTCAAGAAACCCAGTTATTTGGCGTGTGTGTGTGTGTGTGTGTGTGTGTGTTTGTGTATGATTTAAAGCCTTTTGTTCTCATAGGGAGAAATAAGGTGCTTAGTTTCAAGAGAAGCTTCTTTAGAGCTGTCACACTCAGTGGCATCATATAAATATACATTTTAAAATATCAACTTAGAGATTGCCCCAATGCAGCACACATGATTGATCTATCATGAGATAGAGAAGCCATCACGGTATCACTTGGCACATCTCTTTCATGTAATAAAATTTATAGTGAGAAAGTCAAGAATCCAAATGAGAAGCCTGGGCATTGTGGCCATGGGGAGAAGACTCAGTTCAAACTGCACGTTAATTCCTGCTGAGCAGGGTATTGAAGTGGTAATAAGGCAAAGGCATGGCCGCTGGCCTTAGTGTTTGTAGCTCTCAGTCTAGATGTTCCCTTCCCATCAAGGACATCATTCAGCAAGGCTGGCTGCAGCTGTCTGCCAGAAGTCTCATGTCTAAGTGAATTCCGACAGCTATCTGTATCCTCTGTATCCTCATTGACAAACACTGCAATGTCCTCTTTGTGCTAACCGTTTCTGTATCATCTTTAGTATTGTTTGTCTAAATATTATTTTCATATAATTATTATTCTGAAGTTTTTTAAGTACCCAAATTATCTCTACTGTAATGGAAAAATTAATACAATATTTTTTCATAAATCTGTGTCTCTTTTCAGCAATGAATACTTTGAGAATAAAAAGAATGAAAGACGAAGGCTTTGTGATCATGCTGTATATTCCAGAAATTTAAACACAGGTCACATTCTCCTTTAAATGAAATTTTGAAAAAAAAGACTTTGATTAATATCTGAATTGATGTGGTTCTTAGAAAATACCATGGACCATACAATAATACACAGAATAGGTTATATATCTTGGTCAAAATATCGTAGCAAAATTTTAGTGGGCCAAAGTCACTAGATAAACATTCTACAACGAGATTCTCCAAAATTAAAGCTGTCCAATTTTGATTATCTCTAAGTTCACAGAATAAGTAAGTTTAAAAGGAAGAATTACAACATGTCTTCTCCAGGTGACTAGTCACAAGCCCTTGTGGAAAAATGCAAGACAAATTTTTTTCTTCCATGTTTCTCACACAAGTTTAATAGAAAAATCAAAGTTGAAGTCAAGTTCTTAAGATTTTCACAAGAGTGCTTTCATTTTAGTGCACCTCAATTTCTCTTCTTATTTAGGAGTAAGCTGATCTCTGATTGCATAAAAGATCTTAAAGTGTAAGAGGAAAAGTATTGATATATGAAATTTCATTCTCTGTCTTATTGCTGCTCCTTCATAATCTAACCTGGCAGATCATTGATCAATGGATAACACATTGCAATTTTTTATTCTATACTATTTTATTTATTTGTGGGTGTATGAAATTAATATAAGTAGTATTGAGGCTGAGGAACCAACCTCTACCCCTCACTTGAACCTGTGCAGTGTCCCAGGGCCACCCCACTCCTTTGTTCCAAGGCCTGTGATTGAAGACAGAAATAAGACAATAAAAGACCCCTGAGCCTCTCCTGAAAAATTCTTAATTTGAAAACCATGATGCATGTGTGCCATAGCCACCCACATTGCCTACAGTAACCTTTGTTCACTTGGACCTTGTTGAAAATTCAGGCATATGGACTGCACCACATAGGTTCAATTATTGCAGAGTGAATTGGGGGAAAGGCTATGCATAATAGAAACAACTGACATGACTGGACTCTGTCAGTCATATTGTTCATCATGGCTACAAGATCCAGTGGGAGGCACCCTAGATCTGACACAACATTTTAAATCCATAAACACAATGCCCTCAGCACTAGTGCCATTTTCCTTTCTCCCTGGAGAAGTTCCCTCATTCCTACTATTGCCTGTGAAACATTGGTTACCGTTGCCAACAAGAACCTAGAAACTGATCAGGGACCCTATCATCCATAGTAACAAAAGTGCTTTATAAACTTCGAAATGGGCTGTGCTTCTGTTTTAATCACTTTCCTTGCTGCTGGGACAAAATATTTGACACTCACTACTGATAGGAGAAAAGGTTTTTGTGGCTCAGAGTTTACAGAGTATCCAGTATTTAGTTGACTGGCTCCCAGACAGGACTGTATGGCAGAGAAGAAAGGTAGAGAAAAATTGTTCACATCCTGGTTGCCTGGAAGCAGAGAAAGTGAATGGTGGAACCAAAACAGGAGATAAGCCCTTCCCAGGCATGCTGCCAGTGATCCACCTCTTCTGACAAGACCCAACTTTCTAACAATAAAACAGCCATAATACACTCATAACCACCTCCCCTAAGTCCAGACTATGATCTCATGAGGTTTTGGGGAACATCTAGTCTATACTATAACAGCTTCTAAGATAATACAATTATATGAAGTACGTACAGCCTTTTCCCCCTTTAAGATTCCTAATAGGACTTTTTGCTGCTAGTCAGTCTCTTCTCTCTCTAGGTCTTTGTGTAGCCAAAAAGATGAATAAAAGCAATTGAAGTTCATCACTCTATACTTAGCTCTGGGTTAAGCCTTCACCTCCTGGCTCATTTCTTACTCAAGAAATATTTACAGGGAGAAAACTTGTACAGGAAAGCAGTTGCAGTAGAACAAAAGAAGTTTTTATAAAACCAATCTTTTATTCATTTTACACAATATCATGGACCTTCATATATTTTAACAGTTTATGGTATACATAATACTACATTTTATTTAATAATAAATATCAATAATAGAAGGGATTTGTTTATTTAATAATAGAAGGAATGAGCAATTGATATCACAGGATGATTTCTTTAAGTAGGCTGTTGAGCCAGACTCAAGGCTGTGCCACACAGAAATCATTTAACAAACTGTAGAAGACCAACAATTATTGTGACAGTGTTACAATGACCAAATGGTGACCTGGAAAATAAATGAGCTGACTTCTCAAGATTCCCTCCAGTACTAAAGCCCCAAGTTTCTTTCTATTGTCTACAAAGTATGCAAAACATGGAAATGAAAGTATTTATGCCCTAAGGTTATCGTAGTGTTTAAAAATACAAATCATAGATAGCAAAAGGCTTTGGGTAATGGATAAACTATAGTGAGAAAAGATGAAAGAAATGATAACAAAGACATAGAAATAAGGAAAATCTTGCCAAGTTTAATCAAAAAGGAAAGTGCTAAATATTTAAATGACAAGGTGTTCATGGTCTAAAACAGAAAATATTTTAACAAGCCTTTCTAAATATCCAAAAATAATAGAAGAAGTAGGAAGAGATACTGCATTCTTATACACTGTCAGTATATTTCAAAATTGTATTCCCTTTTAAATACTTTAGACAATAATGATATATTAAATGTAAATATACAGCGTTTATATTTTAACATCTTTATAGTATTAATCTGCTATTTATCTAATAGGTTCAAGTAGATAGATATTCATTCCAAATGAAGCACCTTGTCAATTTGGAATTTGAAAGGCTATTGGAGATCGTTTTTTAACCAGAACCACAAACTGGAACTTTAAAAGGCAGGTATATTTTCCCTTTACAAGCAGCTGTCTTCTCCAGACTTACTCAGACCTAGGGAATAAACAGCCACCCTACCTCGCCTCATCCCAAGTGAAAGGACAGAATGTTTCATTTCTTTAGGCAAGAGAGAGAGGTACAGTTCTTAGAAGGGATGAAGTAAGGCTGAAATAGTCCACTGTCTCAGTGTATTCTCTATCCCCACTGTTCCTTGCTAGAAAAGACTCTCACACCTGTAAAAGGTAAAATAGTGATTTGAGGCAAAAGGGGACATCCATGTTCTTGGAGCTAGGTTTGAATAATTTTTGAATAATAATATATTGAATAATAATATATTTTATACAAAAATAAATGGCCTCCTTTGATTTGGTCAGCAGTGAGCAAAAGTTCCTGACCTTATCATCCTAAGTGACTGATAACATTTTGATTCAATCTGTTAATTATTTAAATGAGCAAACAATGAAACAGAAAACCTGGAGAGTTTATTCAAACAATAAACACATGTTATTATTGGAAGAAATATGGAAAGAATATAGGGCTTACCTCTAGCTACTTCCCCTTTTCTCTCTCTATCGCTTTCTCGTTTTTTCAACTTCAATACACTTATTTCCATGATAGCAAACTTCCTTAATGGATGCAAACATTTTACAGAATTTTAAGAATTTTACAGAATTTTGTTTCTAATTTATAGTATAAAAGAGGCAAAAATCATAATGTTTAAAAGTCACACAAAAACTAAAAGTGAGAATAATGATTTTTATATACTTAGTGCTTAAATATTTAAAAAAGAAAATGGCAAATCATAGAAATCATATTCCAATTTAACCATTATGTCAGGATTTCTGCTTTTTTGAATTCTGTCAAATTTCTAAAAGTTACTGTATAAGACTATCACTTGAAAGTAGTAAATTTGAAGCAATCATAGCCACCAGATACATACCAACACCAAACACCCACTTGAAATAAGCAAATAAAGGGTCAGAGATAATATTTGACTCCAGCACACGTTTCATTTTGAGTTCTTATTAGCTATTGTTTCATGATGATTTATGTTTTACAAAGTTAAGCTAAAACAAATTTGACAGTTCTGAAATAATAGCAATATAAAGAAAACAGCATTCATTTATTTTTTAAAGACATAATTCATCTTTAAATATACTGTAGCCATGCATTTCAATTAACATAATTATTGAATTTAAAAGCATCATATTTAATACTGGCAGAAATAAGAAAAAAATGGGTAATTGAGATTTCAAAGTGCAATAGTTAAATATACTTGCAGAAATATTAGTGGTTCCTACAAATTCTTGGTAGTATTGCTTTGCACATTTCATAGCTATTTTCAATATCATATTTTTATCCATTAATTCACATTCATGATTTTTTTCTTGATCTCAGAATAAAACAAGTATGTGCAAATTGGGAAACTTAGTCTTTAACCTAGAGTAATGTATTCAACAAATACTGTCTTCCTTTCCAATTCTTTTTTAAAAGGCCATATTAGACATAAATTATAAACAGCAAAATTCATCCTTTTAATGTTCACATTTTGATGAGTTTTTATCTAATATATACCATCTCAAAATCATTACCACAATCAAAAATTATGTCAAGCCCACTACCCCTGGAGATTTCCTCAAGCCTGTTTACAGTCTATCTCCCTTTCCAGTTATCCCCACTCCCAGCCAAGGAGTAATTTATTTTTGTCCCTATAGTTTTCCCTCTTAGAGAATGTCAAATATGTAGAATTGTTCAGTAGCCTTCCATGTCTGACTTTCATTATGTGCTCTTGAGTTTCATCCACGTGTTGGTGGGTATTAGTAATTTATTCCTTTTTATTGCTGCATAGTATTGTCATGTATAAATACACCACAACTTACTTATCCATTCACCAGTTGAAAATTATTAGGGTTTCTCCCAATTATAAACAAAGCTGTTTTTAACATTTGGATATAGGTCTATGTGTAGGCCTGTAAGTTCCATTAAGCAAACATTTTGACTTAGAAAATAATGGGTACATTACAGAAAAATATTGGAGGGAAAACCAAAAGAGCATTCCTATTTCTGCATGGAACCAGTCTTGTTAGCAATGCTGTCAAAGGACACCATTCTAGAACATTCTTAACGTCGCCTTTACTTAATCAAGTGTTCAGGATTGCAGAGTAAATGGGAAAAGTAAAGGGAAGAGAGAGACTGGAACAATGTCAAAATTTTAAATCAACTGCTCTATTTTCTGTAGTAATGTCCATAATAATTGTATAACAGGAATCACAATAGCAGCAATATATTCAGGACTGGGCAAATAGCAAGATAGAAATATAATTCTTGTTATATGCTAAGAATTATATGCTAAGAATGCTTCTACTAAACCACTGCTTTCTTTTATCAACTCTTAGGAATAAGTAACTATTGTTATTATCAGATTATAGCACTCATACCCAGAGAGTCCATCCAAGAGAACAGGTCAAATTCATATACCTAGTTATTGACATAGTTGACATCCAGAAGCAGGCAGAATGACTTCAGAACTCATGTTTTTAAACCCTATTCAATACCAGTTCAATAAAATAACTGCCTTACTAACAAATTAAGATGTTCTTAATAAATATTGCAACAGAACTCATACTATTAGGCAGAACATAGGAAAGAGAACCAGATTTGAAAACAGGTATTAGCTCTATCTTACTACCTAAGTGTATCCTCATGGGAGCTCTGGCACATTTATAAGATGTAGCTACATGCAAATATTAACGCCATTCTTTCACTTTCTTTAGCGGAATTGAGAAAAACTTCCATTAATGAAATTCAGAATTGAAATATTTCCAGTTATGTGAACAAATATATATATTAGATATATGTATATATGATATTCACATATATTCATGTATATATACAAATATTCATATATATACTGTTGTTATGGTTGTATCCATACAGAACTCCACATAACAGAGTCAAGAGATCAGTTGCCAACAGAATAAAATTATCTTTATATTTAATATTGAAAGATTATTCTCTATTTACTTTAAAAAATGTACTTGCAACAAGCTCAGGCTTAGAGGCTTACAGATTCCTTAAACTTGAGCAATATTGAAACCAATAAAATTATCAGTCCTACTTTATAAGATGTAAAAATTTAAGCCATTGGAAAAAGAAGAATCTAGTTTTGAAAGAATCAGGCAATTCTCATATAATGGCAAGTGATTCAAATCTATGAATATTTTCATAAATAATTCATATATCTTATTAATAATTTCAATGATAACAATATTTGCAGTTTTTTCATGAATGAAACTATCTCTTTAATATATTTACAATGACTTATCCCACAGTGTATCTGTTTATTAACTAGAAAAGTCAATTAGGTTGGCTAGGCAAAAGTTAAAAACTATTGCTACTTTAGAACAATACTAAATCTTAAGAGTTGGTCATGTCTGCTAAAAATATGTATTGAAGTCCTGGCCTCAGAAAAACTGAATCTGATTTTGTTTATTGAATAGAATCTTGATAGATGCTGGCAAGTTAGAAAAAGGTCTTAATCCAATATGACTGATGTCCCTAAATGAGGGAAATGTGGAGAGGCAAAAGAAAAAGAGGAAAATTGTGTAAAAATGCAGACAAAGGACACCAGGCTGTGTGAAAAGAGAAGCAGAGATTGCAGTGATTTTCCATACCTAGGAAATACCTCCACCAGAACTTTAGAGAAAGAAATAGCCTAACCTGAGAGGTTTCAGAGGAAGTGTGTCTTGCTAATGCTGATTTTTTAAAATTAGTACATGTTTGCAGAACAAAGTGATTAAATTTATTGTGAGAGGTAGGTATGTGTACATAACATGTCTTAATTCTTTTTAATCCCCCTTCCCTTCCCTTGCCTCCTCCTTCCCTCCCTTCATCTCTAGATCCTTTTTTCCCTTCTCATTTCCAATAGATATATCTCTGTTTCCTACTTCATACTTAACTTCTAGCCCTGTGAACTGAGAGACAATAAGTTGTTGTTGTAAGTCACTCCATTTGTGAAAGCCGTAGGAAACTGATATGTTCACAAATAACAAGCTCAACACCAAAGATTTTAAAGAAATATTCTAAAATCCTTGACCTCTTCATACTAGAATTCATATTAGCGATCATGAACATAGTCATAGTCTAGGTAAGTTCAATAATATTTTTATAAATAGGTCAAGCAGCTGGGCATCAAACAGGAAGAGTTTTCGAAAGACAGGGAAGTAGTTTGATTTTTTGAACCTCTTACTAGATGCATATTAAGTTCCTTGATTTTATATGCATTTTCCAATTTTCTATAACATGAATTTCCTTGTTTGTCTGATATATGCTGGCATTGTTCACTCATTCCAAGGCTATGTACTACTCAGTTAAAGAAGGAGGAATTAAAGTTTTATTCAAAAAGAAATTGTGTACTAATGAACAAAAAGTCAGAGTTTGTAAAAAAATAATCTTTTTATCAAAATCTTTATTTTGCCCTTCTTTCAAAGTGTTTGAGGATTACAGGAATATCTCAGCTGTTGTCCAATACCTAATGGAAGAATAGAAGGTGAATATCAGAACGATATACCAGGGTGTGGTGTTGTCACTCAAACCATTCTTGGAAGATTTCATGTATATTTTAAGCATTCCATTCAGCAATCACAATACATGGAAAGAGCATCCATTGTATTTATGATAAATATTTTGTGACTTATTAATTAAGCATAATTTATCCCTACCTTTCTCCCTGCCCCAATCTGAATTCCAATAGATTCATCACTTTCAGATTCTAACAATCAAAAAACAGGTTTTAGTTATATGGTAGGGAAAAGAGTTGGAAAGAACATCATCAGATGAGACTATTTTCCTTATAGATGAGCTGGATTTGGTCTATTACTTGCCAAGTGTGGCAGCTCAATACTGGGCCAGTTACTCAAGGATCAAGGGAAAGTAGTGCTAAATGAGCCTTGCTGTCAACATGTTCTCTCCCTGCAACATCATCTGAATCTCTTGGCTTGAGCCTTCTATCCCATGTCCACACACACACCATGCTTCCATCTGCCAGCACGGCAGGTTGATGTTACAACAATCCAATTCCGCCCCATGTATTGATTTACACTCTCCTTTTCTTGACATCAATCTCAGTTAAATCTTTCCTTCTGACTTCTTATCCTCACTTTGGAAGGATATTTTTCCTTTAGTTTTTAGTTTTATGAAGGGAAAATGTTAAAGGGATGAGAAGAGAAATTACTTGAAATATGTGTGTGAATATGACAAGCACAGCTAGTTTTAAGTGAGTAATCTTAAATTGATGCAGCTAATAATAATTTTTAAAATAATTTAATTCCTTCATATAAATTTCCAACATGAATGAAAGCTCTACCTGGAGAATAGGTTCCATGGCACAGATTAAACCTGAGCTGCCAAGCTAGAACTACTAGAATCATTAGGTCTGTCATTTTGTTCTCTGCATACAATACCCTACAAAGATATAATAACACAGGCACCCACTGACAAGAGAGCTTTGTAACACCTGGACTCAAAGCTGTAAGGAAGAGGTGGTAGGTAATGACAGCTCCATGATTATTCCCTTTCTGGTCAATTTCAATCAGTTCCTTAATGTGACTTTAATGATGTTTTTTAGTGTTCATTTCTTTTTTATTTTTTTAATGCTATATCAATAGCAGTTCCCCTCAACCACTGATTTTTTCATTAGGATGATTATAATGGAAGATGACTCTCGGCGGAAATGTATGAGACACTCTTGTTATCCATGCACCATTGTTGCTATACACTAATTGCTTCAGTCTGTCATGTGAATGAGTATTTAAGGAGATTTTAATCCCTGAACCACCACATTCATTGTAATTCTGTATGCTAAAGATCCTTATGACATTATAGTGATAAAATTGGTAGCATTACACACATGCTCAGATCTCCTACAATTTAAACATAGTTAAAGAGTTTGAATACATTTTAATTTGTAAATAATTTGCTGCTAAGATAAATTGATGTGCTAAGAGTTTGGAGTAAACTTTCCAGTTAAACTTTCAAGAAAACTGCTAAAGAGAGGAAGTGAATTATTTGGTTGATTCCCTGCTCTCATTTGAGAACCATGCTTCAATTAAGCTCCTAGAATGGTAGGCAGTTATGAATAATGTCCAGAGATCACACAGCTCCCTGCTCCTATAAGAAAGATGTCAAATGCACTAAACCCATCAAGATGGGGATTTAGGTCATTAACTCAACCACATATCTGAAAGCATTTCAAAAAGTGGGTCAGTTTGTCAAAGGTACAAACATGACATGACAGAACAGTTTCTAAAACTGAAATGCACAATTATAAGTCACATCAAAAGTAATCAATTCAGTTCATTATAAAATCTGTTGTTTAGGGCAACTACAGTAAAGTTCAAAGTAAAAGGTATACTTGTCTCTATCTAGAGATGATAAAAAGGTTAGAATGATAAGATGCTAACATTATCAAAGAGTTGTAAATATATGACATACTGTGCTGGCATTTTAAAAGTTTCTTTTTCAGCCCAGCACTTCTATCACCATAGCAATGGATTTTACAAAGACTATATTAATTAGATGCAAATGGCTGCAAGGGAAACAGAACCTTTTAGTTTTTAAAAACCAGGACTTAAATCTAATATAGTGTAGGCTATGATATAGAAATCACATTGTCAGTTTAACATATTGAATTTGATGTACAATCTCTCAAGGAAAGGTCATTTGAGTGGGCATGATTGCAGTTCTTTTGAAGCAAGCGTGATGCTCCTGGTGCTTTTTAAAGTTAAAGGATGAAGAGTTTGCAAACTTTGAAACACGCCAATGCAATATAAGAAAAAGTTCCTAAATAACTAAAACTGTACAAATGGAAGCAGGGTGAAGTTCTAAGATTGAATCTTCAATAAATGTCTGATAAATTGTCAATGCTATTAAACGAGGTAATTCTATCACCGTTTTACTAAGAGATTAAACAATCAAAACTTTTAACTTTAGATTCAACTTCAGGTAAACTAATAATATTCTGCATATGTAAAATCGCTTGGTTTTAGAATAGTTTGAATGGACAAACTTCTCAAACACAAGTTGAACTTTGTAGATAGAGACGAATTAGAATGGATTTAGGGGTTCATTTCTTTCCTTTCTCAGAGACAGCAGGAAGGAGTTAGCTTAAGGAAGAAAAAATGTTAGACACTGGGCAAGCAAGATCTAGACTCCTGCAATATGGAATTTCTATTGATGCATAGTTGGAGAAATTTCTGCAACACTCACTTCCACATAGAGAATTTGAGAGTAAGACTTCTCTACATGGGGCACTGGCCATGTGGTATGCAAGATTCAGGCCCAGCCAGAGTACGCTTGAACAAAAACTTAAAAGATCTCAAGCAACTATGTGTACTTTCTACATCTCTTCTTTTAAGGTCATCCCTGCGCAAGCCTTTTTTTAATGCACTTATCTTACAAGTTTTTATATATGTGTGTTTTCTTGGTGTGGCAAGATTTAACAACATGTCCATCTTTTGATTCCTAGGTTACTAACCTATGAACACATCAATACTTCACCATCAGTGTGACAAGTTTAAATGAACTCCGCTTAATTGCTTATGGACTGTTTTTCTCCTTGCTTAGAGCTCAATCTAATGTGGCATGGGTCATGAATTCTCACGAAACTCCTGCTGGGATCTTTGTTTCTGAAATTCTCTGTTCTCTGGGGTTTCTAATCTTGAGGGATAGTATTCCCAAGCTGTGTTGAATGGAAAGTCAGTGTGTAATGTGAGCAAATAGAAAAGAAGAGAAAAGAAATGATCTGATTATTCCTGGATCAGTTTTTTTTCCAGAAGCCTGTGTTCCTCTTTCACTTTCCTGTGTGTTATTTAAGCCAAAGAGTTCCATGGAAAATTGGTGTTTTCAAGAATACTTGAAATGAATCTTGCAAAATGCATACACAATGCCCATGTCTATGTGCTATGTATATGTAGGTTAGATATACTAGGGAAGGCCAGAAAAGAAATTGCACTACTGTTGGGATGAGGGAGAAATTTGACAGTCCTCTGCAGGGAAAAGCCTGAGAAAAAGCATTCATAGGGAAACAGCATGCATGTGAGTTAGTGTGATCAGCATTGCATGGCTGGATTATGAGGTTGGGAAAAAATGGGAGAAAAGGGGCTGAGTAATAAACAATGTTCTTAGCACAGATATATTGTCTTATTTCTCTTTAATTCTCAAAACCACATTATGAAATATGCACTATTATTTTCTCTATGTTAGGAATATCCAGGGATCTGTGACTTAGCAACTAATATATAATGTCAGGAAACTTGCATCTGCTTTTTAAAAAGCTCCAGTCTTGTGCCATGTAAATTAGAAGTTTATAGAATGTTATTTAAAAATTATAGGACAATTGTAACTATAGTTTGGAGGTTCAGTGTCCCAAAAGGTATGTAAATTAAAGTCTTGGTCTCTATGGTTGTCCTTAGGTGGAACTTTTGAGAGGTGTGGTGCACTGGGCTGTGAATCAGTCGTATTCCTTTAAGGGCAATGTGAGAGCCAGGCTTTTTCTCTTTCTCTCTTTTTACTATGGGGCCATGCACCGATAATTTGCTTTATGATGTGTTCTCATCCTCATGGGCTGTCTTGTCAAATCCCCAAAGGAATGAGGCCAACTGATCATGGACTGGAATCTTTAAAACCTTAAGTCAAAATGAATCTTTTCTCTTCATAGGTTAACTTATACAAATATATTGTGATAGAATGTGACAGGAAGTGAGTACAATTATATTTCTTTTAAAAATAAACAACAACTACCAGGTGAAAAATGGTTACTCCTGCTTTTCCCTCACCCCTTTCCTCCATCCCAACCTGCTTATTGTTCGCACACAGCACATGGGCAAGTCCTTCCACAGTTAGGCACCATGTTTGCACTTTCATCTTGTTTGTAAAACAAACAAATCAATATTGAAGACATCATTCGAAAAATAAGTAGTCCTTGTATAATTCTAAATTGAATTTTAAAACATTTAATTTATTGAAAATGATTATATAATATGGCATATCTGTAAGTTTTCCTAAAATGATTAATATTCAGTTTAAAGTTTAACCTTAGTTAAAAATCAGATAAAATTAAAGAATTGCTTAGTGGAAACTTAAATTCCTTTAATGAAGGACTGCAGCATGAACTGTCCTTTGAGGGATAAGAAAAACTTCTTAGAACTGCTAATGTTCATTCTATAGGTGTTTGCAAAACTTATCAAATATTCAGAGTGCAAACACACACATCTTTGCTATATCAATATTTATAGCCCGAAAACACATTATTGTTGCAAATATGTCAGGACAATGAAAAATATCCTTTTACAACAGGGATGTATAACAAAGGGCAGTAGAACAATATAATTTATTTCTATCATTTATTGAATGACTCATAAGTAATAAGAAATGAAGCCACAAGTAAGTTATGAAGGTCATCTCCTCTCATGTATGAAAATACATAAATTGTTTATGTTGTTATCTGCTGTAAGATGGCCTATCCATTGAGGATTCCAAAAATTATGAGCCAGATGTTTGGACTCTATAGTAGGAAAATGCCCCAAATTGCCTTCAGTAGGTTTGGCCATGTGCCTATTCCTCCATGCTTTATAGAGAATAAAGATATGGTTTAGACAAAATATTTATGTTTTTTTAAAATTTAACCCTATCCTCACATGTCATTTAACTGAGATAAAAGTGGAGTTGATCTTTACCCAACATGGACTAAAACCTAGCAGATATTAGGACCAATGGTGAAAATAATAGTTAAAATTTATATTTTTATTATTTTAAGTATTATTTTAGTATAATTTTAAGTACCTTTTAGTAAAACAATTCTCAATAAGCATTCATATTCCATGTTAACACTTAAGAAAGTGTCAGATTGAATATTCAATTTTTCAAAAGTCTCATAGCTAATAAATAGTCTAAACAGCAGTTCAAGAATCTAAATTTGTGGATTAGTCCATATCTAACTACATTATAGTTTCTTTACAGAAGAGTTAATAATAAAAGTCAATGAAAGTGGACATTACAAGAATTTTTTGCACTAATTATTCTATAATTTATCTATCCAGATACATAGGTAATTAATAGGAATATTTTAGTCATGGATTGACTAATTATCGGAAATGTTAAGACACTTTCTATAAGTGGCAAAGATGGAATTCCAAATTAAAATCTCCTAATCCAAAGCCTGTAGTTTATAACATTGCACTGTAGAGACAGCAATATTGCTCTCTGGGTGGGACTTCCACTACTAATAAGCCACACCTAAATTCTTGTTTAGTTAATTTAGAGTGGCCCTGAGATGCCAAATGTTCAACACACTGCTTAGTGATTACCTAGGTCACTTACTGTCTATGAGCTGATAGTTTCTCACACCCATCACTTACTTAGAAATATTTTTGTTCTAATTTGGCTTTTTTGAGCCAACTTTTCTCTCTCTTTATTATCTAATTTTATACTCTTTATTATTATACTCCAACATCAATCTTTTGAATGAAAAAATTTTAACTATGATGAATAATAGTGAGAAACACATTATTACTTCCATGTTCGATTAGACAATCCCTGCTTGTGATTGTTCTCTGATGCAATTTAGATGGAAACAGCTTCCTTTAAAGACCCACATTCTTACTCTTACAACTTGAATATGTTGGGTTACACAGCAAAGGAGAATCAAGTTTGCAGATGAAAATTAGGATGATAATTCACTTTGAGATGGGAAAAGACACTGGTTTATCCAAGTGGGACCACATTATTCACCAAATTTCTTATCAATAAAACAAGGAGGTAGGAAGGATCAAGAAAGATGGCAGTGTGAGAAGAATATGATCTCCTATTGCCAGTGTTGAAGTAGTAGAAGAGAGATGCAAGCTATCAGGCACACATGGCTTCTAGTTGCCAGAAAAGGCAAAGAAGTAATTCTTCTCAAGGCATTACAAAGAATACAGTCCTCTAAATATATTTATTTTATTCTAGCCATTACAGACTTCCAATCTCCCTTCAGAATGAAAGATAATGAAGTTGTGTTCCAGTGGTGTTATGGTTTAGATCTAAAAGGTCCCCTAAAATCTCATGTGCTTGAAAGTGGATTGGATCATAGAGGGCACTATATTCATTAATAGATTAATCCATTTATGGGTCCAGTAGCTGAATGAGCTCCTGGTTGGAGGTGGATCACTGAGGGCATCACCTGGAAGTATATGTCCTTGTCCCTAGCTCCTCCTCTTGTTCTCTCCTTCCTGGCTACTGTAAAATGAGCACATTTTTACACCATCCCCTTCCACCATGATGTTCCTGCCTTGGAAGCTACTAACCATGTAGTGATTCCTTCAAACATGAACCAAATTAAATTTATCTTCCTTTACCTTAAGGGTATCAGGTATTTTGACCCAACAATGGGAAAGCTGATGAATATAGAAAATTGGTACCAGAGAAGTAGGGTCATTACCATGATATTACTTGACTATGCAGCAGGAAAGCCCTTGGAATGATTTGGAGGAAGTTTGGAATGATTTAGAGATGCCAGCTAGAAAACCCTGTGAATACTGTAAGCACAGGTTGATGGATGATTCTTGGAAGATCTCATATGACCAGAATATTGATAGTTATTTTCTTAGTTACCTTCTTATCACTGACACACAATACCGGACACCCACAAATTAAATGAGTAAAGGTCTATTTTTGTTCACAGTTTGTAGAGGTTTCGGTCTCTAATCAGCTGGCTATAAGGCAGGGTAGCATGGCAGAGGACCATGGTAGAGAAAAAAGAGCTCATATCATGACAAGCAGGAAGCAGACCTGGATCTAGGGAATAGGCAGGATATATTCTTCCAGACCACATCCCTAGTGACCTGTCTTTTTCCACCAGGCTCCAACTCCCAGATATTATACCCAGCTATAAACCTATAAGTGGGTGAATCCATTGATGAATAACACAAACCCATGATCTAGTCACTTCCCCAAATCCCCACCTACAAGCGCATGAGATTTTGGGAGGACTAACCATCATAGCAATGTATACAGTGAAGGCCAGGTTCAGAAAGTTTCATTTATAAATGAAAACTCCATTTGCCATTTGACTGGAGGCCACATATAAAAAAGTTGTATATATTTTGCTTATGTCCTAAGAAATTGAAGGAGACTGAGATTAAGGGGGAAGGATTGATTAATCTGATGGAGGAATTTTTTTTTTTTTCATACCAGAGATCGAACTCAGACCTTGCACTTGAGAGGGAGGCAGTGGAACAACTGAGCTAAATTCCTGGCCCTTGATGGAGGAAATTTTTAAAAAGCCCAACATTCAGGATGTGACATGGGTACTGCTGGTTTCTTTTAGACAGGTTGGTAGAGAGAATTAGGAGCAAAAAGCGGGGCAGAACAAATTGAAATTTTGGTCCAACTAAACCAAGTATAAAGTTTAGGCAAAAATAGGTGTAATTGCTGAAGAGATTAGCATCACTAAAAAGAATCTAAGTATTTTTCATCTGGGCAGTTGGAAGATGACTTGAGGATGTCTCAGGGAATGTTCAGGGCCTACCTATATGTTCAATAGTGTAAAAGGGTAAACTCCTTTGAGTGACTTTGCTTTGAGAAGAGAGTCACAGGTCACTCTGCTCTTTCAGGCCCATTTAGGGAAGTATTTCCCTTCAGCTATCCAGGCACTGGAAGCCATTACAGCTGTAGTCCAAGGGGACCAAGCTACTGCTGGAACTGGTGGCAAACCCTGATGCCATCCATATGGTGATGCTTTTTGAGGCATTCAAAATGCAAGATTTGTTGGGTTAAGGAGTTTTCCATGAGTTTTCAATGGAAGGGCTGAGAAACCAAGCAATGTGCCCCTGAGCAAACAGTGCATACAGTTCTGAGAGTGAAACTAGTGGTACAGTGAGGACTCCAGGAAGTTGAAGACGCCAGGAATGTGAAAGACCTCTGAAAAATTGTAGGGAAAAAATAATAATGTGTCATAAATACGAAGTGAACATCAATTTATTCATGTAAGATCTATAGGCAACACTAGATTTTATCAGACTTAGGGAAAGTTTTCCATTCATTTTATAATAAATTATGTGTTATTACCCTTAACACATAACTCTTTGATATCTAATCTTATTTCCCATATACATTAATATGTCACATATGAATTGATTACAATACAGAATTTTGGCATTCCTAACTATTTGGTACTAATAATATCATAATATTAACAAAACTCAAGATAAATAATTATATAAACATTTTAATATCACTAATATTCATGTAATTTTTTATCACAATGGATCTCATATCCAGTAGATTTCTTAATGGTTATGTAGTGTCATATGGAATCACACACAAGGCAAAATGAATAAAAATTAAGACTAAAATAAACATTTTAGCTTATGTCTAAGTACACACAAACTCTATGCTATTACTATATATCTCTTAACATTTCCCACCCACAAGAATTTTCTTGTTTGATCTCTTAAACTGGGTTCAATATATAAGATTAAATTGGTCATTCTGAAAGGTTGTAGGCTAGTGCTCAACCTGACAACCAAGGTGTGAATGTCAGCTACCCAATATGCAAGGTAAAAGTTATTTTTCCTGGTCAGATCACAGTCATGTCTTGCTTTGCAAAAACTTCACCAGAACTAATTTATGCTAAATTCATAAAGACTAAAAAAGTAGAAAAAATAATTTTTGATGCAGCCATTGTTAGGATGAAATATTCCTACTAAGATGGAAGAAATGTAGAATACCTATAGGAACAGTGATAAGATTTGGCTTTCAAATTCCAGCAAAGTTAATGGAGGAGAAATGATAGAAAAGCCAGGAGACAGGAACAGAAATTAATTTACCTATGCAAGTAAATAAGTATACTTTGCGTTTATGTGCTACTTGCATGCCACTTAGTAGATTGGCATGTGCCAGTGTACAAACCAAAAATATATTTTATTGCATTGATAATATCTAATACAAGTACACAGATTTCACTCTTTTGTGCTGAACTGAAAGTTGGGTAGGAAACTTTCTCCAGAAGAAAGTAATAATAGGGCGATATTGGCTACAACTAATACCATCTGTATTAAGAAAGACATGGTCACTATGCCAGAGATAGTAGGGAAACTCCCATCTGAACTTTTTGGTCTTATCTCAAGAACATTTTTAATGATATTAGCAATATTTTCTTACTATTAAATTTAAAAGTACTATAATAAATTTTTAAAATATGATTACTCATACCTATTGGTATTTTTTAAAAAGATTTAAATGTTAGTTAAATATTACAAAGTTAACTGAATTATGTTTTAATAATTGTATTTTCTGAATTTTTATATCACTATTGATTATTTTTATATTAAGTTGGTATTTTTTGAGGTGAGAAATGTTACATAAATATTTCTACACATAAACCAATTTTCCCCCATCTTTAAATCTACCTATATTTGTATAGCAATTAATGACTGCAGAGAGGAAAATTTAGGTGTAAAAATACTGAATTTCATTAGTTTCTTTAAATTGACTCGATGGCAGTCAAAGTTCTATTTTGCCTTCTACATCCCAGCAGGTGTGTGGAAATGATATAAGTAGCTCCAGTTGCTCTGTTGTTATGGTGTCTCCTTGATTCTTCTTCCCTGGCATCTTTGAACAAGGAAGGAGCTCTTGGATGAAACTATTTCTATGCCTGTTTGGATCTACATCTCCATTTTCATTCTGAAGCCTCATTTTTGTCCTGCCTCTATAGGGAAGCAGCCAGATCCTGAAAGATTTGTCCTTTTCCTCATTTCTTGAGTCCATTTCAGTCCATTTGCTTGGCCTCAGAGATTTTCTTTTGCTTTTCTTCTTGGACTGTACTAGCTTCACTGTGTCATTTGGATATTTATTTTGCAGAATAGAGACTGTCTTGGTTCAGACAGCTATAACAATGACCATATGTAAAACAGCTCTGAGGGTGGAAGCCTTACATCATAATGTCATTGTGGTGAGATTCTGATGAAGAGACCTTTTCTGGGTATGTTTTCCTATGGCTTTCTATGGTCTGCATCATAGGTCTGCATCATCTCTTCTTTAAAGGAGGGCATTGATCTCATCGTGAGGATGCTACTCTCAACAAATCCAACCCTAATCAGTTTACAACAGGCCCATCTCCAAATAGCATAATACTGGAGATTAAAGTTGTAGCATATTACATAGGAAGGGACACAAATATTCAGCACATAGCAGAGGTCTAATTTTGACGCTGGTCTGCACTGCAGTTTGCCATATATTTTCAGAAACAATGAAGCTTAAAAACAATTATAATTTTTAATATGTGTGAGAGAGAAATGCAAGCACAAAAGAAACAACTATTTTAATAAGTTTCTCTCTATTTCAGTTTCATAAAAATATTTGAAGCAGATGTTATCTGGACATATATTCAATACAAAATGGACATAGTTAAGAGAAAATTTGCACACCAGCCGGTCAGGAGGAAGTTCTTCAAAAAATTTCAGGAAGTCAATTGGAACATTTTTGAACATATAGTCTCACAACCAGTTGTTTAGAGGTGACAATATTCTTAATATCATGTCCTCATTTCATGTAAAACACTGTAACATTACAGTAAGCCAAATCAACCAGAAACTAAGTAAACATATATAAATTCATATTTTATGCAACAATGAAAACAAGGTTATCAAAGGAGTTATGTTTTAAAAAACACATTTCTCTCACCAAAATCTCAGGGGCACTGATGTATTATATTGTGGAGCTTTGAAAGTCTCATTCTGGGTGTGATTAACACTGTTGTATATAACAAGCAGTGCCTTAAGATGAAAACCTATTTTCCTTTTTTTTTCCTCCTTTTTCACCACATTACTTTCTCTTAACTACCACTTAAAATTCATGTAGGATATTTTTATGACTAAGGTCACATTATAAAATAGCACATAAGATGAAAGTAATAGAGTGTAGCCAAAGAGGGGCGTGAAAATGAACACATCAGAAGCCTGTACTGCTTGAGTGAAGTTTCAGGGGTGTTCGTTTTCATTGAATCTTTAAGGTAGGCTGACAAGAGCAATCAGCTGCCTCATAGATCACTGACAGAAGCTCCAGAAGACAGATGACATGAAGAATAGCAAACCCCACAAAAATTAAACAAAGTACTGGAGAACAATTAACAACTTTGGGGATAAAAATGTGAAGGAGGAATGCTGTTATTTCAGGGCACAAAACCAAACCTAAATAACATCTTCATCTCAATGACAGACAAAAATAAATAAATAAATGCAGTAATTCTAACCACAAGTTTACCAACTTTTAAAAATGTAATTTCACAATGTTAGTCAATTTCTGACCACTTGCAGAGAGGTACACATGTATGTCTCAATAACTCTTATAAATATATGTAGCTTAGATAATTTTAGATGTCACACCACTCCTCGAGAAGAATATAGTGTGTCAATAAGCAATTGAACTAGCTATTCTCAATAAACTGAGTAAGGGAGAAATTCATTCCCTTTATCTATGGAAATGAAGTGAAGTATAGAGTAAACCATGCCTGAGAGCAAGGGGTTATTATTCTTTTAAAGCAGGAGAAAAACTCGGAGTTTAGGAATATGGAACAAGGAATTCTCCTGTGAAAAATGTACTCATATTAAAAGTGTTGGGGTAAAGAAAGGATGGAAACCATTTTGAGATACAGTCCCAACACAGAAAACAAGCTTAACTTAAATTAGAGTTGATTTATCCCCCAAATTTGAGTGATGCTTAGGAGGGGTCATGTGGAATTTCTAATTTTAGCTCTTTGAGAAATCTCCATATTGATGTCCATAGTGCTTGTATTCATTTATATTCCCACCAACAATGTAGAAGGGTTCCTTTTTCACCATAGCAAACATATCAATGGTATAAGGATATCAATGTTTACAGCAGCACAATACATAATAGCACAATAGCTAAATCCTGAAAACAGCCTGTGTACCCATCAACAGATGACTGGATAAAGAAAATGTGATATCTATATACAATGGAATATTACTGGGCTATAAAGAAGGACAAATATGAAACATTTGTAAGAAAATGAATGAACTTGGAAAATGTAATATTGAATAAAATAAATCAGATGCACAAGCTTGAATATTGTATGTTATCTCTCATTTGAGTAAGGAAAAGCACAAAGAGAAAAATAAAAGAAGGATAGAAGGAGACAAGGGGCTGGATCTCTTGCAGATTGGAAGGGGTTCAGGGGACCATGGGAAAGGGGTGAGAGCGAGGGGATGGGGTAATAGGGAGAGTGAAGATATGCACTCTATGTACAGTATCCTAATAACCTCAATGTGGACATCATATGCCATAAACATGAACTCAGATTAATAATATCAACAAAGATGCAAATGAAGAAAGGGGAATTAAAGGAAGAGTGAGTGAGGGGTAGGAAAGGGGATTTAAAAAAGAAACAAGCTGTATTATTACATGTGCCAGCTCCCCAAGATGATTTTAAAATGCGTATACTCCAAACATGTAGTAATAAGTAAAAAAGAACCCATCAAAATAGCATTAAAAATAAAAGCACAATGGAGGTTGGCAAATATAGACATGGGGAAGAGGGTGTGGAAAACCTCTGTAGGTGAGAATCATTAGATGAAACAAATGGAATTGATAGAAGTAAGAGAAACCAGTTAACTTTTGCTGAGTCCTAGGCCAGACTGGGATGATGAAGAAGCAAAGTACCTTTACAGTGAGTGAGTTCCAGCAAATGAATGAAACATATTTGCAAAATTTTGAACCCACAGGGGCACAAAGCTAAACAAATCCAGTATGTTTAAAATTCCCATATAGAGAATTTTGACAGCTGAAAGGAGAGATCTTATACATAAGAGTCTTATGTAGTGCTACAATTTGGATCTGAAGTGTCCTCCAAAGACTCATGTGTTAAAGCTCATGTCCCCAGCATATTATGCTATTGGGATGTTGTGGAAAGTTTAAGAAATGAGACCTAATGGGAGGTCCTGTAGTCACCAGTGGAGGCATTCGATGGAAAATTGTGATTCTGGCCTCCTCCTTTTTCTCTTTTATTCCTGGGTACATGTTGAATAAGATTGATCCACTGGGCTCTCACCATGCTATACCATGGCAGGAACAGATAACAATTGATAACAATTTATCATGGAATGATACCTTCAAAACTGGGAGCTGAAATAATCCTTTTCTCTTTCTAAGTTATCAGGTATCTTCTACAGTCATAAAAAACTAACTGATGTAGGGTATAAAGGTACATGAAAATGCTTCAGTTGTATGATGCTTAGGAGAAAAGTTCCACAGGAGGGAGATATCTTTGTCAAATACACCACTGGCTTCTCACTGAAAACATTTGCCACTGTTTGAATCATCATGCAGTTGCAGACTAAAAGGCTAGACTCAAAATTCCAAGACTAACAAAGAATCTCACACCGAGGCTAAGATGTGCAAAACAAAATTCCAGATGAGCTACCCCCAAGAAATAGAAAGAAGGCAAATACATGTTCAGTCTAAACTATCACTATGGTTATTTGATCTGAGTAAGTGTTGAATTGAATTTAACTACAATACCTTAATCTCCCTAACAAATCAGAAAAAAAGTAACATTTTTTGGCACCAAAGGACCTTTAGTGACGTTGGAAATGTTCTTTATCTTGCTCTGAGTGGCGGTTGTAACCTAAAGTACATATATAAAATGTTTTCAAATGAGTGCCTTATATTATACCTCAATTAAAAGTATAATATAATAATAGTAATAGCCATAATTATTTATTAATCAGAAATCCATCATCCAACAAAGCTAAGCCCTTGAAAATAACTTCTGTGAAATCATTCCAATCAACACTGAATCATTTGATCATTATTCCATTGCTTTCCCTTTTATATAGCTTCATAGAGTTGATTTACATTCCTAAATTATATGTGTAGGCCAGTTGTAATGAACTGCTCTTTATGAGATACCTAAATTATTTTGTCTTTAGCTTTGTGTGTTGGTATTAAATACAATGTGCCTCAAGGTCAATAGTCTATAGCAATTATTCTTAGTTGTCATTTATTTTATGAACAGAGTCCTTGTTTACTCTAAGTAGATTTTCAAGGCCAACTTACTGAAGTTCTCCTCTTCTGAAAAAGTTACACTGTCTTTTCTGTCCCCATCCACGCCATGTTACCTCCAATGGCTACAATCAAATTGTCTTTTATTCATTTATTTGAATATGATCACATCATATCACCCATTTATTCCAAACCATTAGTTTTATTTTAAACACATTATGCATTGTCTCTTTTCTCTAAATTGTTCATTAGGATGATAATGGCATTAGGTTGATTCTCATTTTGCTTCTGTAGTTCTGCAATCTTATTTCAACATATTATTTTGTTTTATTGTTCTGTATTTGAACAAGATGATTTATTGAATGCTTATTTAATTCAACTTGATGATGAAGTAAACCCCAGTTGAGTAATCTCCTGTTCCTTGAATTATATTTTCTATTCTTGATTTATTTTTCAACATTTTCATGCTTTTTTCCCCAACAATCCATCTCTTATTCCTTTCTCTTCATTTTCATTTAATTTGCACATAATTTTTTATTCCTTTTTTGTTACTTAAGTTTAGCATGGGTTTTGCCATTTTGTTTTCATTTTTAAAATTTGACATTATTCCCAATTTTCTGAAACTAAAGTCTTCTAACATTACTTTGTAGATTGAATTTTAGTGTTACCCATTCTTTTAACCCAGGGCTATTGGGATCATGGAATGGAGAACTCACTAGGACCCTAAATCATCATCTCCAGGCATGTGAGTGGGCTGCTTCTCCACCTTTTCCATGAATGAAAATCCTGAGGACACATTCCAGCAGGCCAAAGTCGAAGTCCACATCCAGGATCTTGAGTTCTTTTCTCTCTTTGTACAGTTCACAGATTAAGTAATTAGTTCTTAATTCAACTTACTTCTCCTTCCCATTGCCCTGCCTTTTGCACACCTTCTCATTTGCAAGAGCTCTACCTCTTTGTTTGCGTCTGTCTATAATTTATTATGCTTTTTGTTTGTACTTTACATTGCTCAAATGAAAGATACTGTGTTAGTTACTTTTATTCTCCTTGCTGAGTCACAATACCTGACACCTAAAGTTAGAGGGAAAAAGGTTTATTTGGCCTACAGTTCATAGAGGTTTCAGTCCACAATCGGCTGGTTTCAAGGCAGAGTGGCATATGCCACAAGGGCATTGCAGAGGAGAAAGAGTTCATGGAGCCTACAAGGTAGTAAAAGCTTCAAATGAAGTCTTTCTGCTCCTTTTACCACATTCAGACTATGTAGGGCGGGCAGCGCTCATGCCCTTATCCTAGTGCTCTCAGGCCCCTTAACAGGAATCAATTACACACTCTAGATTTGGCCACCTCTGAAAAAGCATGAGGTTTTGGGGGTTCATCTAAACACACGCCGTAACAGATATCATGCAGCATTTAAGTTTCTGTGTGTGATTTATTTCACTCAACGTTATATTTTCCAGCAGAGTCCATTTTCCTAAGAATGTCTCAAATTTTTCCTTCTTTATAACAGAGTATTACTCCATGATGTACATATCACGTTTTCTTTATGTACAAGCATCTACTTCCCAAAATTAATGTAAACATCATTACTATTGTATTAGAAATGTGTGCTAATGAAAAAATGTCAAAGATAATTGTGTAATTTCATTAAAAAGGGTAGGTAATAGTAGCAGATGCTTTAGGTAGGCAAATCATCTGACAAAAATATATCGTTTATTTTCTAGCAGAAAAAAAAAGCTTGCTAGGTTTTGGGGGTGTCTAGATTTCAACAGAATTCTAAGTAAATAATATGTGAAAAGTAACGTTATACTGAGCAACGAATGGAAGGAAAAAACTTAGAAAGAAACAAAGAGTAGAGGAAACAATTTTTCTGATTATAGTTGTCTGTCTTTAGGTGTCTGTGGGGAATTGGTTTCAGGATACCTTGTGGATAGCCCTGTCTGGGGATGCTCAATTCCTTTACATAAATTGACTTAGCGTTAGCACATAAGCAATACATATCTTCCATACACTTAAATCATTTCCTGATTATTTATAACATTTAACACTATAGAAATTCTATGTAAATAACTGTTATACCATATGGTTTACTTGGCTTAGAACGTCTGTCTTCTGCCAGGTATTCCCGCTTCTCAGGCCGTCAGATTTAAACTAGATCCCACACAATCAGCTTCCCAACTTTCAGTCCTTCCCACTGCACCATTGCCTTTCTCGATCTGCTTGCAGATTATGGTGGGGCTTCTCAGGCTCCACGATCATGTGAACCAGTGCCTCAAAAAATCAGTCAATTAATCAATCAATCAATCTCTCTCTCTCTCTTTCCTTCTTTATCTTGCTCTGTTTCACTCTTTCTCTGTCTCTGTCTGTCTGTCTCTCTTTTCCCTCCCCTCCCCTCTTCTCTTCTCCCCTCCCCTGCTACAGTTTGTCTGGAGAATGCTAATACAATCATATTTTAATTATTGTTTAAATTTCAGTTTTAAAAGTTTAACCCATATCAACATTGACAAATTTTTTCGATGACTTTACACATTTTAGCACATGATTGATCATTTAATCACCATCACATCTGAGATACAGTAAGTCCTGTCCTGACTGGAAACACTCTCTCCCGCTATCCTTTTGTACGTCATCCACCACAGATGATAAATTTCAAACACCTATTTATCTGTCCTCCTTTGGAATAGTTTTGTTTTTCCAAGTTACATCATATAAAGTAAATCTGACAATATTTAATTTTTCTTGAAACTGGCATAATCACTCACCATTAGTAATTTTGGGAAGCCCAGTAGGATTATTTGTAGGTTTTGACACTAAAATTCCGTTTGTTTAATATTTTTCCTAGAAAAATTGAGACTTATGTTCACAGAAATATTGTGTACCAATATTTATAGAAGCTACATTTATATTCACATTAAATGTTTTCACATGAATTTAACAATAAAGAAACATATTTTATGAGAATGTAATTGTATATTATTTAAAATACATATTTCAGGCCAAGGATTTAGCTCAGTGGTTCCACTGTCTGCCTCTCAAGCACAAGGACCTGAGTTCAATCCCTGGTACCAAAAAATAAAATAAATAAAATAAAATAAAATATATATTTCTAAGTTGATTATGTGATAAAATGATTATAATTCTCATCCCAGAGAAAGCATTCAATACTTGTAAGAATTTTACTGTCTTTATAAAATGTATAGATGTCTGTATAATTTTCTGATCTGAACAGGCATTTTCAATTTCAGTAAATATACTAATAAATGGAAAGCATAAAATGGACATGTAGCACATTTTACAAACTGCAGCATTAATCAAGAGTTTCAGATTTCTTTCAGTCTTTTTCATTACACATAGTAGAGGTCTACCTCACAAATGATCAACTTCTGAATATTAATTTTTAAATATCACTATTCAAATATATTATAACTAAAAAAGGATATGGATAATATTACAAAAATTACAACACATATCATATATACATAAGGATATCAAAACATATCCTTATATATATCAGGGAAATGTTCTTTGATTTTTCAAAACTACCAATTTCCATTTCAGATATTTATCTTAATAATGATGTTTCCAATTTTTTAAGTCCAAATTTCTGTAAGTATTCTTTTTCTACAAGTATTCTGTTTTCTCTTCTTTCTTTTTTTTTCTAGACATTGTGTCATCAGGTTGCTAAATTGCCCAGGCTGAACTTGAACTTGGAAGCTTCCTGCCTCAACCTGCAAAACAATCTCATTTTAAAGAAATAGCAAATTTTCTTGTTCTAGAAATTACAGTATTATTTCAACAATCCTTGTATATTCACCTCAAGTACTTTAAACATTTGTTTATAAAATGAAGCCTCTTATATCCTTGGTTATTTCTGCCTTTGACATGATTATTTAAGTCTGGGTGATTTTATACAATCAAAATGCTACAAAAGAAAAAAAAATGGCTACAGCTTAATAATAGCAAGACATTTTTACTTTGAAGTTAATTGGAATATTTTCTTTCCTCTAGTTATCCTCTCTAATTTGTTAAGTCTCCACTCATGAAATCTTTAGAATTCCTGAGAAAAGGACCTACATGAACAGGAACTTCCATCAAATAAATAGTAAAACATGACCCAGTAATTATAGTAGTCAATTAAATCATTCTTTTAAAAGTTGAGTCATGTAGTTTACTTCCTCTTCCATTCCCAGAGTAGCTGAATATATCATTTCTGTTTCAATTTTAAGCTTGCCTGTGGAAGGTGGTGCAAAGTGAAGATGGGCATATGGAATCCCTCAAGACAGCATTTCTCTCCCACAAACACCCAGCATCAGACTGAGCAACAACCAATAGCATGTTTCCAGTCAATAGTCATAGAGAAAGGCTGTGATCAACAAATTCTTTTTGTGTATGTGGGCCTATCAAATGCATCCTTATCCTTTTAAATTGCAAGTTCCCAAAGTGAAGGAAAACTGGAATCATGATTTACCTATTCTCTTTCCACTATGTCTGCATTTTAGGATGAACCTATCCCTCCATGAATGTCACCTTCAGCCTAATCAGGAGAAACTCTTGTGATTTACTCTCTTCTGTTAAATAAAATTACAGCTGCTCTGATGGGAAAATGCCTTTGTGTTTCTAGTAGAGAAAAGCCACCAAAGGATGACAAACTTGCCTTCCTAATAAACAACTACTTTTCTCCCTACAAGTACATATATAGTTTTTTTATCATTTTATTTCTTTATTTTTTGTTTGTTCTTGGTTTTTTGAGACAGGGTCTCCTTATGCAGTTTAGGCTTGCCTTGAACTCACTATGTGGCCCAGGCTGGCCTTGAGCTCATAACGATCCTTCTGCCTCAGTCTCCAAGTGCTGGAATACAGGCATGTTCCACAATGCCCAACTGTTTTTTTAATCATTTTATCACATCTACCAATATATCTGTTGATAAGCACCAAAAAACCACATAATGCCATCACCTGATCCATGACAGACAGTCATGTATTTGAAGATAACCCTTTATAAAGGTTTATTTTTGGCCAGTGGTTATATTTTAGACTTTTATGATGCCAAAATAATCCTGAAAACAACCCTATGTTACCCATAAAGAACAAAAGATTATTCTGTTATTCAGGCTAAAAATTCAAAACACAATTGAATTTAATGTAGCTAAATAATTTTTACAGCAATTCTATGGAATAAGTAGTAGAAATGAGAACTAAACATTGTCTTATATAAATTATATTTAAACTTGAATATTTACATACTAGTAATATTATGAATTCTTAGCCCTCAAAAAATACTCTGTACCAAAATCAGGTAACTGAACACACAAAAAACCCAATAAATTCAATTTTTAGGAAGACAACACTAACTTTATCTTTATTTCTTGATTTATATTTAAATATTTTTCAGAGTCACTTTTGTCAAACACTCTTGTTTTCATTGAACCAGAATAAACAAGGCAAGCTTCTGAGTTCCTTCTGGTTAAGTAGTCTACAATCAGTGTTACTCAGGATTTCTCCCCTGATGTTCTTAATCCCAAATTAAATACGATTCATATCATTTTTCTTCTTTCTTCAAACCTTCTGACAGAGAAAAATGAATTACAGTTTAATAGCATTTTTAATACTCTTATTTCATAACTAATGTGATTTTTCACAGAAACAAAAATATTTCAGTAGCGATCATTGGGATAGCTGATGCACTATTTATATATACAGTAGGTGGAACAGATATTAATTATTAAGTAACAGAATGTTGATAATATGACAAAATTATATTGTTAGAATCAATGGATTGCATACATATGCATTTCTAATTAATCTATTCTGTCGATAAACTTCTTGTTATTTACCATTCATTCAGAATATAAAGCGCGTGTCAAAAGAAGTTAAACATGTGCAGCCCTGGCTCTCACTCTGTAGTCTGAAGAATAAAAGAGGATGTTCTTTGCATTGCCTCTCCACTAGAAGGAATATGTCATCACAGATCTTGACTGGCTAGTCAAATTCCTAACATACTGGTTCCAGAAGAGCAGTTCTTAAATTGAGGTCTGAAGATTCCTGAGGTATAGGAGATTCTACCAGGAGTATTTGATATTCTGCTTTATTCAACCTGTTACACTTGAAACAAAATCTTTTACTGCAAATTTAATTGTAGAACCAGAAATAGCATTCCACTGTCTTTTATTGAATATTGAGGAAATTGGAAAAGATGTAATAAAGCACCATATTTTTCATTAAATTTTATAACTATTATTTTCATAAATATGTCATTTACATTATCATTAATATATTTATTGTTGTTAGTTTGTTAATAAATATGTATTTTCAGTATTTCCAATGTCAGTATCTATTATGGTAACTGTTAATAGATATACTCAACAAGAATAAAGGAGCTTTTGTGTTCCTGAAAATTTTTAAAAGAATAATGAGTTTTGAGATAATGAAGCTTCAGAACTGCTGTTCCAGGAGAATTTGTTTGTTTGTTTGTTTTGTGGGAATTAATATTTCCCTACTTTGACATAAATGTGAAAGACATTAAATGTCTGCACCAGTTATTTCACCAAAATTATAGAGAATTCTAAAAAAAGAGATGTTTCTCTCTCTCAAGCATAAATAAGTCATTTAGAATTAGCTTACAGACCAGATTGAGCAGAAAAATCATTATAATTAAAAAAATGAAAGTGTTCAACTTAAAAGTATGCTTTAAAAATTTTCAACATTTTCTTTTGGGTGATATTGGCAGGATGGTAGAAGTAGAGGCTCTTGTGCACATCCCCCTATTGAGGAATCAATATTGCAACCACCTGTGGATGAACACAATGTTGTAGGAGTCTCAGAAACTAGTAGCAAGCTTGAAGCACCTGAATAGAGCAAAAAGACTAAGATTTTTTGTATTGAAGAGGGTGAGAATAATAGTTTTACTTAACCCATTTAATTTTTACCTTAAGAGAGTGTAGTTTAATATGAAAAGAGTATTCTTTATCCTACAATTTCTTCCACAAAATATAAGAGCAAAACAAGTACCTGATCTCCCTAGCCTTGCAGGGTGTGGCTCCCACCCTCCTGCTCCCCTCAAAACACTGAGAGGATTAGCAGCAATGACTCCTCTAGGGCAGAAAGAACATGGAGAAACACAAAAATGCATGACAGTTGGTGAACAATTCTCACCAGCTGGCCACTGCCTGCTGAATAGTTTGTAGATGAAATGAAAGAGCTTTTCCATGACCCAGCCATAGTGATTTGCCTGCAGACTCCTCTGCCCCATCCATGTGATGTGTGACTCCAGTGGCCTATACCACCCATTATCACCAGTGGATGACACCCTACACTGCCCTATGCATGGGCCATGTGAGGTTCTGAAGGCAGCTCATGAATCTTAAGGATAAGTATAGATCATAATAGCTGGACTGATTCCACTGGTTTGTGACACCTGAAAAGTAAACAGGAAGCTGTTAGTATCAGGTCTGTCTTTGTGAGACTGACAGAAAATATAAAATTTAAGAATTCTTCCCTGAGAGAAAATAGGAGGGACCATGCACATCTACATAAATGGTCTAGAAGAATCTAGAATTCTCAAATGTCTAGCAGATAAAGGTGTTTCTTTCCTAAAGCTAGTCAGCAAAGAAGAAATTAGATGATAGTATCCTCAAAAGTGAAGACAGTAGAGTAGCACAAGGTTTCAGGGAAGAGGATGCATGATGAAAATATGACACCAGCAAAAAAGTAAATAAATAAATAAAGCCCCAAAGAAATGAAGAGCTGCAAATTCCCTTAAAAAGAATTCAAAATAGTAATCTTAGAGAAGCTTAATTAGCTATAAGAAGACTTAGATAATTAAATGAAATTAAGAAAACAACACACAAATAAAATGCAAAGTTAATTAGGAAATGGAAACCATAAAAAAAGCAATTATAGAGAGAAGAAGATAACATGTCAATTGAAAAATTCATATCAGACTCAAGCAAAAAAAAAAAAAAGGAATGATGTCAAATTCAGATTATTTGAAATTATCCCATCAGAAGAAGGAAAAAATTGAAATGAAGTGTAGAAAGATACTTTACTTGTGATGAAACATCAAGTGAACCTATATACACATTACAAGTATCCCAGTTTGAGCAGAGAAAGTGTTAAAGATAGAAAATTTTCAAAATCAAGAGAAAGAAAATAAAACGTAGATAGATAAAACCTATAGAATTCAAAAGAGACGACTGCTCCCAGTACAGAGGAGAAGGGCTCTAGGCCACCTAACCACTGCTCCCAGCACAGAGGAGGAGGCTTTCAGGTCACCATACCACTGCTCCCAGTGCAGAGGAGGAGGTTTCTGGGCTGCCACTGCACTGCTCCCAGGGCAGAGGAGGTAAGCCATGCACACACCAGCACCACCCACCCCTTCCACCACTGAAATGAGAAGACACATAAAAAAGCCTCAAAACCAGACTTCCAGATCACCTATAGCAACCCCAAAGAGAAATGAGATGGAACAATCTGATACTCAACCACCTGGACTCCCTGAACTGGCAACAAAAGAAGATCTGGAAAAAGCGATATCATACATAATTTTTCAGAAAACAGCAGAGATTAGGCCCATAGCACAAGACATGATTAATAAGTCTAGAGAGGACACAGATTAAAAAATAGAGGATCTGAAGAACATGATGCAATACCAACATAAGAAACACATAGAATCCATAAAATGGGTGCAAACAGATTTCCACTAGATTAAAAGCTCCATTGAAAGTCTACCCAGCAGAATGAATCAATGTGAGGACAGAATTTCAGATACAGAAGATAAGATTACAATTAGTGACCAAGAAAAGAAAAATTTCTTTAAAATTGTAAGGGACCACAGGAAAACAATCCAGCAACTTCTGGATGATGCAAAGAAGAATAACATAAGACTGATTGGTGTCAATGAAGAAACAGGACAGAGTGCAGATGACATAAAAAATCTATACACAGAAGTAATGGCAGAAAACTTCCCAAGCAGGGGAAAAGAACTTGACATACAGATAAGGGAGGCATATAGAACTCTAACTAGTGTTGATCAAAAAAAATCTACACATAGGCATAAAATTGTTAAGATTCCAGAAATACAACAGAAGAACAAAGTTCTACAAGCAGTGAGAGAAAAGAAACAAGTCACATACAAAAGAAAGCCCATCAGAATCACAGCAGACTTCTCAATGAAAAATCTCAAGACAAGAAGCACTTAGAGTGATGTATTTCAAGCCCTAAAGAAAAACAGCCTCCACCCCAGATTGATGTACCCTGCAAAACTATCTTTCAAAATTGCTGGAGAAATAAGGTACTTTCATGAAAAAGAGCACTTGAGGAAATTCATGAATACCAAACCAGCACTCCAAAATATTTTAGACAATATCCTAGAAAAAGACAATGAGGATCACAACCTCAGGAAGCCCAGACGAATGAATCCATCAGGCAGGACAAGAAATTAAAAGCAAAGAGGGAGAATCCAACAAAAAGGAAAAGTCAGGACAATGATAAGTAAATATGTATCACTTATAATCATCAATGTTAATGGTGTCAATTCACCAATCAAAAGAAATAGACTGACAGAATGAGTCAAGAAGCAAGATCCAACATTATGCTGCATACAAGAAACACACTTAATTCAAAAAGAAACTCATAGACTGAAAGCTAAAGGGTGGAGAAGAATACTCATTGTGACAGTAACCCCCCAAAAAGCAGGAGTAGGTATCCTCTTTGCACATCAAGTGGATTTCAAAGCAACACTGCTGAAGAGAGAAAAAGAAGGATACTCCATCCTAGTAAAGGGATCAATCCAAGAAGAAGAGATAGCAATCATAAACATATATGCACCAAACCCTAGCGCAACAACTATATAAAACAAATACTAACAGATATGAAAAATCTAATAATCACTAATACAATAGTAGTGGATGACCTCAATACCCCACTGTCACAAATAGATAAATCAACTAAACAAAAAATAAAAAAAATACTAGAACTTAATCAAACTCTTGAACAAATGAACTTAACTGATATTTACAGAGTGTTCCACTGCAAAAAGTCAGAATACAAATTCTTTTCACCTGCACACAGGTCGGTTATTCAAAATAGTACACATACTCACTCATCAAAGATGTTTAAGTAAGTAGAAAGGAATTGAAATTATCCTCTGTATATTATCAAACTGTAGTGCGATGAATTTGGAGATCAATAGCAAAAGAAACCTCAAAAATTTCTTAAACTCATGGAAATTGTACAACACACTTCTGAATAACCAATGTGTCACAGAAGACATGAAAAAAGAAATCAGACAGTTCCTTCAATTAAGTGACAATGACAATACAACATATCAGAATCTATGGGACACAATGAAAGCAGTCTTATGAGGGAAATTGATAGCAATGAATATTCATATTAGGAAAACAGAGTGAGCCCAATTAAACAACCTGATGCTGAACCTCAAGCTTCTAGTAAAAGAAGTGCAGGACAAACCCAAAGCTTATACAAGGGAGGAAAATATAAAGAGCAGAGCAGAAATCAATGTAATGTAGACTAAGAGAATGATACAAATAATCAATGAAGCCAAGAATTGGTTCTACAAAAGAATAAACAAAATTGAAAAACCTTTTCCAAACTTATCAGGAAAAGGAAAGAAAAGGGCCCAATCCATGAAATTAGGAGTGAAAAGAAAGAAATTACAATGGACTCAGCAGAAAGCCAGTGGATCATCAATACCTACTTCCAGAACCTATATGCCAGTAAGATGGAAAACACAGAAGAAATGGACAGATTCCTAGATACATATGAATTACCAAAGTTGAACGAAGAAGACCTAAAAATTGTAAACAACACAATATTAATAATTGAAATTTAAAATGTAATTAAAATCTTACCAACTAAGAAAAGCCCAGGTCCGAATGGTTTCATTGCTGAATTCTACAAGACATTTAGAGAGGAACTACTGCCACTATGGTTTAAACTCTTCAATGAAATTGAAAGGTAAGCAATCCTCCCAAATTCATTCCTGGAAGCAAGCATCATCTTGATCCCCAATGCAGAGAAAGACCCAACCAAAAGAAGAGAACTATAGGCCAATCTCCCTAATGAACATAGATGGCAACAATCCTCAACAAGATACTGGTAAACAGAATCCAGAAGATCATCAAGAAGATTGTACACCCTGACCAAGTGGGATTCATCACAGGGATGCAGAAATAATCCAACATACACAAATAAATCAATGTAATACACCATATTAAAAGAGCCAAGGACAAAAACCATAAGATCATTTCAATAGATGTAGAAAAAGCATTTGACAAAATCCAACACGCATTTATGATAAAAACCGTACAAAAATTGGAATAAGCAGTCTCTACCTCAATCTGATAAAAGCCATCTATGAAAAAACAACAGCCAATATCATACTAAATGATCAAAAACTGAAAGCCTTCACACTAAAATCAGGAACAAGACAAGGATGTCCACTATCACCACTCCTGTTCAATATAGTTTTGGAAACATTACCACAACAATTAGACAAGAGAAAGAAATAAAAGGAATAAAGATAGGGAATGAAGAAGTGAAATCGTCATTATTTGTAGATGACATGCTACTCTATAAAGAAGACATCAATAACACCATCAAAAGTCTTCTAGACTAAATAACCAAATTCAGTAAAGTAGCTGGATACAAGGTTAACACACAAAAATCAATAGTTTTCCTCTACCCGAACAACAGACTCACTGAGAGAGAAATAGGGCAAACAATACCTTTCACAATAGCATCCAAAAAACTGAAACTCCTACAAATCAACCTAATGAAAGAAATCAAAGACCTCTTCTCTGAAAACTATGGCACTCTGGAAAGAGAGATTGAAAATGATATCAGAAAATGGACAGACATCCCCTGCTCCTGGGTAGGAAGGATCAACATAGTGAAAATGGCTATACTTCCAAAACTGCTATATAGATTCAATCCAGTCCCAATTGAAATCCCAGCAGCATACTTCACAGACCTTGAGAAAGCAACCCAAAAATTCACTTGGAACAGAAAAGACCCAGAATAGCAAAAGCAATTCTAGGTAACAGAGATATGACAGGGGGTATTACAACTTCAAATTTGAAAGTATACTACAAAGCTACTGTGATAAAAACAGCATAGTACTGGCAAAGATACAGATCTGAGGACCAGTGGAACACATTAGAAGATGCAGAAACAACTCTAGACACATTCAGCCACCTCTTCTTCAACAGAGGAGCCAAACACCCTCAGTGGAGGAAAGACAGCCTTTTTAATAAATGGTGCTGGAAAAATTGGGTTTCAACTTGCCAAAGATTAAAACTAGGCCTATATCTCTCACCATGCACTAAACTAAAATTGAAATGGATTAAAGGTCTAAATATTAAAACAGAAATGCTGAACCAGCTGAAACAGAGGTTAGGTAGAACTTTTGAGGACATTGGCATAGGAAAAGACTTTATGAAAAAGACCTCATTAGCCAGAGAACGAGCACAAATAATCAACAACTGGGATTTCATCTTATTTAAAAGCTTCTGCACAGCAAGAGAAACTACCAGCAGAGTGAACAGACAACCCACAGTGTGGGAAAAATTTTTCACCTGCTGTGCCTCAGTCAAAGGTCTACTCTCTAGAATCTATAAAAATTTAAAAAAATCAGACTTCCCAAATTTAAAGACCCAATCCAAAAATTGGCATCTGAAATGAACAGATATTTCTCAGACAAAGAAGTCGAAATAGCAAATAAACATATGAAAAAATGTTCTACATCACTGGTCATTTGAGAGATGCAAATGAAAACAACACTGAAATTTCACGTCACCCCAGAAAGAATGGCTGCTATAATGAAATCATCCCATAACAAATTCTGGCGGGGCTGTGGGGAAAGAGGAACACTGCTCCACTGCTGGTGGGAGTGTTGACTGGTGCAACCACAGTGGAAATCAGTATGGAGATACCTCAAAGAACTAGGACTGGAAGCGCCATTTGACCCAGCTATTCCCCTGCTGGGTATCTTCATAAAAGAATTAAAAGAATCACACCACAGTGGTATATGTGCACCCATGTTCATAGGAGCACAGTTTGTGTTAGCTAAAACTTGGAAACAGCTCAAATGTCCATCAACTGGAGACTGGATAAAGAAAATTGTTTGTTTGTTTTTTTAAAAATGGAGTTCTCCTCAGCCATAAAAATGAGAAATTAGAGATATTTATAGCTAAATGGATGGACATTGATGTGATAATCTTAAGTGAAATAAATAGGACCCACGTGTAAATACTGAATAATTTCTCTAGTGTGAGAAACTGAAAGTGTAAAAAAGGATTAAAAGGTATAATAGTTAATGTGAAATAGGAAGAAAAGGGGCAAAGGGGAAGGGGAAGTGGGAGGGGTAGGGAAAAGGATAGAAGGGAAAGGAATAAATATGAGAAAATGAAAAAAATGGAAACAAAGTCTCTGTAAATAAGGAGGGATGGAGCAGTTGAAGGGAGCACAGGGAAAAGGGGAAAAAATAAGAACCAAGAGAAATTATGTAAAGGAGAAAATTTCCAATGACAAATGTCATTATATTGTATACCTAAAATGTACCAGTAAAATTAAATTAAGAAAAATAAACCTAAAGAATTCAAAATAAATTGAACATTAGGGAGATATTGACCAAGACATAAGATGATGAAATAGTTCATTTCAAAGACAGGATTGACACTGCAGCTCACTGATAGGGTGCTTGTCTAGCATGTGTAAGCCCTAAATTCAATCCTTAGCACCACATTAAAGAAGAAGAAAGAAAAGGTCAAAGGCAAAGAGAAATGTAAAAACAATAAAAGAAGAATGACTCTACACAGGAGAGGAAGCCTTATCCCTACAACCCAGTGTCACTGAATTTCTCAGGAAAGCCATACAGCCCAAGATATAGTAGAGTTGTGTATTCAAAGTGGTGAAGGGGAAAAAAACAAAAAACAAAGCAAGAAGATGCTTTAAAATTAAGGAGGGATAGTTTTCCAGACAATCAAATCTGAGTTTATGTTGGTTAAGTAGCATCTTTTCATTTCAATTTGATGAATTTTCATTGGCATTCCACGTAAGGCAGATCTAAATGAAAAATCAATAACTTGATAATGAATGCAATATAAAATATAAATATACAATATGAGAAGATGCAAATTGTCAAATCAATAACAAAAAATGGTGCAGGAAAAACAAATATAAGTAGTTATAGTATGTAATCAAAATTAAATTATCAGCTTAAAATATATATAGCTATAAGACATTTTATGTAGGACTCTTAATAATCACAAAGACAGGGACCAGGGATTTAGCTCAATGGTTCTGTGGCCTGCCTCACAAGCTCAAGTTTCTGAGTTCAATCCCTGGTACAAAAAAGAAAAATCACAAAGACAAAACCTGTAGTAGATACTCCAACTTATGATCCAAGTTGAGTGAGTGCTGTGATTTTGTGTATCTAGGATCTAAAAGTGAAAGCCAAATGTTCTCAGTGGAAAAAAAAAGTCAAAGAAACTACTTAGAGATAATATATTTTTGTTTTAGAGTTAAACATTAGATACATTAAATTACTAAAAAAATGTGCTTTTGAAATACCTCATGTAATATTATTATCTCAAATGAAAACTAAAGAAAACATTTAACTACCACCAAAGCCTCCTACGATGCATTGTGTAAAAGTACCATTGTCCCATCTTAGGTTTAAGTTCACTGTTTTAAAAGAATAATGTAAAGACACATCAAAATTGTTGATATCAAAGTATACTGATAATGAGAGGAAAAGTCATATTCCAGAATATTATCTGAACAACTGTATAAATAGATTTTTATGGTTCTTTTAAAACATATTGTTTTAAAGCAACTTACAACTTGAAACTACTGGTGCCACATAGATGACTTCTCCATTATTAATAAAAATGATATACAACATGCCATAGCTAATCAACAATTCCCAGAGATCACCTTGAATGTTGGGTTTGAAATAGGCCTGGAATTGCCTTCTTTGGATATTAAGCTTTATGAAGCAGCAACTCTCATTTGCTTCTACTTTGTATGAAAAGGACAGTGCTGCAGACACAGAGCAGTACATTTTCAGCAAACCACCCAAAGAATGAGCAGTGATAGCCTCATTAATGCTTGTAGAAGCTGTAGTACTTCCTCTCTGAACACATCACTCTCTGTCTCTTCATTTTTCAATTCTTTGAATGCCATGTTTAAAAAACAAGGGCTTGTACATTAGCCATGTTCAATTTCTGATTTTTCCTTCTCAAAGTTATACAGATTCATCAAAAAGATTAACACTAAATTTTGCCTCATATAAAAGGTTAAGGAGATAGAAATATAGTTGTTTTCATTTCACTTGAAGAGAAAGGGGAAATATTTTTCAAACAAACATACAAATTTATTTCACCTTCTGTTCTGAACCCAATGCCAATACCAAATATAAAAAGGAGTAAAGAAAAATTGGCAATTCTCCTAGTGATTTGTATAATGTGCTCTTTCACAGTGTTTGAAATATCCAAGATGACACAATAATCAGAAAATCTATTTTAAAATAATCTTAACAAAATTATCTTTGATTTGCACATCTCATAATACAATTAATAATGAAATATTATTGGTGAAAGGAATAAACATTAAAATTTCAAAAAATTGGGTGAACAATTACCTCACATTAATGATGCTAGAGAGTACAACAAATTTGAAAATTCAACGTTAATTACCATTAGCTTTTGATTTTTCAAGCTAATTATTTTCCAGTCATTATATTTTTAAATTTTTTATTGTATTAAAAACTGTTTCTTGACTTTTGGGAGGTAAACGCTGGTGAAGGAGGCAGGAGTAAAAATGCTGATTAGGTGACATTAAGGATGATGAATGGATAGGGGTAAAAAGACAGATTTGAGGTAAAAATACTAAATCTGATAATTCAAAAGAATAATACAGATTTTTAAATGAATGAATTTAAGTATACTTGAAGAAATTTAGTGAAAAGTTGGAAATGTGTACCAGTTGTGAGAAAGACTAGAAGCAAGCACCTGCCTCATTTTTCCCCTGAGGAATGCAGCAAGGGGATGTGGCTTGGCCAATAGCTGCCTGCCCCTGCTTCTTGCTCCTCTTTGCTCCCCCTTGAGCTTCAGAGGCCTTGGGCAGTTTCTTTTAGTGTTCTCCTTTGCTATCGAGTGGTGTCTTCCCAGGCTATCACACCACTTCCTTCCCCTCCGACATGCTACGTTAGTAGGGCTTTCCAGACACTCCTTGAAGGCCCCCTCCTCATTACCGGACCCCTGTGCTGCAGCACAGGCCCTTTAAAGACTCCCTGTGGTGTCCCTGTAAAGCTGATTGTGCGATTTAATTCTTGCGCAGTGTAGACAGAGTAGCTGATTAGAGCTCCAGAGGGCAGCAGCCAATGAAGATCAGCTGCAGAGACCAGTCCTCGGCAGAGTTGACCTACAGCTTCCATGGTGATACCTGTAATGGCAGTGCCTAGCAGCTGTTTTTGTCAAGTGTTGGAATCCACCATTGTCCAGTGTCATCTGGTGACATCGGGACTGCTACCGGAGCACTTTGCTGATTCACGATTTCAACCTGAATCCAGCAAAAGAACGCTACGCTGATTAGCAATAGTTAGACTGAGGGGCAAGGTCAGAACCACAGACAAAGGACAGAATATAACTCCTGTTTATACTTGAAGGTGTAAAATTGATTAATTTGCTAAGAGGAAGATGGGGGCTGATCTCTGAGTAGCTGAGGAGTACATGAGGATGAAGAAATGAAAGCAGCAAGTATAGATTCTTCTCTGAATATGTTTGGAAGCTACTAGAGAAGACGTGTTTGGTAGATTTTTAGGAAATAAAACAATAAAATGAAATTGGCCTTTTTTGTTGTTGTTTTATAAAAAGGAGATTTCCTTGAAGTTTCCTAAGAATTCTTGTATTGAAATCTGTGCACTCACTGAAGTATCATTGGAAGAATAACAGCTGTCTTATCTACTGCATTCAAGTCCAGGAGAATTACACTGAAACACAAGACTAATAGTAGCATTGCTTCAGTTTCCTCCTTGTTCTTAATGTCAGGGGAAGGAATTATCTTAAGTAAGGTTAAGAATTCCAAATTAATAACAAGCTTTGTGGTATAATAAGAGCTTTCTAAGTACCTCAGTTTTGTGCCCTTTGCCAACTAACCTCAAAAGTTACTTGCTCAAAAGTCTATTTTGCTTTTATTTCTCTCATCTCTCATCACTAGAGATCTTCACCTGTCCTAACTACATCTTTCGGGCTTTTCATAACCACTAATGCACATTAGAATCAACTGAGAAAAAAATGTAAATATCAATACTTCTGAACTCTGTACTCTTTATTTCAGTTCAGTTGTCAAGTTTGCTGTTCATTATCTTTCAGCAGGACAAGAGAAATGCCTTTGTAACACACTATCTTGAATTTCAAATCTCAAATATCAGTTGTTCAGAGATGGATAATGTACTTAAAAGGAAAATAATACCAAAGCTCTGGGAGGCTGAGGCAAGACAGTCACAAGTTCAAGCTCAGCAAAATTAAATTAAATTGAATTAAATTAAATTTTAAACAGGATTGGGGATGTAGTTCGGTGTGAGTCCTTTCAGTGTGAAGGCCTTGGATTCAATCCCCAGTACATTCCACCACCAAAACCAAAAAATAGAAGAATATGATCTTGTCATATCCCTGCTGAAAAAAAATTTAATGGCTTTTGTTTCCATTGATACAAATTTATTTTATCTTCATATATTCATTCTCTGGATGCTCCTTATGTAGATCTAAGTTTCAACCCTTTATCATGTTTCTTCTCTAAAAACAAATTAACATTTCTTATAAGGCAAGTCTACTAACAACAAAGTTCCTCAAATTTGTTTGCCTGATAAAGTCATTTTTCTCTCCTTAACTTTTGAAGACTAACATTGCAGGCCATATAGTTCCAAGTTGATCTTTATTTCTCTAAATAGTATAAAAATTGCACTCTTTCTCTTTTCTGAAGAGAAGTAAGCTGTAGTTCGTATGTTTACTCCTCTACAAATAAAGTACCCCCCCCCTTTTCTGACTTTTTGGCAGAATTCTTCACTATCTTTGAAGTTGGAATATGATAATACCTATGTGTAGGTTAATGAGACATTTACCCTTCATAGAGCTCTCTTGGTTCCCTGATACTGTGATTTTGTCTTTGACAATAAGTTAGAGAAAGTCTCAGTCAGTGTTTCAAATATTATTCAAATATTACTACTTTTCCTTTCATTCTCCTCCTTCTGTTACTTCCATTACACTTAAACTGCACTTTTTTTCAGTTGTCTCATAGTTCTTGGATATTTCTATTTCTCCCAGTCTTTTTCCTCTTTGCAATTCTGTCTTGGAATCCCCAGCTCAGACATTTTCTCCTACCCATGTCCAGTTCACTATTGAGCCTGCCAAAACATTCTTTGTTTCCGTTACTGTTTTTGATGCCTTGCTTTTCCTTTTGATTCTTTTTTAGAATTTCTATTTCTCAGCTTACATTGCTTACCTCTTCTCACATCTACCTGTATTTTTACAATAAAACCTTAGAATATTAACCATCATTTAAAAAAAAAATGGTTCTCATCATTTCAATAGTCTTGCCATGTCTGATTCGGACGCTTCTTTAGTCTTTGTCTTTGTGGGGTTTTTTTGCCGTTTAGCATATTTTATGATTTCTTTTTGAAATATAGACATGATATACTAGGTTAAAGGAACTCAGCTAAGTAAGCTCTTAATGGTAATATGTGGAAGAAGAGGAAATATTCTATAGTCTTGTGAGTAGGTCTTTCATAAACCTGTGCCTTGAACTGTGAACTTTCCCAGGGCTTCCCAGTCTCCTGCCTCTTAGGTAGGAAAAGTTGGTCAGAGGGGCCAGAAACTGAGCCTTTCACTCCTCAGGTAGTTTAGTCTCTGATAAAACTCCAGCAGGTTAGGCTGAAGTAAAATTTCTTCTGCGGACAGACCGTCTTAAAAAGAATATTTGCTGTAGAATATTTCAAAATGTTTCCTTTGTTCCTATACTTATTTACTGGAAGCATGAGAGGATTTTCTCCAATGTGTAGTGGGAGGACCTGGTGAACCTCTTTGAGATAAAACTAGCAAAATATCTGGGCCCCCCATGACTGAGTGACTGTATCCCCCTTGAGATTTTAATTCTCAGACTTGTCCACACTGAGTTTCTAGCAACTCATCAATTACCGCTTAGGTTTCCCTACTCTGGCAGTTTCCTATAGGAGTTTCTGATCCCGTATTTCTACTATAGTAAGTTGTAATTTCCTGTATCCACCTATTTGTCCCTTTAATTTTAGTGGCAAGAGTTTGCCATGCAACCTCACTTCTTTGAAAGATCTAAAAGCTGTTGTTTATCTTTTAGTTTGTTCAGCACTTTCACTGTTTTAGGAAAGAGTGACCCTAAGATCCAATTGATTTTTAATAATATAAAATAATTCTTGCTCTGATGTTAAAATATATTAATTTAGATTCCACATTTGTCTTCTTTTCTTGATTAATTTGATTTTCTAGAAATAAATATTTTACTAAAATATTTAGCATCAACTTTCTGGTGGATTAAAGATAGTAGTAGTTTCTTCAACACACTTCCCTTTAAGATGTAAAATCTATATACCTCTCAGCCAAGAAGAGACTGGACTGGGCTATGACTGCTTTTACAAATAAAACGTTATGGCCATAATATTATAGTCAGATCTGGTACCATTCCTAAAGAGAACTGACATTTTTTGCTTCCCCCCTCAAAATGCTAAACCACTATGTCTGACAATATTTCAGATGAGATTCTGGGATATAAAACAGAAGAGGAAGAGAGGACCAAGATAAATTCAGACTTCTAGTTATCCCCACAAAGGGTCAGGTACATAAGAGATTCTATCTTAGATTCTACAGACCAAACTTATACCAAATGCCAAGTAACTCCAGTCAAGGCCACTTGAAGCTGAAGTCATCCAAAATTTCTGACACACATAGTCATATGGTATGATAAATCCTTGCTATTTAAATAAGTAAATTTTGAGTGATTTATTACAAGGTATTGAGTAAGGAAACAATGTCAACTTAGCGTAGCCTGGGGGTTTACAAATTCTTCCTGAAAATGGTCTAGTGTTAAATATTTGAATTTAAGGCCATCTAATCCCTGAGTAAACTATTCAGTTCTGCCTCTGCACCACAGCAGCAAAAAAGCAATATGTAAATAATGAGTGCAACCATGCTGCCCTCACATTTTACGGACAAAAAGAGAGGGCAAGCAGATTTGGCTCTGGTCATCGCTGACTTCTAGTCTGCAGAAGATCTGAAAGTCTTCTTCAGCAGGCAGTTTAGCTACAGGTCAAAGAAGAATCTCTCTCATGAATGAAATCTCATGAAATAAATATTCCAATTTACCATGAGACAATGAATTCAGTTATTTAAGATTGTTATGATTTTGTTTTTCTCTGCACAATATTTGTTGTTTAATCAAAATTTTGAATATAAACAATATGCTGAGGAATAAAAATATAACAGTTAATTTTTCTAAGCTGGGTTCAAATACCAGAAATACCTTGCATTCACTTGCTTTGCATTTAATTCTATGTTATATGTGTTAACTGTAAAGGACTAGACCTATTTTATAACAACTACACTAAGAATTTCAAAACTAAGCCTGATTTTTGTTTTTGCTAAGCTCCAAAATATCAAATGTAATCTCCTTGACTTTCTTAAACTCCTACTTTCCTTATGTAAAGCCCCAAATGTACTTTCCTAGATTTGCTTACCTTTCTGAACACATCATTGAAACCTTCCTTTCGCTCACTATCCTTTAATCATTATCCTTTTTCTGTGTTTTGAATTTTTCTTTTTCAGATCACCCTGAATGATGGTAATATGTAAAAATCTCTAACTTTTGGAAAGCAGCAGCTACCTCTTCTGACTGAAGCCCTTCTTACTGTGAAATAAAGGCTTTCACTTGTTCCACTGTGTAATTTTTATTTCATGAACTTTTGATATTTCCCAAATTTATTATTTTTTCTTCTTATAAATGAGTATCAGAGCTGACAAATTCATAATATCTTTAGAATGATTGTATGCAATATTTCATTTCAAGTACTTACTAGTTTGAAATCATTCATTTGATTCTCATTCTTTTTATTGCCCTCACTCAGATACAATGTATTAAACATTAATACAATTTGTTCTTAATACAGAATATCAAAAATAGATTGAACTCTAAGGAACTTTATTTGGGTTACATTTTTTTTCTGATTTATTTGTGGTGGGTTTAGTAAAGATTTTTTTGTTTAAGAATTTACACTTTTTATTAAGGCATGGCACACTGAAGTTCCACTAGTTTGGAAATAGAGTCCTGACAGTTTTGAAAGATGTATATAGACATAAAATCATTGTGAAAAACAAGATACAGAACAGTTTCCTCATATCACAAATTCTTATCTTTTCAAACAGAAGCTTCTGGCAATTTTTGACACACTCTTTGTATCTACAGTTTTTTGTTAGTTTTTTGTTTTTCCTTTTTCAGAATATCACACAAGTTAGATCTTGTCATCTATAGTGTTTGATATGTATTTTCTTTCACTTGTCATAAAATATGGTAGATGATCGGTTTTTTAATAATGATAGTTCCTTTCTTTGAGCGGCTGTGTGGTTTTCCATAGCATGAATGTGTCACACTTTACAAATTAATAAACTGAATGACATGTTTCTAGTTTTTAGTTCATAAAAATATAAAAACTAAAGAATCTGTAAGCATTCCTGTAATGGATTGAACTATGTGACCACATCCAAGTTCATAAATTGAAACTAACCCACAGTGGGACTATATTTGAAACAAAATGTTAAAGAGATACCTAAGATTAAATGAACTCAAGAGTAGACTGTAGATTTTACTGATGCCATGACAAGACAAGGAAAACCTAGCAGAGTTCGCTCTCTTTCTTCATGCTTTCAATGGAATGTGACTATAGGAGGATACAACAAGAAGGCAGCTACATAGCCAGGAGTAGAAGACTTACCAGAAATAACCCTCCTGGTACCATGATCTTAGACAACTAGCCTCCAAACTGTGAGAAAGGTATAGAACTTCACTTGAGAAGCAAAATCTAGAGATGGAAGGAGAAGGGAGGGACTGAAGAGGAGAGAGAAGCAGAAAAGATTAAGTTGCAATATGCATATGTACCAACTCCTCATGATAAGTGCATTTATTATGTCTCAAGCATGTGTAAATAAGAAGAAAATCTAAAGTAATATTTGTTGTTTAAGCATTCCAATCTGTAGTATTTTGTTATGATACCGCAGGACAACTGACACAATTTCTATTTAGATTTTTGTGTGGACATCACTTTTATTGAGTATTTAACAATGGGAAATGTCAAAAGGTAGGATAAGCTTATGTTTCCTAAGAAATTTCTAAATTGTTTCCCTAAGAGACTATCATTTTTACTACTTCCAGAAATATATGGGACCTCTAATTGCTCCTGCTCTGTAGGGAGATTAGACATTGTCATCTATGTACACATAATTTTCTATATGTATGTATCATCTATCTGTAGTAATTACCTATCTGCTGTATTCTGGTTATTCTAATAAATATTTGGTGCTATTTTAGAATTTCAGCTTGAATTTTTCTAGAGACTAGTACTATTGAAATTTCTATGTGTTTATTTGCCAATTGTTTATCAATTTTGGTATTCAAATTTTCACTTATTTTATTAGGATTTTTTTAACTTTTCATTTAAAAAAAATTATATTACAGGGGTAAGCTTTTTGTCTGACAGTAGTTCTGCAAATGTGTTCTACAAATGAGGCTTGTCTTTTCATTTTCACAATTTTCCTTTTTTCCAATCTAAATTTTTCACTTTTTATATAAACAAAATGATTGTTATCAAATCTATAAAATCTGTGGACTTAAGATCACAAAGACTTATTTATTTATTTTTTGTTAAATAAATATTATTGTGTATATTTAATATATAAAATGATGTTAAATAATATATATGTGTCAGAGAATTGTTTCTATAGTGAAAAGAATTACATATCCACCATCTCACATATTTATCCACTTTTCTTTCTTTTGATAAATGAGTAGATTTTAGCTGCTTTTGCTAAAGAAAATGGATAAATATGTAAAATTCTGGCTATAGTCTTCATGTTATTCATTAGATCTTTTTGTTTGCTCATCTTACATATTTGCTCTTTTGTATTCTTTGACCTACATATCTCAGTTTATGCCCTTTCATCCTGACCATAGGAACCATCTCATGAGTATCTCTGTATTCCTATGACCCAATTATTCATAATAGTCAAGATATGGAAAAATTCTCAAGTATATGTCACTGGAAAAACTGATAAAGGCTGACATGAATAAGATAGATAGATAGATAGACAGAAAGGTAGATAGATCAATTCAAAATCAGTATACAGATCAAATAAGAACATGCAACATATTCACTACTATCAGTTAATTGAAAAATATAAGAAATTAGAAATTAGAAAAATATATTATATATGCATATAAAAAATTCAAGAATTTGAAGTTTTTCTATTGGCATAGAACTATCTATAATTACATTTCAGATAAATTTTTATACAAGCAGAAAATATTTATATACAAATGATTTGTGGTTCATTTATATCTTTTGTTTACAAATGTCACGCACTCCAGAAACACTTGGTAAAATGACTATATTTCATCTTTGACAATGCTTTTGCATCCTAATCAAAAATTGATTGGTATTATTAAGGTGGATCTAATATTTGCATTTCCTTTCCAGTTCTATTGACATGTGTTTATCTTTTCTTCTCTAGGACACAGCCTTGGTTATTATTACTTTAATAAAAACCTTGAAATCATGTACATTAAGTGCTCCAATTGTTTTGTTTTTCAGAGTTATTTTGCCTATTGTTCATTGTCTTTCTATATACATTTTAAATTTTTAAAATTTAAGCAAAAAAAACCCTAAAAAAGCGGAAAGCAATCCTATTTGCAGATCAAATGTATTTCAAATGAACACTATTAAGAGGGACAAAGAAGGACACTACACCCTTGTAAAGGGAACAATCCAAGAGGAAGAGAAGACAATTGTAAATATATATGCACCAAATACTAGTGCACCCAACTAAATAAAACAAACAATAATGGACATGAAAAATCAAATAAATAGTAATTCAATAGTGGTGGGAGAACTCAATAACCCACTGTCACAAATAAATGGATCAACTAGACAAAAAATCAACAAAAAAATGCTAGAACTCAATCAAACTCCTGAACAAAGATGTGTACAGAGTGTCCTTCCCCACAGAATTGGAATACACGTTCTTCTCAGCTGTACACAGGTCATTCTCCAAAATAGACCAATACTTGCTCATACAACATGTTTAAGTAAATGTAAAGTAAATGAAGTTATCCCCTGTATATTATCAGATCATAGCATGATGAAATTAGACATCAATAACAAAAGAAACCACAAAAATTTCATAAACACATGGAAATTGAACAACATACTCCTGAACAACCAATGGGTCACAGTGGAAATTAAGAAGAAATTAGACAGTTTCAACAATTAAATAACAATGCCAATACAACATATCAGAATTTATGGGACAAAATGAAAGCAGTCTTATGAGGTAAAGTCATAGCAGTGAATACTCATATTAGGAAAATAGAATGAGATCAAATAAGCAACCTAATGCACAACTTCAAGCTTCTATAAAAAGAAGAGCAAGATGAACTCAAAGCTCATACAAGGGAGGAAATTATAAAGATCAGGGCAAAAATCAATGCAATGGAGACTAAGACAGTGATACAAAAAAATCAATGAAGCCAAGAGTTGGTTCTTCAAAACAATAAACAAAATTGACAAACCCTTAGCCAACCTTATCAAATAAGGAAAGAAAAGACCCAAGTCCATGCAATTAGGAATGAAAACAGTGGAATTACAACACACCCAGAAAAATCCAGAGGATCATAAATACCTACTCTGAGAACCTATAAACCAAAAAGATGGAAAATACAGAATAAAGGGACAGATTTCTACATATATATATGAATTACCAAAGTTGAACAAAGAAGACTGAAAAATTCTAAACAACCCAATATCAATCAACAAAATTAAAAACATAATTAAAAACTTACCAATAAAAAAAAAGCCAGGGTCCTGATGGTTTCCCTGCTGAATTCTACAGGAAATTTAGAGAAAACCTATTGCCATTACTGTTTAAACTCCATTGAAATTGAAAGGGAAGCAATAGTCTCAAATTCATTCCTTGAAGCAAGAATCACCTTGATCCCAGAAGCAGAGAAAGACTCAACTGTAAAAGAGAAGTATAGGCCAATCTCCCTAATGAACATAGATGCACAAATCCTCAATAAGATACTAGCAAACAGAATGCAGAAGATCATCAAGAAGATCACACACCCTGACCAAGTGGGATTCATCCCAGGATGCAGGGATTGTTCAACATTCACAAACCAACAAATGTAATATACTGTATAAAAAAGCCAAGGACAAAAATCATACGATCATCTCAATAGATGCCGAAAAAGTGTTTGTCAAAATCCAACACCCATTCATGATAAAAACCCCACAGAAAATTGTAATAGACAGTTTTTACGTCAACCTGATAAAAGCCATATATGAAAATACAACAGCCAACAAAATACTAAATGGTCAAAAAACTGAAATCCTTCACAATAAAATCAGGACAAGACAAATATGTCCACTATCACCACTCCTGTTCAATATAGTTTTGGAAACATTAGCAACAGCAATTAGACAAGAGAAAGAAATAAAAGGAATAAAGATAGGAAATGAATAAGTTAAATTGTCATTATTTAGAGATGATATGATACTCTATATAGAAGACATCAAGAGCACCACCAAAAGTCTTCTAGACTTAATAACCAAATTCAGTAGAGTAGCTGGATACAAGGTCAACAGTGAAAAAAATCAATAGCCTTCCTGTACACTAACAACAGGCTCACTGAAATAGGAACTGGAGAAATGACTCTTTTCACATTAGTATTCAAAAAAATGAAATACCTACAAATCAACCTAACAAAAGAAATTAAAGACCACTATTCTGAAAATTACAGCACTCTGAAAAAAAAAGGAGATCAAAGAGGATATCAGAAAATGGAAAGACATCCCTTGGTCCTGGATAGGAAGAACCAATATAGTGAAAATGGTCATGCTTCCAAAACTGATATATAGATTCAATCCAATCCCAATAGAAATTCCAGCAGCATTTTTCACAGACCTTGAGAAAACAATCCAAAATTTCATTTGGAACAAGAAGAGAACTACAATAGCAAAAGCAATTCTAGGAAACAAAGACAAGGTAGGGGAATCACAATCCCCAACTTGAAACTATACTACAAAGCCACTGTGATAAAAACAGCATGGTACTGGCAAAGAAACAGACTTGAGGACCAGTGGAACAGATTAGAAGATGCAGAAACAACTCCAAACACACTCAACCACCTCATCTTCAACAAAGGAGCCAAACACCCTCACTGGAGGAAAGATAGCCTCTTTAACAAATGGTGCTGGAAAAATTGAGTTTCAACTTGCCAAAGATAAAACTAGATCTATATCTCTCACCATGCATGTAACTAAAATTGAAATTGATCACAGTTCTAAACATTAAAACAGAAAGACTAAACCACCTGGAAGAGAGGTTAGGTGGAACTCTTGAAGACATTGCAGGAAATCTTTTCCTCAGTTGTATGTGAACTAGCACAAAGAATCAACAACTGGTATCTCATCTTATTAAAAAAAACTACACAGCAAGAGAAACCACCAACAGAGTGAAGAGGCAACCCACAGTTTGAGAAAAAAATTTACCAGCTGTTCCTCAGACAAAAGTCTACTATCTAGAATCTATAAAGAACTTTAAAAAAAAGACCTCCCAAATTTAAAGACCCAATCCAAAAATGGGCATCTGAAATGAATAGACATTTCTCAGACAAAGAAGTAGAAATAGCAAATACATGTATGAAAAAATGTTCTACATCACTGGCGATTTGAGAGATGCAAATTAAAACAACACTGAGATTCTACCTCGCTCTAAAAAGAATGGCTGCTATCATGAAATTATCCAATAAAAAATGCTGCCAGGGCTGTGGGGAAAAAGGAACCCTCTCCACTGTTGGTGGGAGTGTTGCCTGGTGCAATCACTGTGGAAATCAGTATGGATATACCTCAAAAACTAGTATTAGAGGTTCCCATTTGATCCAGCTATTCTTCTACTGGGTATCTTCCCAAAAGAATTAAAAGAATTATACCACAGTGATATATGTGCACCTGTGTTCATAGCAGCAGTTTGTGATAACTAAAACTTGGAAACAGCCCAATGGCCCATCACCTGGAGTCTAGATAAAGAATATGTGGGTTTTTTTTATAAAGTGGAATGCTACTCAGCCATAAAAAATAGAAGCTAGAGACGTTTATAGCTAAATGGATGCACATTGAGGCATGCTCTTAAGTGAAACAAGACACACATGTATAAATACCAAATAGTTTCTCTAGTGTGAGAAACTGAGAGTGTAAATAAGGACTAAAAGGTATAATAGATAATATGAAATAGGAAGAAAAGGAGCAAAGGGGAAGAGGAAATGGGAAGGGTAGGGGAAAGGAATAAATATGAGAAAAGGAAAAAATGGAAATAAACTCTTTGTAAATCAAGAGGGATGGAGGGGATGAAGGGAGAGAGGGGGATGGGGAAAAATAAGAACCAAGATATATGATATAAAGGTACAATTTCCCAATGATGAATGTTATCATATTGTATACCTAAAATATATCAGTAAACTTAATGAATAAAAAAATCATCTTGTCTAATTCTAAACAAAAATAGAAAGAATCGTAAAGGCCTTTTCAAATTATAATGTTTGAGATGGAGTTTGCTTTCTGGATTTTTAAAGTTAAAACTCTTCTCATGGTTTTGAAAATATAAAACAAAATTTCATAACAAGAGAATAACAATAGGTAATACACTGTGTATCACATTTTCAAAGTAGTTATTCAGAGTACACGACAAAATCCAAAAGATTTTTACAAAAAAGAACAACCAGATAATAACACAAAACTTTCTTTTCAGTGATCTAAGATACACGGGTAGCATAAATAGAACAAATTAGCATATGTATTACAATAGTTTTGAGGCAATGAAATATATAATTTTTAGAGAATTGTTTTTGATTCTGTGTCATCTAACCAATAACAGTTCATATTTCTTTGTCAGTCTGTTGTGTCTTTTAACATTTCTGAATTGTATTAGTATGCACATATTTTTCAGTACATAATGATTACCTTCTTTCTGTGAGGTGTGGCACCTGTACGTAACACATTTTCTTTTTTCATCCCATTACCCTCGCCCCTCTACCTTTCCCCTCTCTATATCTCTTGGTAACCTTCTGATTTGCACAAACTCTATTTCCCTATTTCCTATACATATCGTTTATCTTGCTCTTTATTTATATTTTGAGTTCCTCATAAAAGAACTTTATTTAAATACAAATTTTATTTTACAAAAAGACGTGATTCTTCCAAAATCAAAATCAGGAACACCTTTAAACTCCTACTTCAATTGTGCAGATTCTCTGTGCCTGATGGTGGCGTCCCCACCCTCACCAGCTATGGTGGTCCTGGCAGGGCTGCAGGGGACTCTTGGGAGAGACACACACCCATGCAATATTTAAGCTTCAGTGTCTGGTTTATTACACTTAATATTCTCTTTCTGTGGATTACTTGAATATTTTTAGAATTCAACTCTGATTTATTTATAGTATTTTTCATTGGGTCTCTCTAACTGTTTTTAGAGGCTAGTTTAGGTTCAATATTATATTTGTAAAACTTTACACAGTCCAATGATATCATCAACTTCCACTTTTAGTAAAATGCAAAACTTAACTTTCCACCTTCCCCTTTTGCAATAAAGCTGTTGGAAATATTACTGAAATATGCATTTCAAACCAAATCAATACTATAAATTTGTTTTAGTGTCAAATATAATTTATAAAATTCAAGAGAAAGACTATTGTACTTACATATTTTCTCTATTGTTTTATTTTTTCCTTCCTTTTATTCACAGCCTTCTTCTTTTACCATTTCTATCTCTTTAGAAAACTTATAACCATTTAAAAAAATTATATCATACCCCTAAACAAGGATTCTCTTGTTTTCCAATTGAATATTTTGAAACCCTTCATTCCAAAAAAAATAAATAAATAACTGCTATATAGTGTATTATGGTTTGACAGTTGTTTTGAGTTTTGCATTTGAAATATTGCCATTCCCTCTTCCCCTCTATGTTTTCTAACAAATACATGGCCATTTAATTTGTTTCGATCTCTGTAGTAATTTGTCATTTAATTTTCATGTATTCTTTGGGTCTTATTTTCAGACATATTATTTTAGAAATACTGCTGCACACGGTTTCTTTTATGCAATTCTTCTGAGTTTTACTCGTGCTTTGGACTCCCACTCTTCTGCTCATTTGTGCACTTACGCTCCTACAGTCTGCTTTGGGTCAAGGCCATAGGAAAAAGGGGAAGAAAATAAGTAAACTCAGCCTTTTGTGGGTTACTTTCCATGATTTACTTGCTCTTACATATTTTTCAGTCTCCTCAGTTATTACGTTTTTGCACTTATTCCAAAATTTTTCATTGTAATCAGTAAGAGAGAGAGCCCACAGTGACTGTATTCTACTATAGTAGAAGAAGAGCACCCTGGTGTTTTTAATTTCTGATTAATCAGGTAGCTCTGAAAATGTTATTTGTTCCATTGAAGACATTTTACAAAACAGAGTTACACTTAATAGGAAGATGTCTGCAAGAAAAAGAAACTAAATAAAATTAATAGGCATTAATTATTAACATTTTTATTGCTTCTTCTCCTGAGGATAGATTATCTAGGTATATTGCAATGGAAATTATCTTTAACTATCAATACTTCAACTTTTGAAAATTCTTCTTAATGTAGACATTTAGAAAAGCACGCCACTTTTATAGAAATACATTGCATAGTATTTGATAGTAGAATAATTGAGGCAGTCTAATAGGTAAATAGCCACAAAACAATGAATCAGAAAGATATTAAATAAAACCATAAATATGATTTTCTCTTTTTTTATTTCACTTGTTAACATTTGGGTTACTCAACTCATTATAATTCTGAGACTTTTGTTAACAAGGATTAACACTGTCTTTCTTCAGATTCAACATGCACATAAAAATTAAATGTATGTTCTCATCCATTCTTTGCTTATAATCCAAACAGAAATAGCTGTATGATATATTAAAGAAGTTATTACAAAAGCTGAGTATAACCTCCAAACAGATTAAAAGAACATATCTATTATTAATCCTGATGTTACCAAGCATATTAAATGTTGTTTTACCTGCTACAAATAATTGAACTAGAATAAGCACTGTATGTGCAAATACTGAGAATTAGGCACACTGTTGATTAATGTAGTAGATGTTTTGAGATCTAAGAGGCTTATAGTGAGCTATAAATCTGCTTAGATATTTATACACAAAAAATGTTAAACAGTCTTTCAAACTTTAGCTTTATATTATCTTTCTATATTTTTTCAGAATATATACTTAAGCAGATGTCAGCATCTGTAATTCTAATTAATATTGTTTTTAAAAGAATCATTGATCATTATTTAATAATTTATACTTGATTGAGTTCATTTTTATTTATTAATTTATGCAGAAAATGTAACTTGGCAATTATATCATATTTTAAATTGTGAGGTGAAAAAATATAGTTCCTAGACTTCAAGAAATATAACTAGGATGAAAAAAATTGTACTCTGGAGAAATATCACATCACTAAATTAGAAAGGATATGTTAAATGACTTTGGGCAACAAAAATTTTGCCATTTATTTTACTCAGCTATGAAATAAGTTTAACATTACATTTTTCAAGCTCCCCAAACACTATTAAATTAGTACTCTAGACATAAGAACTATATACCAAAAAGGTATAAAATATGTCAAGTGAGAAATAGACCAAAGAAGGTATTTAAGAGTGGGCATGAGGCAATTTCTCAATCAGTTGATGGTTGTCATTGAGAAGTTTGAGTAAATAATTGCTGCACAATCACAAAACTATTTTTAAAAAGATAAATAAAGAAATATCTCTTTATTCAATCCGGTGTAATAAGTAATCATCTCATGAGATATTGCTTTCAGTAATGTTCTCATGGCCATGCTCACTTTGGCAGTACATACACTAAGATAACTTTCTCATGGTTAAAAAATTTAGAAAACACACAGTATCAAAAATTCTTAGACATTGACAAGATATTTGTAAATTTTTGGACTTGGTTTTTGTTGCTGTTTCTCTTTGTTTCATTTTTCTTTATTTTGTTTTCCTTTAGTTTGGTTTTGGCACACTTGGAACTAAAACCAGGATTGCCTTCCTACTGATTACCATTTCAGGCTTTTCGTTCCTTTATTTGTTTGTTTTTTTGTTTATACAGTATTTTGAGACAGAGTCTTGCCCAGGCTGCCCTCATGTAGCTGGGATTACAGGCATGCTGCATTCTGCCAGCCCAATTTTTAGAATTACTGTTCAGATCTCATTATGTAGAAGCGAATGACTGAATCATGGGCCACATGATTGAGCTCTGTGTCCAGATCCATTACCTACTGACCAGGCATTATCATTTGACATAAAAAAAACTATTTCTTTTCACATGGTTAATCTCTTTGGCATGGAAATCTCAACCAGTCATGTTCCTACCGTAGGTCACTGATCATCTCATTAATATAAATTCTCTGTTGTGATCTGAAGGGCTCAGGATGATTAACATTTCAGCAACTTGGGAAGTTTTAACACTTTAGAGTTTACCTCCCAGGAATGTGCTACAAATGACAGCCAAATATTTTTAATTTCATACAATATACACCTGAAGAATCAAGAAAGTATCTGAATCAAGCTAATATTAGGATTTCTGTCAGAGGAAGGATTTCAACCTTTGACTATATTGACCACAATCAAACAATAGATTATAGCATTCTTGCTCTGAATTCTGCTTCCCTTCCCAGAGGAAGAGAGGTTGAAATTGAGTAAGGATGAAAGAAACTATAACTGTATTGCTGGTTTTTGAGCATTTATTTCTCAAATGAATGGGGGTGGGGTTAATGTGATTCACACTTTATATTAGCCTAAATTAATGTGTAAGGATGAGATTAACAGTGACTTGGAAGATCTGACTTCTGCCCCAAATTTTCTCCAAAGGCAAAGATAAGAAATCTAATAGAGTAGGCTTAAAAAAGAATGGTGACAGGAAAAACAAAATTGTTTCACGATTTTTGTCCTTCTTTACTTTGTGAATATCAACCCTCCAAGAAATTATAATTTACCTTTCCCAGTCCATGTTGAAATATTTTGTACATGAATTTGGAAGTGATTGTGGTAAAGCAATACAAAATTGGCTAGACTCATACCTCTGACCCTGAATTTGTAACAAGTTCAGGCATGAGAGAATTGTTGTGATCTGAAATACAGAGGCATTCAGTGCAGTCATAATTCCCTTCATTCTTCTATCCCCTGGCATTGGATTTCATTCTGTAAGTCTTTTAAAACCGATTTTTATTAGTGCACGTTTGCAGTACATAATATTGGCATTCCTTGCATGGAGTTGGTGCATGAATAAAAGCACACATTTATATATAAGAATGCTTCAAAAATTTTCTATATTAATTCACGTCATTCTCTCAATACTCGATGTTTTTGATTGTCAACATTTTACCGCTAACTAAACTGAGGCACACAGAAGAGACAAAGTACATTTTTCAAACTAATGCAGTCAGTAAATCTTAGGACCAAAGTATTTAACCAAATATACTATATCCAAATTCTGTATGACTTATCATTATTATGCTGTAATAATAAATCAAAATTATATTAATTTAAGACATGTAAAGGCTGATCTATTTAAATTTTTTAATTGTTTGAAGCACAAAATTAAATAGTAAGTTAATGAAAATAATACAGATACTATAATCACTTTCTTTCATTTCTCTTTCTCCTCCCCTTTCCTTTTTTCTCTTTGTCTCTCTTCTCTTCTCCTCTCTTCTTCTCCCTTCTTCCCTCCCCTCACCCCTCCCCTCCTCTCCTCTCTTCCTCCTCCCTCTTCTCCTTCCCCCTCAATTTCCAGCTCAGTATTAATTTGACAATGTGTTTTTAACTCCATTTTGTATACTCTATATTTTTAATTCAGAAAAATCATTTTGCAAATGGAATCTCCAAGGGAATCCATTGCATGCTTTTAGTCTATTTCATGTTCCTCTTTTCAGAGCTATCTTTGCCATAACTTAGCATCTGTAACACTAGAACCCTCTAATTCTCATCCTACTTCATATCTTACTTTTGACCATGTTGGGGTTTGGGGTATAATGGTTTGTCTGCTCATACTTTAAATATAATATGTGACAACACTTTACGTAATAGCACTTTATGGATGAAAAATTGATCAAAGTAAGTAGTACTTGAAAAGAAATTTGAAAGATCAGTAGTAAGTTAACAAAAAAGAAATAGGTTGGAAATTACCTCCAAAGTAAGATGCAAAGGAGAAGTTAATTTAAGTCATAGTTTTGTTACAGTTAAAAAGTGAAAAAGGAATATGTATTTATGAAGTAGCATCTACCTTTCTTATTAATTAAATGGGTGACTACTTTGTGCTTTCTTCACCATCTTTAAACTAAATGTTACAGTATTCTCAATGAAACATAAAGTTATTTTTCACAAGATAAGGAATCTCTGAACATAATTAATTTATCATTAAGAATACTGGAGGGCCAAGAATTTAGCACAGTGGTTCTGCCCCCTGACTCACAAGCACAAGGTCCCAAGTTCGATCCCGGTACCAAAAAAAAAAAAAAAATACTGGAGAAACTCAAGAATATACATAATTCTTAGTTGGGGCAGAAGACAAAAAAGTGAGTAACATGATGTCGTGTAACTTTTGGAGTAATTACACTACAACAAATGGAAACAAATAGGACATTTATATGCAAATATGCTGCAGTGTTACTTTATTCTCCTGTACATGCTTGATATGGAAACAATTTAAAGGGAAGTAGGAAGGCAGAAAGGAAGGAAAGAAAGAAAAGATTGAGTTTGCTATTCTATTTTCAAATAATAGAGATAGCTTTGGTTGATGGTTATAGTTTCTTCCTTCTAATTACTTCTTACGCTACTCACCAGAATTTTCAGTGACTTGGTACCAAATACTTTATTTCAATTTTAAAGAAACCAGTAAGGAAGCTTAAAGTCACAAGTGAGATTCATTTTAAGGACTAGAAAATAACTAACTAATGAATTATTAATTCCTTTGTATTCATCAGGCATGTACAATACATGAACCAATAGGACCTGCATTTAAGAATTGCACTAGAACTGTAATGGATTATAAACATATATGCCCAATTGTTAAGGAAATGTAAAAGCTTGTTAAATATATTTACACATCTAGATGTTCATTTATAACTTCTGGGTACAGAAATATTACAATATACTCAAAAGACTTTCTAAAAGACTTTTCTAGTTTCAGTGAACATTATTTCTCTATTGCCTGAATATATAATATTTAATACTATAACAGAATTTGAAAATCCCTATCAAATACCTAAATATAAGCAAATTTCCCCAATACAATAGTTTTCTATCCCACTAAAAATCATTGAGGCTTTCAATTGTTACCATCTAATTATACATATGTGGTTATATACAAATCTGCACTCAAAACAACACAGATACATGTGTTGGTCATGTGCTGTTTCATTAACAACTATAGGAAAGCTTCTTTATATAATAATTTTTACAAGTTAAATAATATCAGTTAAATTCTTAGCATTCTCACAAAATTGCCTTTTGCATTGTATCTTACTTGGAAAGGGTAGATCGAGATCACAAAACTGCAAAGACAGGTTTAATAAGTTGATAGTCTACACTGAGTAATGAATCTTAGTAATGGCAGTGTAAGATTTATGAAAGATGGGAAAATATATATTTTGACAGTGTATCTATATGCACAAAGCAAAGCACTCTGATCTAAATTGTCAGTATGGGATTTTTGTTTAAATTTGTAAAGACCAAATTCACATTTTTGAAGTGAGTTATTATTGCATATCTTCATTTAAGGTCAGGCAAAATTTTGAACATGTTAATCAAAGAGAATACTTATTGTCATATCTCACTTCTGACATTTAAGGAAAGCTCTTCATGCAAATTAACTATGTGACTAAAGTGCCAAAAGAGTGTATCAAATACTTAACACAGAAATACAATGAACTCTTCTATATTGACTGAAGTCCTTCATGTGCCTTCTCTCAAGTGCAAATTAAACTTAGATTTCTCCTCTTTGATGTAGAGTTACTCTTGTACATATGCTGCTTAAAGCATACTGATGTCTATCGTGAACCAAAATTAAAGTATCACTTTAAAATATTTCCAGGCCCAGAGTTTTTATTTCTATAAAAGCATACCCCATCCAGAAGGAATGTTACTTTCATGAACCTATTTTTTAGAACTTATAATTGGCTTTTTAAAACTTGAAATATCAGTTCATTTCACTCTCAGGTAATTTCCTTCAAATAGTTGACTTCGTTATCACATTTGAATTTTAATGATTAACTTACCCATTTTGGTCTAATTTACAGAGTCTATTTATTACACAAATTGTACTTCATCAAATAGGAACCAGGTGTAATTGGAGTGGAGGTTGTTCCCATTTGTATTTTATGAATCTGAAAGACAGGGGATGTTGGCAAATAAGCCCTGAACCTCACAGCCTTCTCTCCTGAGCAGTGTGCATTCCAGGGAGGCTTGGATCATCAGGTGTAGCAACTACACACTCTCACAAGAGTTTACTTTGCTAGAGAGACCATCTAAATCTAAGTCTTGTATTTATCTGTATGTACTGGCAATCAGGTACAGCAGAAAATAACATGTTGTTTAATCAAGAATGTTTTCCCAAAACTCAAAGAAATAAGCCAGAATAATAGACAAGGATAGGATGACACAGAGAGAAGAGGGAATATTTTATTCTGGGTTAGCTTCTACTTTATCTCGTTTGAAAGCTGTGCTGTTGATTAAAAAATGAGTAGAACATGGTATTTGCCCTCAGAGAGCTCTCAGATTCCACTCTTCTTTATGTGGAGGATTTATCTTTGAAAGTGTCATTTTTGTATCTATCTTGACTTCACATCTACTCCTTTTTAATCCAATAAGAGCATCAGACAATTTAAAGAATGAAATATTATTGCACAGTTCCATGAGAATATGTCATTAATCTGTTTTCTAATTTTTGTATAAATATCTCCCACTCTGGTCCAATAAGTAGAACAATGAAATTTCACCTCATGTTTTAATTCCTAAAAAATGATCTATTTGATCATAATTATTTTGGCATCAGAATAAATCTGGATATTATTGTTTATCCAATACAACCTATGAAATGCCTGAAAACTTTTATATGACAAAACAAGGCAGAAATTTTCATTACATTTCTGTAAAGTCACAAACTTTACATGAGATGGAAATCTGTATGCTGGCTCTGTCATAGGATGTGGTCTATATATTAATGCCAGTGTGGGCATAAAGAGAGCAAGAATGTGTAGGAAAAAATTAGGTTACTGTGCAGTCACAATCAGGGCTGAGTTGATCCCTTAGGTAGCTCTAGACCCAGGATGGCCTACAAAATTGACCCTTGATAAGGGGTGTTGACCAGATCACATACTATACAGTCATGCCACATAGGCAACCTTAAAAAAAGTATCATTATGGGCTAAGAAAGCTCTACAGCAATGGGCAGTTCTCTAAAGAAGACACAGTACTCTAGTGCCACTCTCAGCTATTTTAATATCAATAATAATTTAGGGCTGGGGATTTAGCTCAGTGGTTCCACTGCCTGCCTCATAAGCGCAAGGTCCCGAGTTCAATCCCCAGTACCCCCCCAAAAAAAATCTTATAAGAATAATCTGAGCTTCAATTCTGAAAAGTGGTAGTAGGAGGGAGCATTGGTGAAGCAGCCTGTTGCATCTATTACTCACATTTAAGTTGAGAACTATTTACTTTTGTTGCTTTTCTTAAATTAAAATGTTGTGATATGTTTGTTCCCTGAAATTCCAAATACTTCTTTTCCATCATAAAATCCAGTGCCCTGTATCTCTGAGACATGCAGTTCATCTAAACAGTGCATTCTGATCCTTTTCTTTTTCTCCATACATATGATACTTGTCTCAAATTTTATTTGTACACTTGGTTTTAAACAGATTTGGTTATTACTTAATCAATTGTTTATATAGTCATACATCTATTAAAAGTAGAGGATTTCTTAAAAGTAAGAATGAATGTAACCAAAGAGATTGGATATAGCTACTGAAATCATTGCAGGAGTGTGATTAGGGGTAAATTAAAAACAAAACAAAACAAAACAAAAACTCCTACTAGTATGTCTGTGGCTAGATTATCAGAATCAATACTTTTTTTTTCCTATTTCAATCCAAGTATTTGTGAAGATATAGTGGTAAACAACAATCAATTTTCATGGGTAAATAAGTGTCATTCATTGTGAAAATATACAGTAGCATAAAAGAAAAAACAATGCATCTTGACATGATAATTAGTAAAATAAGTAGCTGAATTTTGAAAAAATATAAAACTTATCTTATAATGAAGTATTGAAAAGTGATGGAAATAAGAAGCATTATGCATTAAATAACTGAATCTGATGGAAAAGTTCCTACTCATTGAGTACTCATTGAGCATTTTTCCTGAGAAGGGCTAAGAGATAACTGTAGAAGGTCTTAATCACTATCCTAGTTGCTGAGACAAAATATTCAATATTCCAAATTTAAAGGAGAAAACTTTTATTTTGGTTCACAATTTGTATAATTTTCAACCCATTGGGAGTTGGCTTCATGGCAGAGGGATATTGCAGAGGAAAAGAGACTCAGAGCACAGTAGCCAGGAAGCAAAGCAAGAGTAAGGGAGGACCCTGGAAAGGAAATCAGTATTTCCAAGCCATACCCACAGTGAGCCACCTCTTCCACTCAGGTCTCACCTCCAAACAGCAGATGAAACAGAAACCCCATAATCCAATCACATTTCCAAAAGTTCCCCCTATGGATAGACAAGACTTTGAAGGTAATCTAGGAATAAACTGTAACATAGAGGAAGGGAAATTTTTCTCCAATCTTCTGAAAACTATCTTTCAAAATGTAAAAAATATAATGAATGTTTTATTTCACTTCCTCCATCTATAGTATAACTGTTTACAATTGGCAGAGTTGTAGTCATTTTTGTCACAATATCTGTAGCATTCTCCACTTGATAAAATACGAAGAAAAAGCATCAACCAGACATCAAAAATGTCAATAGACTTTTATATAGAGAATCCAACAGACAGTAGAACATATACTTTAAAAAAATGATACTTATTCATAAACATATTTATTTTTATACAAAGTGATGGCATCATTTCAATGACATGCGTGAAGCAGTAAAGCTAAAGAAAAATGTTTTCCTTTTCCGGATAAAAATGAGACCATCTGGTGCTTAACACACAAGTTTTGATGGGAAGCACTGTTCAGAGTTATCAGTTGGATGTCAAAACAAAGCCATTACTCAAAGTGGGATATCCTCAAAATTATTTACCTATTTCAAAGAGTTAGGGGTTGGGGATTTAGCTCAGTGGTTCCACTGTCTACCTTGAAGGCGCAAGGTCCCAAGTTCGATCCCCGGTACCAAAAAAAGAAACAAAAAACAAAAATTTTATTTTATATATTCTACTGTTTTAATTGGGGGTACATAATGATTTCATTTATTTTGGGAAGGTGTTACATGTGTATAACTCATTTCAATTTTTTTTAGTCCTCTTTCCTTCCCCTTCCCTCCCTCCAGCTTCCTCCATCTCTTGGCCCCCTGTTCATTGAGAAACATTTATCTCCTTGTTTCCTATGATCTACCTTTTATTTTGATCTTTAATTTCTTTGTACTTTGAATTTCTCACATAAGAGAAGCCTTGTGCTATTTAAGCTTGTGTGTTTGATTTATTTCACTTAACATCGTGGTCTCAATGTGCATGCATTTCCCCACAAACAACTCAAGATTACCCTATCTGGCAGAGTAGTACTCCATTGTGTATAAATACTACATTGACTTTATCCATTCATCTGTTAATAGACATATAAGCCTCTTCCAAGATTTAGCTATAAATCTTGTGATGCTATAAATATAGTTATGCATATTTGACTGCAATATAATGACTTTAACATTTGGGGGAGGATACCTGGAGGAATATCTCAGTCAGATGGAATTTCTAGTTTCAGTTTAATTTCCATATTGAATTCCATAGTGGTTGTACTGCCATAGTTTACATTCCAACCAACAATGTAAAAAAGTTCCTTTTCCCTCTTAGCCTCACCAACATTTTTCATTGTTTGATTTCTTGATGACAGTCATTGTTTCTGTGGTAAGATGAAACATCAGAGTTGTTGTAAATTATATTTCTATAGTGGTTAGAGATGTTAAATATTTTTTATGTATTTACTGGCTGTTTGTAATTCTTCTTAGAAGTATCTATTCATTTCAATTATCCATGTTTTTATTGGATATTTTATTTGGGGGGATTCTAACTATTTTGAGTTCTTTAAAAATTCCAGATATTAGTCCTGTGTCTAAGGTGTAGCTAGGAAAAAACTTTTTCAATTCGGTAGGTTGTGTCATCACTCCTTTTGTTTGTGTGCTGTGCTGAAGCTTTTTAATTTGACATATCCCATTTGCTGATACTTGACGTTATTTCTTATACAATTGGTCTTCTGTTCAAGAAATCCTTCTCTGAACCTGGCTTCAAGAGTTTTACATATTTTGTCATCTATCACATTAACAACAACAAAAAGAAAACAAAAGTAAATTTGGAAGAAAGAAAAAACCCTATAAAACTGATAATGAAAGAAAAAAAATATGGAATGAGTCCAAAAAAATATTCCTACATGCTTTTGAATGTGTGGTTTCTTTCCAGCTTCTGGATCATTGGCATCCACCAGACATGAGGGAAGGATACTGAGTCAGTGGTAAGACTGTTTTATTTCCACACTCACATTTTTTTGTGTGAATGCTGTTTCTGCCCTGCCTTTCCCGCTAGGCATAATTGGTCAGTGATCTCTGCCCTAGGGTTTTAGGCACTTCAGCAGTACCTATTTCCATTTTCCTCTATGCTTGCTAGCTCACAGGTTTATCTGCTTAATTTTATGGCCTTTGCTTTTGTGAGCCCACCCCCAGCACTCCATTGCCTCTCTGTCCATACACTTCAGGCTGTGGCAATTGTCCAAGCTAAGCTGTATTTCTGCTTGCATTGGTAGATAAATAAAGCAAACAGACCACTGAATTCTTTGCTGGATGTAGGCAACTGAGTGGAGGTTCAAGCAGACTGTTGGATGTAATGCCAGCACTTTCAGAACCAGCCCCCTCTGAAAGCCACACATGACCTGACTCCTGTGTCCTTTCCTACACTGTGCTTAAATTTCTCAGGGTAGAGGGTCTATGTCTAACCCATATCCTCTCTACAATATCTCTTGAGGCCATCTCCCACCTAGTCACTGTGGTAGAGTAACACTGGAAACTCTTGAGTATAGTTATCCTGTAATAGTTCCATAGCAAAAACTTTAGAAGAGGAAGGAAATAGAAATAAGCACTTTGCCAAATCATGTCAAAACTCTCAAATCACTAGTTTTTCTTCAATGTTTTATAGTAGGTCCTGGTAAAATTTTTAGCATCCCGCTTCACATCATTCATCTGCAAATTCATGGTACATTTCACTGGTACATCTCAGCAACTCAATTTCTAAATGTCCATCTAATCATATATTGAATATTAAAAGAGTTTCTATTTGTGACACACTTTTGAAAACAAGGAATACAGATAATACATTAAAAACCACGAATAATATATTTTCAACATAAAACTGCTGAAGAGTTTTTCCCCACTCTGATCTCACATAGGAAACATGTTGTTGTATATCACATCTAGTTTTGCTACATGAACAAAAGACACAACTCCAGATGTCTTTGTTACTCATGGATTTTTATGTGAGTATCCATTGGCATCAGTGCCTTTGCTAAAGAGACCAAATTTGTTTTTCTATGGGGATAGAAATCCTAACTTCACAACCAAGGTCATGAGAAGGTCTTAATTAAAGAAAGTTGCTCGAGAAACTGCAGAATTGTAGTTAATATCTTTGTCTAGGAGATAAGTGGTGAGTGATTTTCCTTAAAAATAGGGTACAGTATAAAATTTAGCTTTGGACATAAATATTCCTTGCTTCTTAAAAAAAGACTGTTTTACTTCAGAATGAATCCAGGAAGAGAAACTATTTCAATCTTTTACTGTCTTGGATAATTTTGGCCATATAATTATGAGATCTATCATTTTTCAAGACCCTGAGGTCACCATTACAGATGCTGTTTTAAAACCCATGTGGTCTTCTCCATACTGCCACTGTGGAAGAGGAGACAGGGATTTAAATTATGCAAACTTTGGAAAGATGGAAAAGTGCTTCTTCAAGATGAAATTGATAACTACAAAGTCTTGTCAATTTCTCTGTGGACAGAAATCTCCAGACACCTGAAAACAAAGAAAACTTTAAAACATTTCCTTCAGTTGACTTTGGAATTAAAATATGAATCCTTAATACCTTCCCTACTAATAGAGACAGCATTCACAATGCAGCCCCTAATCAAATTGACTTTAGCCCCAAGGATTTAGGAAAAAGAAACATTGTGACATTAATTTAATTTAAAATACTCAAGAAGAATTCTGGAATTATTTGACACAATTCTATCTTAATCTGAAAGAAGTAAGTAAGAAAGTTCTGAGTACATTTGAAGCTACATTCATGAGCAAGCTTTGCATTTCTAAATTCATAAAACATGCAAAATTTTGTAACTGTGTATATTCACTGGTACTTAGCTTCAGCAAAGTGTCCAGAGAAATTGTCACCACAAATTTTTCACTCCTCAACATGATGCTTCTTTTGTAAAAATAATAAAATAAAATAAAACACAGTGTCAATATTAAAATAACACATATTTGTGTCTGATTTCATAATGCACAATAATTATAATGATATTCTTTCCACATTTTTCCAAATAGGAAATAAGTGACTCTGGGATCTTAATTGACCTGTTCAGAGTAACACAACTACAAAGTGGCTCACCCAGGATGTCTGCAAGTGTCTACTTCCTCTAAAGGATTTGCTCCAATGCTTCTTTTTAACGAGAGGAAAATAAAGTGTTCACAGAACACTTTAACATGGAAGGGTTAATTCTAAGCAGTACCTTACTAGAGGTTTTTAAAGGAGTCTGTGACTCACTGAGAGAGAAATAGGGCAAATAATTCCTTTCACAATAGCATCCAAAAAACTGAAATACCTAG
>NW_004624769.1:10619602-10694723 GCF_000247695.1 Heterocephalus glaber
AAATAAATAAATAAATAAATAAAAGGAGTCTGTGTTTTAATGGGGTCTTGAAAGAAGAGAAGTACTTAGGCTGGGGATTTAGCTCAGTGGTTCCGGTGCCTGCCACGCAAGCGCAAGGTCCCGAGTTCGATCCTCAGTACCCCCCCCAAAAAAAAGGAAAGCAGAGAAGTACTGAATTTAATTATGAAGAAAAAAGTTATCTAATTCATAGCACAAAAATAAGCAGAACCTAAAAGGTCTACTTACAAAGACAGGCCGAGTTATCCTATATAGGTTTTTACATGAGATTTTAAAAGATTATCAGTATGGTCATCTCACTTGGAGGGAAGAAAAGAAAGAGCAGATAGCTGGAGGGTGAGGCTTTTGCTATAGGATGCTGCTATACTAAACTTAGTTTTGATAAAAATACAATTAGAGAACATACGCTTTGACTTTTAATATTTTTAGAATTAGTACATGTTTGCAATACATAGTGTTCACATTTCTTGTGGGGAGTTGGTACAAGAACATACATATCTTAATTCCCTTTTTTCATCTCCTTTCTCTTCTCTTTTCCTCCATGTATTGATTCCTTTCTCTTTTAAGAAATATCTATCTCCCTATTACCTATTACTTATGTTTTATTTTGCTCTTTATTTAGATTTTTGGTTTCTCATATAGGAGAAACTGTGTGATACTTGAGGTTGTGTTTTATTATTATATTATTTATTTTACTTAATATTATGGTCTCAAAGTGCATCCATTTTCCAACAAATGTCTCAAGTTTAGTTTTCTTTATGGCAGAGTAGTACTTCATGGTGGTAAATACCACATTTTCTTTATCCATTCCTCTGTGCCACTTTTAAGAATTACCTATTATGAATTGTGCTGCTATAAATATCAGTATGCATGTATCTCTGTAATATGATATCTTTTACTCTTTGGGGAGGATACCTAGAAGGGTAAGTCAATTCAAATTTCTTTAGTTTTTTAAAGACTCTCCACACTGATTTCCATAGTGATTACACCAGTTTACATTTTCACCAACAGGGTAGAAAGTTTCTTTTCCCTAAAGCCTTGCCAGAATTTTATTATTTGATTTCTTGATGATGGAAATTCTTCCTAGGGTATGTTTTAATTTGCAGTGTTGTTTTAATTTCCATTTCTCTAATGACCAATGATGTTGAATATTTCTTCATATATTTATTGGCTTGTTTTTTGACAAATAACTATACATTTCATCTGCTCAATTTTTGACTGGATCTGTTGTTTGGGGGTCCATTATTTGTTCTTTATATATTCTAGACATTAGTCCTCTCTCTGAGGAATAACTGACAAAAGTTTTTCCTATTCTGTAGTTTGTCTTCTTACTCTATTGTTTTTTTCTTTTGCTGTGCAGAAGCTTTTCACTTTGATATGATATATCACTTTGTTTTACAGGGTTCTGTGACTCAAATAATCTGTAAGAAAGAGAAATATTAAAATTTTGAATGTAATGAGATTTGTTAATCTATGCATGTGAGCTGTGAGTAGATAATGATTGAGCTCTCATTTTCCCCAAATTGAGCGTATAGCAGTCATTCCTGAGAGACCCCCACCTTCCCTTCAGTCCTCTCTCTGTTGGTAGAATGTCTGTTTTCTCATTTGATGTTTTACTTCTCTGAAGATTTATAGGTACATCTGTAGGTGTAAGCCAGTCACATAGATCTTCTGCCTTAACAGTTATTCATTTAGCCATAAGTATTTATTTTTATTTTGGCCCACAACACAAGAATTTTAGTACAACTAACTTGACAACATATTGGCTGATGGAAGAATATTAAAACAAAGAGATTAAGTCACACAGTAACATGAATTACTCAAATCTCACCTCAGGGATTTTGTTTACGGAACTAAAAGTATTCGTTAGTTTATAAAGTTCTGGAATTGAAGTTTACTGTATCCTGTAATAAAAACTATTATAATTGATATATAAGCTTAGCAACATTCCATTCAGTTAGATACCCCTTCTCCTAATAACAATACAAAACTAGAGTGTCATTTATTATTTACTTAAACTAAAAAACTTACAATAGGATCCAAAACATAAGATGGCTAATACAAAGTGGAAAGTAAATATGTATATTAATAAGGGAAGTTCAGACTATAATTAAGGTATTTCCATAATGTAATATTAGTCTTCTGTTTTAGGGAGATGGTTCTATTCTCATTCATGTACAATAGCACAAAATTAGTAAATGCATTAAAATATCAGATTAAAGATAGACAGATTCTTAGAGCCAAGAAGGAAGAGTAGTGGACTAAAAACAGCAGCATATATTTTATGTTCTCCCCTTGAGAGGATGGAAACTATTTCCCCTCCACTTGAATGTGGGCAGTTCTGTAACTACTGACCAATAAAGTGTGGTAGATTCTGTGACATGGTGGCAATTCTAAGCTTTGCCTTAAGAACCTTCTTATTCTCCTAGGAGACTACTGGGTTGCCATGCCACAAGTCCACCCTTCTGGTAAGACAACACCGACAGGACCTGTTATTTATTGTCGTCAATAGCTGGGTAACCTCCTTGTACATATAGGAAACTTTCAGTAATAGCCTATTTCGTTCTTATTTATATTTGTTCTTATTATTACACAGTTCAAGCCATTTTTAATGCATATGTAAAGGAATAGCTGAAGATTTGAATGTTCAAGTTCATTCATGTAAAACCAACATATTTTACATTATTTTACTAGTTTGTTTTTGAAATTCACAGAAAAAATTCAATTTTTTAGGAGTGCATACACTCAGAGCCACTTGTCTAATTTACCTTGCTAGACAATAGAAAATGTATCTAACTTTGTTTTTTTCTGTGATTTTTTTAATCTAATGAAAATTCACATATTTAATAAGATAAAGTAAATTGTATAACTTGAATTATTTCTGAACTGAAAGTTTCTTAGTTTAAAAATCTACATGCATATTCTGTTTAGGTTGCTATAAGTAAAAGTGTGTCACATTTAAAATCATGTGTTTCATTTTATTCCATGTTATAAACATCAGATATTTTGACAAAATTTAGTTTCGCTACAGAAAATATTTCAAAATATAATTTAAACTTAAAAACTAGAAAACTTAAAACTTTGCTGAACCATTAGTTGCTTAGATATATTATAATTTAAAATATAGTTTCAGGCAAAATTGTATATATTAAGAATGCTATTCATTGTAAATAAATTATATTAGTGAAAGTAAAGAAGTATGCTATTGAAGTAAATTAACACTTCAAGACATCCATGAAGACCCAGAAATTTTATGGTAATATCAGTAGCTTTAGAAATTCAGAGAAAAGTTTGAAATATTAGTGAGTATTTCTCCTTTTCCCATAGCAAGGCTAAACTTAGTCATGAACATATATGAAGTTATACTGAGATTCTTCCTCCAGGTATTATTAATGACCTTGATTGTAATTCTTAGGACTAGAGATCCTGCAGGGACTATGAAAGATTAGGAACATAAACTTATGAGAAAAAATAAAATTCTATTGTCAGGCAAATGCTAAGTGTTTTACATACTTTATCTCATTCCTCTAAGAAACCTTCTAAATCTAGTATAATTATTTACTGGTTCATATAAAGAAACTCAATCTCAGAGATTTTAACTTACTGGCTGCACGTCACAAAAAGCAGAGAGAGAGAACTGTAATATAGAAAGTTTTATTTAAGAGACTCCATTTACTACAGTGAGGTGAAAATATTGGTTACATACTTTCTCATTGTGTAATCACGAGTGAATAATTTAACTTTCTCCAGCTTCAACTTCCTCCTCTGTAAAAGGGAATAAGTGCACTAACAAAAGAAGTTTTTATGATTATTGAGTGTAGATAGCTTTGAGGATTATACGCAATAAAAGAGGAGGATTTAATCCACATTAAAATGTAAAACCTAGAGTCGAGTATATAGTAGAAAATATTAAATGCCATTTATCAATGCATTATTAATATGAAACATTTTATTATGCTATCTTCAATATGTAAATGTGTACTATTTTTTAAATCAATATATTTGGCAAGAATGTTTATCTAAGTTGAATAATGAGATCATCTAGTAGCATGAATCTCCTAGATTTCCTGGAGGGACTACAAACTAATCCCAAACTACCAACCACTCTGCATGTCCTGGGAAATTTGTGATCACATTATCATAGCATAGATTATTTTAACAGCTCCATTTTAAAGTTTCCTGTGTTAAGAATTTTTTCTAAAACTACAACCATTGTCTTTTATAAGATGGCCTGAGGGAAAAGGGGCAATTTTAAAGATACAGACTGTGAAATTGCCATTATCATGGGCTTGACCCTAAAATCATTATTCTTCCAATTAGATATGTCTCACACATGACTGCAGTTGACAGTGATATGTAAACATTTTTTTCTACTCAAAGCATTTGGAGTATTTGTAAGAAGCAATAAAATGAAGAAAATATCTCTAGGATAATATATTCATATCACAAATTTCTAAGCTTCATTTTTGCAATTCACATACATACATGATTTGCTTGATAGAATAATCCCACTAAAAGACCAAAATTGCCCTTATTTCTTAAATTTCACTTTGTGTAAACTATCTCCATCTATGACAATATGTGATTATACTAAAATATATACATAACAAAGACTATTTGTGTAAATAACAGAAAAGAACATCAGAATTTTATGGGTATTTAAGATGTGTTGATTGATTTTATTTCATATTCGTAATAATTCTGATAACTTTTCCTAAATTATATTTAACATAACTGCTTCATTTGACTTCATACTCTGGAAAATATCCTTGACTGCCTTTAAAATGAAGAATAGGTTTTAGGGAATAAAATTTAAGTCATGGCAACATGTAGAAATTGTGCTTTAAAAAAATAAATCAACATCAGCATGATCTCGCCTCATCTCATTCATGTTTTGCTGGCTGTTCATTATCCAAACTCTGCTGCTATGGTAATTATTTATGCTGTGAATTATTGTCATACTGTTAAATACAGCTTTGAAAGTGACAAGACCAATCTTTTTTATTTATCATCAACCAATCATCTTGCCTAGAACCAAGAAAAGTAAATTATATTTCTGTTAAGTATTTATTGAAAATATTGCATATTATCACTCAACTTCTTAAAAGGAGGGAGATGACTTGCAAGCTAAACAAAATGAATAAAACAGCTAGCATTCTCTTTTCCCAAATAACCTTTAAAATATGCATGAAAGGAACTAAAACTAGCACTCTAGGCCGCTGCAGAAAGGAAAAAGAAAATTTCTGATTTTCATGACTGTACTGACTCTCCTTTGGGTTTTCCCACCTCATTTTCTCCTGTAACCAACAGTGTAGCTCTTCCTTCAAATGTTCCCCATCTCTGGCCCTTCCCCTCAGTGTCCACTGCTACCACTCTGGTACAAATCACTAAAGTTTCTGGTCCCAATCCTGTAGCAACTTTATAACCTATCCCCTACTTGTGCTTTTGCCACCTTTCCATCCATTCTGACTCTGAGAGCCAAAGTGAAACAGGAGAATAAAACTCTTCTTGCTCAAAAACCCTACAATGGCCTCTTAATTGTGGAATAAATCTAAAGTGAGTCACAATGACTTACAAATGGGTCACAAGGAGTTACAAAACCTGATATCTATTCTTTCAATTTCTCTCTGGCTTCATTCCATGATCCCCATCCCCACTCCTGCTAGCTCTGTTGTATCCATTGCCCTTATTTCTATAAAATGCACTTTCTTTTACCTCTGTGGGTATTTCTCTTCCTTCAGGGTACTGAGATGGTTCTCTACTCTAATTTACCTCAAATAAATCCTTCTTTTGCAGCCTTTTTCACTACACTCAAATTTCTCAATACACACAACACACTCACACACGTGACACACACACAACTCACTCTCCATCCCACCCCTTCTTCCTTCTTCATGCTTTATTTTTCTTTATAGCATTTATAATCATCTCACTTACTATAATTATTCTTATTTAGTTTTACTAAGGTCATTCCCTCTTATTGCTTATAATTTTTCAAAGCTGTTTAAAGAGGAAATCTTGTCTATTTGCCAATGAATTCTAACACTTAAAATAATGCCTGATGCATATTAATCATTCATTACATGTAGAATGACTGAATAAATGAATGAATACGAATGTGTGACTAAAATGAAGGCCCCCTCCAGGCAACACTCTAATTAGCAGGACCTGTATTCTTTTCCACTTACAAGCCTGTCTACATTTGGACTCCTCCTCTCCTCCTGTCCTGTTCTAATGTTTCTCAATTCAAAAGCAATCCGCTATTCTTGTATACCCACAATGAGTGTTTACATAACTAGATAAGGATTTTAATCATTTAACTTGAAAATATTTTTCCATTTATTAAATTTCTTTTAGTTTTCTACCCTTTAGTCCAATATCCAGACTGTGACACATTATCCTACTTCAACTTTTAAAATTAAGCTGACCTTGCCTCTATCTTTTTATTATATCTATGTAGTGAAATATAAATCAAGACAAACCAATGATACAACAGCCATCCCCAGGCCTGAATGTTGACATCACTGGAGTTTTATTTGCATTCCTGCTGCATGACTTGGGTCCATTCTGATCTACTCTCTACAAGATATTTCTATTTGCATGTCTTAAAATACAAACATGCAAACACTCAAGGAAGACTTGAGATATTTCTAAAGAAGGCTAGTGATGGAATCAAAATTAAAGACCAATAGAGTCTAAATCTATTTTAAGAGATATCTAGGATAATCAAATTCTAAAATGTCCTCTGAGTGGCTTAATTCTATAACCTCTTAACTAGCTGTGGAGCTAAAATTTCATGATTGGCATTCTTTAACTATTAAAACAAAGAAAACATGATAAAAATTCTTCAACTAATTTACTTCTGATATAAACAATGATACAGAATTAATAAACATAATCAAAACAGCCTTCTTATTGAAACAGAAAATTCAGACTATGCATGTTTATTAAGTTTCTAGGCAAGGACCTATATTTTAAATATTTGTACAGCTGAAGAGAACTTTTTTCTTCACCTGAAAGATCTTTTATGTTTAATAACTCACCAGTCTTAGTGCCAGATCTTAGAGACTTAACCCTAGGGCAGAGGCAATCTCATAAAAATTAAAGGCCAGGAGCGCACTGCACTCCAATTGTGTGTCACATCCTGCAGGCACCTGTGGGTTTATTTCTCAAAATCACTACACATTTTGTTTTTATTGTCACATCTGATAAGTTAAAACATTTCTAATCAATAAAAGAAATAAAATATAAATGGAATTCACCACCTATTTAGGAAATAGAATTAAATAATATAAAACACAAATTTAGAGTTGCATGAAACCTTACTAATTATATAACTGTGATTAATGCAAAAGGATTAACACCAAACATCAACTGATGTATTATAGCTAGGAGATTGAAAACCATTGGTTTTCTCCAAACTTGGTCCAGTTGATGTTTTCCAAATTATGTAAAAATAGCTCAAGCTTCTGGACCTCTCCCTACCAAATAAACAATTGGATCAAATCTATACTACAAATTAGCAAAGGGATATAGCTACTTTCACATTGCATGTGATTTTTTTTTTGGTAATTTCCTAAGGTAAATAGTAGAATATTACTGTAGGACTAGAGACCCATAGGCAGGAAGAGATGAGGAACACTCCTCTCTGCCTGAGGAGTTCAGATAGCTGGCAGAACAGGCTTAACCACCTGACAGTCTGTGGTTGCACCTCCTCTTCACACTGTACCCTGCAAAGCTTGGTTTGCTAAGATCAAAAGGAAAAAGAACCTTGGCCAAAAGATGTAAAAGGCCCTGGAAAAGCTAAGTTAATCATTAACCAATCAAGTAGGAGCACTGTCAGCCCAGAGGCAAGATAGGCCCCCACTACTATCAAACCAGCATCTTGAGTCACCCTTCTACAGTGGCTCCTTTTTGGGCACCCCTGCCTGTCTCTCTGAGAGAAGGCAGCTGTACCCTTGCATGCTTGCTCAATAAAAGTACAGTTTTGCTTCTACCATTTCGTTCTCTATCTGATTCTTCCACAATCTTCTGCGTCGTTGGGAGAGTCAGACCTGGGACTTTGGGAACTCTCCACCTGTCTCTGCAGGCCACACTACTATTATAGATAAACAAGTTAATTAGATATCTTGTAGGGAGTTAGATAGGGCCTCCCTTAAGGCACCAGCCCTCCAGGAGCCAACATGGAGAACAACTGAGGCATGTTCATTGGTTAGCACTATAAAAAGAGGAGGCACTACTTCCCCTGGGGGTACTTGTAATCTTATTGGTTGGTCATGGTTTTGTTCCATCTCATGCCCACCTTGTAAATTTCCATTGGGTCATATAGTTTTGTCCCACTTTGTACCCACCTAACCACATGGCTTTTCTGTATAAAACATTTTTGAAAAGTGGGGTGAGGGGTCAACCCACTTTCTGGTCCCCCTTCTGTCTCTCTTAGACAGAAGCTTCCTTTCTTTCAAGAAATTTTTCCTACTCTTAACCTCCGTTATTCCTAGAATTCATTCTTCAATTTTAGAGAACATGAACTTGCCTTTCGGATATCTAGTAAGCTTGGGAGTTACATCTCTTCCCCCTATATCACTACTATATCTTAATTCTTTGGGGCTATTATAACAAAATATCTTAGATTATGTGGCTTATAAACAACATAAATTTCCTTATCACAATTTGGGAGGCTGAAAGTCTAAGAGTAAGTCACTGGAAAATTTTGTGTCTGGCTTTATAAGGGCAATAATCTTATCCATTACAACTCCTTGATCTTGATGTAATTATCTAATTACCTCTAATCAAATTCCACCTCTGGGGACCTCCATAATTTGGGGGGAATATAACATATAAACTTAGGGGAACATAAATATTTAACCATTACATTCTACCTCAATGTCTCACATTTCCCGTCCTTCTGTTGTGAAAAATACATTTATTCTATTCCAATATTTATGAAAAACTTATTCTAACATCACCCCATAAGTCTGGATTCCAAAGTCTCATCTAAATATCATCTGAATCAGCTATATATAAGTGATACTGAAAGTATGATTCGCCATGAGGCAAACTTCCCTCTAGTTGCAAGCCTGTTTCAAACAAATTAGGTGCTTATGCAAAGACAGAATAGAAATTCCATTCTAAAAGGGAGGCATGAAAAAGAACAAAATGATAAGAGATGTGGAGCAAAGCTGAAACCTTAAAGCTGGAGAATAATATTTGGTTTGATGCTCTAGCCATAAGGTACACCAGGGCTGTGGTCCCACCCTCACAGGTTTTCTGGGCAGCAGGTGTGTCCTCAAATATACAGTTTTAATTTCTTAGTTTCAGGTGGTCCTACATCCATGGCTTTGCTGGATACAGCCCATGCTATAGCCCTCACAGTTGGAGCTGTGTAAGTCTTCTGCTCTCTGAACTGGAATCACTTGCATGTGGCTCAACCAGTTTTGAACCCCACATCCATGGCTTCACTGAACACTGCCTAACAGTGAATGTCTGTAGTGGCACCAACCTGTGGAAATAATTGGCTTTGATTGTGCACCCACAGCTTCCAACAACTTTATGCTTAGAAATCCAAGTGAAAACAGCTATATTCTGTGCATTTTGTGGCACTAGCGAACAGAACAACACACCATGTGATGCTGCAAAATGCCTGCACCTTCTGAATGAAAAGTCCTATGGCTCATGTTACCTAGGCCCAACAGGGCTTCACCTGCTTAGGAACATGGCAAAGAAAAAAAAATGTAGGAAGAGAAGCTTGAGACGTGAGTTACTGAAAGCTGTGCAAACTCAAGTCCAGCAGGTGTATCTGTCCCTCCTTTGAATCCTCTCTGATGATTTCCATGTTCTTGGTGTAAGAGGGAGTCTTTCCATTGTATTGGCAAATAGCTCCTGGATTCAAACATCATCATCATCAGGTGGTTGGTAGGTCAAACTCTTACTGTTTTATTCTGTGCTGGTTTCTCATTGTTTTCAAATGGATTAGACGGAAATTATCAAAAGTTTTAAAATTTATTTTACTCTTTTAAATAACAATTACATCTTTAAGCCATTTCTCTTTCTCTTTATCCTTTTCATAAGTAGCTAAAAACAGTTAAAACATTGTTGGGAAATTTCCACAGTAAAAGGTCCAATTGCATCACTCACAACTTCTAAAACATACTAGATTACAAATACAATTTGGCCATTTTTACCACATTGTAGTAAAGATAATATTTCTTCTAGTTTCCTATTCCTCATTTTCCTCTGAGATCTTAGCAGGCTAACCCTTAATGTCGATATTTCCACTACATTTTACTCAGGATTATTTAGGTATTTTCTAAGAAATATGGAAGTTCCTCTATAACTTTCTTCTTTTCTTTCTGGGTCCTTACAAGAAATGCCATTAATAATCCATTCATAAGAAAATGGGTATAATGGTTTAGAACCAAAATAGTCCCTAAAGCTTCATTTGTTTGTAAGGTCCCTGGATCACAGTGTTACTATAGATGACTTATTTTAGGAGGTAAGGCCTAGTTGAGATATTACCACTGGGGATATGACCTGGAAGGGTATATCTCTCTCCTTGTCTCCTTCCTTTTTTTTCTGCTTCTAGGTCATGATGATGTGAGCAGCTTTCCTCCTCTCAGGCACCTCTTGCATGCCATTTTTAGAATAAGCTGGCTATGGAATGAAAATGCTTAAAACCATAAGCCCAAATAAATCTCCTTTAAGTCACGAGTGTCAGGTATTGTGTTTCAGGTATGATGAAAGTGAGTAAAACAGATTTTGGTACCAGGATTAGGGTCATTGCTGTGACTGCACATGATCATTTGGTTTAGAAATTTTTAAAACTGGATCACAGGAAAAGCTTGAAAAGTTTTGAAGATCTTGGGTAGAGAAATCCTAGAATGGTGTAATACAAGCTTGATGGGTCATACTTGACAGAGCTCAGAAAATCAGAATGCAAGAAAATGCAGAAAATAAACGCCAAGCTCAGAAAGTTTCAATTAAGAACAAAGACCCCATTAGCAGTTGGATTCAAGGCCATATGTATTATGCTCTGTAGAAAAGTCTACATTTTGCACAAGTTCTCAGGCTTTGTGGAAGACTGAGGTGAAGGGTGGGAAACTGATTAATCTGGCAGACAAAATTTCAAGGCAGCCCTATGTTGATGCATGGGTATTTCTGGCTGCTTTCAGCCTGAGAATCAGAGGAAAAAATACCATGGAAGTGCTTGCAGTATTGGAGGAAAATGGAGTATAATCATTGAAAATATTAGTAACAAAAAGAAGTCAAGTACTTTACATCAGGACAAAAAGAAAGATGCCCTGAAGGCATCTCAGGAATCAGCAAGATCACTCTCTTAGCTGGCTCAAGGGTTCAAAGGGGTAAAGGTAAATTCTTATGAAAGATTTTGCTCTTTAGAAGTGAGCCTCAAGGTGCCCTTCTCAAGAAAGGTCACCTACAGAATTTGATTTCTGGGATACAGTTCAGAGTGCTCAGTAACCCAAGCACTTGGAAAGCTCAGCAACCATGGTCCATGGTGACCTGGCTATTGCTCAAGCTGGCAGTAAATCTTGGCATCATTCACATGGTGCTAGTTTTATGCTCAGTCAGAATGCAAAAGTTATGGGTTTATGGAGGCAACCAACCAGAAGAAGGCCTGGGAGGCCAGGCAGTGTGCCCCAGAAAAGGCATGGCATGGAAGTTTGAAAGTGAAGCTGAAGGTGCAGTGGAGACTTAAGGAAGTTGGAGAAGCCAGAAACATGGAACATCAGAGAAAATTGGCAGGGAATGTTCATGGCTACTCTGAAAGAGAGGTCATGTGAGCTGCAACTTGTAGTGACATAGGGGCAGTGCTGCCCATACCCTTTGGAACACACATCTAACCACAACTTGCTGGAGGTGCTGGACATAGTAGAGAACTGAACATTTGCCCTTCTCAGTTTTGATTTTTGCTTTGGTCCTATTATTTTCTATCCTCTTATTCTTCACTTTTGGAATGGGAATGTTTACTCTGTGCCATTGTCTGTTGGACCTATTTCATTTCTTCTTGATTTTTTACAAGGACTCAAACTAACAGTTTATCTTGAGTCTCACAGGAGATATTTCTCTTGGATTTTTATCAATGTTTTAATTATTAATTAATTATATCAATGTTTTAATTATTAATGTTTTAGCATAGTTTTAATAGCAACTATTAAAACTATGGGAACTCTGAGAGATCTATCTCTCAGATAGACAAAATGCTTTTCACATAATGAGATGAACATGAGTCGTTTTGGGGCCAGTGGTAGAATGTTATGGTTTATATTGAAAATGGCCCCAAATGATTCATGTGTTTGGCAGGTGATTCAATCATGGGGACTTGTTGTCAGGAGGTGAGGCCTGGCTGGAGGTGGGTCCCTGGGGATGTGCCTCTGGGTTATACCCCTACCTGACTCATCCCTTTGCTGTCTGCTTCCTACCTGTCACGATCTGAGCAGCTTTCATTTTCCCAAGCCTTTCCATCATGCTGTTTCTGCCTGGGAGCCAACCTACCATAAACTGAAAACTTTGAAAACCGTGATCCAAAACAAACCTTTCCTCCTTAAAGTTGTGAATGTTAGGTATTGTGTCTCAGCAATTAAGAAACTAAGAGAGTGGGATTTTTCTATCATGTACCTCAAAACTCTTCTGATTTCTACTCATTACCCAGATTGAAAGGCACTTTATTTTTAGATATTTGTTAGAGAAGAACCCTCGCTTCTTGATAGCAATTTTCTGTCTTAGCTTGCTCAATTACTATAACAATGCATCACTGACTGGGTGGCAAGTAAATAACAATACTGTTCACAGCTCTGGAGGCTGGTGAGTCCAAGGATGATGCTCCTACAGAGTCAATGTCTATTACTCACAGATGGCCAACTTTTCACCACAAATCCACACAATAGAAGGTGTGAAAGATTTCTCAGAGGGCTCTTTTGTAAAGGCCCAAATAGCATTCATGAGAGCTCAACCTCATGAACTAATTAGCTTTCAAAGCCCTTCCTACTTATACCATCATTTTAGAAGTTATTAAATAGATTTTATTCAATGTCTCTAAGTTACATATCTGTCTCTGTAATTTTCCCTATATTTCTTGCATTTAACCATGTGATATATGAGATGAAGTATTCCTTTTCTATATATTTGAGAAGGAATAACATTTTTCTTGGAAAGTAGTCTCATAACCATGAGAACTAGATAAATTAAGTGCTGAAGATAAAAAACATAAATTCTTATAGAGTCCTGATGTACTTAATTATGTCAATTGTCAGCCAAGTCATATATGATACAACCATGATGCTTGGACTCCAGCCTTTTGATCACACCATTTGAGGAAATATGCTGACAAAGCACAAGCATATGAACAGCAAACAGATCAAATCATTACCCTGTCTTGTTATATATCTACAACAGCAAGCACCAGAGAATTCCAGGAAATGATAGAATGCTTCTCCTCCCATTAATGATAAGCTAGCAAAATTAACATGGAGCCAAGTATAGTTTTCACATTATTATAATACTGTTGAATTCCATACCCTAACTGTAACATGTAAAGGCCTACCACTTGCTCCGTCTCATAGCTTATGAAATTTAGACATGATTCAGATATCCTGGACTTTAACATGAATGAAATGACTTGATAGGACTTTAAGATATGTCTCTAAGGAAAGTAGTAATATATATATTATGATGAAAATGAATCCACACTGATATTTGAGTTTCAGAAGAATGGCTTTGACTATCTGATCTACCAAATTTTATTCTCAAATTTATATTGAACAGAATAGTAAATAAGAGTGGCTGGCCACCTGGAATCCCACACATCACATGTCCCTTGTGGGTGTGCTCATGTGACTAATTCTTTGAAACACACAAGAGCAAAAGTAAATGTGCTTCTCCCAAGTGAAGGTTTTAATTTTTAGGAGGCCCTGTCCATACTTTCCCCCCCACTTTTGTCACTTGAATACATTCAATAATAAAGCTTGAAGAGATGATGGATTCATAAAATGAGGAAGTCTGGATCACTGAAAAATTACCTAGAAAAGAAAGAGCCACTGAACATGAATAATCTCCTAGAACTGTTAAGTGAGAATGAAATAAAATTCTAAGATGGTGTGCCTTTACATATTTGAGTGTGTTTGTAATGTGAGCCTAGATAACATCATGTTCAAGTTGACTGAAAGGAATTTTGCTTGTTTTATAAATAGATAGACTTTGTACTATTTATCAGTGCTTGTTAGAAAAGCAAATAATCTAAATTCATCAATATCAAAAGAGCAAACAAATTGGATAAAGTATGGAAACACCTGTCATATCTCAATTATATAGATCATAATAAAGAGAGGGTCAGAAATAATAAAGAGAGGGTCAGTATAACTGCAAAGAAGGAAGTAATTCTGGAAAGGTAGTTCCCATTCACAGATATTCTGATTTTCCAAAACATTAGTTAGTAACAATGCCTAATGATGAGATAATCTAGCTAATTTCAATATTAGGTGTACTTTAATATGTGTGCCATTATAAGTCACTAGCTCATTAGTTCTCTCTAATATGTTACACTTTAAAATCTTCAATTAGCCCAGAGTCTAGAACAGCTGAGATGTTTCTGTTTCTCTTTCTTTCTCTTTTTCTCCCTGCCTCCTGCTTTTCACCTCTTATAATAAATTCTCACCTTAATTGGACATTGAATTGGATATGTGAGATACATTTCAAACAAATTTAACAGCTTGGAGTGCCCACCCATTTATATGATCAAATCACCCTGTGTTATTCTCTTATTATTCCTTATATCAGCCTCTTGGAGCTGAATAGCCATGTATCATCACCAGCAGGCTCAGATCTGCATCCCTGTTAATCTGTTTTCCTTTTATTCCCTTGATGACTGTTGGTTTTCAGCCTTCATATTGCAGCCTGAGACATTGGTACTGACCCCCAGAATTTTATTCTTCCCATATACTCTTAGATAGCTTTTGCTGCCAGTGCCCAGCTTATGCACACTAATCAGGTGGAGGGCTCTCTCCTTTACTAAGCCAGCAGGAAAATATCTAATAATTACCTGATCCACTTTTGCAGAAAGGTTTTCAAAGTAAAGGTTGTGGAATGATCCAGTGTTACAGTTTTTTAACTTTCCCTTTCATTTATCTAAAATGTACCAGGGAAAATGGAGAAAAAGTAAAAAGTGGTGTAAAAAATTTTCGATTTAGCATCACATTCTATATATACCCACTGACTAACATCCGAAGCTGATGTTCAGTCTTTTTTTCTTTTGTTTCAAAATAAATTTTCACCTTTGAAGATTTTGTTTCTCATTTTTCTTCCTCCCAGAATGAAACTTTTTGGGAAACTCTGATAAAATAGGTTGTTCTTTACATATCTGATCTCTCAATATCTTATTCAAGATACACTGTCAGATATTAGGTTTGCTGTCTCAGTCCCAAAGCAGAAAGGAGAGGAAGCCACAGAATTCTGTGTGTTTCAGACCATGTAACATTTCCTTTAGATCCACCTCTATTTCAGCAAGATTAGGGAGTCCTAGACACAAAGGCACAAAAGTGATGGATTTCCTGATCTAGTTTCCAGATTACCATTTGCAGGAGTGAATGCTGAGTTCAGTATCTCTGCATGTTTTCAAAATACAACAGCACTAACTGGGTAGTCTCCACTTCATCAGCCTAAGTACCATCTTATGCCTTGGAACTTGCAGAACTGATGAAATTATGTTTTTGTCTCTTTTTGTGTTAATTCAAGGACTATTGATTATCTGTCAATTTTGTTTTGCCTCTCATTGCCTAATTCTACTTTACTTTGTTAATTTCATTTCCTAAGTTCCAAAATTGTTCCCAGGTTACACCAACATTCAATTATGTTCCTGCAACTCAAAGTCAGTGATCAAAAAACTGCCCTATATTTTCATTCTCTTCTTTATATTTTTCTTGACTTTCCTTCTGTAAATGAATCCTAACTCTGTAAAGACTACTTCCCTACAGCTGCCTTGAGTAGTGTGTGTTTTCTGTCCCAAATTCTGTGTACCACTGGACCTGCAGGTAGAGCTTTGGATGTTCTTATATTTCTTCATTGTTTTCCAAGATCAGCCAATGCATACTAATAGATTCTGTCAGTCATTACATCTCCTCATTGTACTCATCTACAAAACCAGTAATTTATTCTCATTCTTTTGCAATTTTGATTCTTGGATTATTACCATTATCTTTATACACTTTGTTATAACTTATGGTGACTTATGTATCTATTTGGTTCATTTTTTCAGTATCATATCTTCACAGGTTTTAAATAATGTGTAAAATAATCTGTCTACATGCCCTCAGCTTCTTACTTCATTTTTTTCCAATTATCATCACAACCCCTTGTATTTTAACAATGTCAAGCATCCAAATTTTAATTTTCTAATTATTTTATTTTCATTTTCTATAATAAACTGATTCTAACTTTTCTTTTATCTCCAAAAATCTATATACATTTTATTACTATTGCATTCTGCATTATTCTGCTGTCATTCTCTTATTCATCCTGTTTAGTGCACAATCATACATCTAGCAGTTTTACATATATTTGTTCATAAATTGGCCTTGGAATGTTTGAGACTAATGGAAATTATATATAGACAAAGGTAGATATAGATACCAGGCACTTTTTAAGTGATTAATATTAACTGTCTTATTTAATTCACACTACTATCCCAAGTGGTTATATATCATTTTATGGAATAATACATTGTGGTGTAGAACGTTTATGATTATGTTTTTGACTTAGCTTTCCAAAGTCACCTAAGCAGAAAATAAATGGTAAATTAGGAATATTAAATATTATATTTTTAGTTCTAATCCAAGTCTCTTTATCTTAATAAAATATATGCTTTAGTTTATGTTTCAAAATATTTACTTTAAATTTAAAGTTGTGTATGCAATTTTAAATATATTGAACAAAATGAATTATAAAATTATTTGAAGAAAAAGAGAAAGCTCACTAAAATATATTTTGTTTATGTGCATGCTCTATAGATATTCAATTTTTGTTTTTTGGGTTTTTTTTGGTACTGGGGATAGAACTCGGGTCCTTGCGCTTACGCAGCAGGCGGCGAAACCACTGAGCTAAATCCCCGGCCCTAGATATTCAATTTTATAAGCAGAGTACTAGATTAGTTGTTTCATTTTGCCACATTAACTTTTGTTTTGAATTTGGAGATTCTCTGGTTTATGAATCTAGTTTATGAATTTCTTTATGAGAAAAAGATGGCACATACAAATGATAATTGGAAAAATTTCATTAATGAAATATTTACAAAAATTGTGAACAATAACAAAGTACTAACAATGAATATTTAAGAATTCAGGGCTTAAAAGCAGAAGAAGCTTTCACTATCCATAAAAAAAATTGTTAAGAAAATTCAAAAAATTATGTAAGTTTGGAAAAATGACTCCTAACTATTGTTCTGGCTTTGGTACCTGTAAAATAAATTTAAAAAAAAGACCCTGCAAAATCAAAGGGAGGAAAGGTACTGGGGAAAGAAGAACCCCAGGTCATTTTGCTCTCAGTCTCTGACCTCCAGTACCTTTGACAGGCCAAATTTAGATAGAAGCTAAGGTTAAGGAGTCTCTGAAATCCAAAAGTCAGCTGCCCAGTATAGAGACCCAGGCAGAAATGACAAGACATTCAATCAAGGGAGCAAGTAAAATGTACCAACCACATTCATTTTAAAATACACATTCCCATTTCTATTCCATTACAAAGGCATCTAAATACTTTCTCTTTAACAATGCCAATAACTTTTACTCTTGTAAGTTAATTGTTGACAAGTTAGTACAACCACTTTGAACTGCCTTATTGTTTCAATCAAAACTAATTTTTGTTCGTACACATAAAATATTTAATTTTTAAATGGCTAAGCAAGATTGATAAACTGGTCATTTGTACATAAATATTAAGATTCTTAAACTGCATTAAGTAATTAAACTGATTGTTTTGGCATTCAGCAGACACTATCTTGATAATAAATATTTAAGGATTTAAAAGCAGTGCCTTAAAACTATATATGTAATAACCATATTTTACCTAATTAAGTTGAAATGTAATATAAAAACCATTTGTCTTGATGATCATGACACAATTTCAATAGATTTGTGGGGGGAAATCTTTCATTTTTAAACACAGCTAAAAATAGAAAATCTTTGAAAACTCAGACTTTATATTATGTTTCTTTTACTTTTAAATTCCAAATATGGAAATAAATGCAATTAAGATTTATTTATACTTATTTGAAAATAAGACAAGCTTATCTTAGAAATTACCATAACATAAATTTTAAGATAGTAATTTTGGTTCCAAAATGCATGTGAAAGTATTATAATTTACTATGGCTTATACCTAGATGTCCCCTCCAAAATCTCATGTGTTCATTGGTGGGGCTTTTCAAAGGTGGCTAGGTTATGTGAATGTGATTTAAGGTTATGTGATAACTAAATTAGTCCACTTATTGGTTTATCATGGCTCTAGGTGTGGCTAATGAGAAGGGCCATCCTTGTTGAAGGTGGCACCATCCAATAGGTTTATAGCCTCTAGATAAAAGGGAGGCTTTTTGCTGCTGCTGCTGCTGCTGCTGCTGCTTCACTACTTCCTATCTGCCATAACATAGACTATTTCTCCTCTGTGATGCCCCTCTGCCATGTCACTCTTGCTTGGAGCCAGCCAACTATGGACTGAAACCTCTTCAAACCAAGGGCTAACAGGAAATTTTTCTCCTTTAATTTGTGTGTGTTCATATTTTGTTCCACCAACAAGGAAGTAACTAAGACATAATTCAGTCTTAATAACTTTCCTTATAGTATAACAAAAATAATATATGAACATTTCATATTTTATTAACAGATTTTTAAAAATACAGTTGTAGAATTTGTTCATTCTGATTACTTACAAGGTACTAATGCCTATGAAATGGATTCCAGGATGAACTCATCTTGATTTTCCCTGGTTAGATGTCTGGGACCAATATAATACAATAAGAAACTGTTCTCACATAAGAATAACATGTTTGAAAAGTGATCATTAGTACTATGTTAGCAATCACTTTTAAGCTCTTGCCAAAAACTGTCCAGAAAATTCTACCAACACCTTGGATATATGTGAATTCACAAAGGCAAACATGACATTTTTATAATCTGCAAGAACAGAGTCAATATTTGAGATGCTTGTGGAAAACAACAGAGAAGAAGCCATGTGTGGTGGTGCCTGCCTGTAATTCCCACACTTGGGAGGCTGAGACTGAAGAAGGATCACCTCAAGTTCCAGGGCAGCCTGGGCTACATGTTGAGTTCAAGGCCAGACTGAAGTACACAGTGAAACCTTTTCTCAAAATATAAAAAAAAAAAGAAACAAGTAATAGTTCTGTGCCTTTGTCGTAATTATGTTTTTTTTAAGTAAAAATTCCTTAGAAAACATAGACTTACAGGTCTTAACAATCTTTTAAGAATATTAACATATTTTTCCAACTTTTGGTTTTTGAACATTTTTTACAGTTCTATATTTCCCCTTTGAGCATTTTGCTTTTTATTGTAAATTAACAAATTGTATTTGTATATATCTGTGGGATTCAAAGTGATATGATTTGTGAAGTTGGAATAATTATATCAAGCTAATTAATATATCTATCATTTCAGATACTTATCTTTTTTGAAAAATAACATTTGAAATTTATAATCATATCAACATTGAAATGTTCAATACACTAATATCAACTCTATTTACCACACCATGCAAAAGCTATCACAAAAAATAAACTTTATTCCTGCTTTCTGTGACTTTGTACTTTTGACAGTCATGTGTCTATTCTCAACTCCTCACCTCTGTAAACACTGTTCTAATCTCTGCTCCTTTAGTTGCCAGATATAAATGAGAACACACACTATTTGCTTTTCTGTGCCTATCCTATGTAATTAACATAATGCTCTCCATTTCCTCTATAGTCTCACAAAGGACAGAATTTTGTTTTAAAGGTGTAATTCATTGTGCATGTGTACCACATTTTCTTTATCCATTCATTTGTGCGTGGACATGCAGGTTGTCTCCATACTTTGTTATTGTGAATAATACTACAATAAAGACAGAAGTTCAACAATCTCATAGTCAAACTGATTTCATATATTTTAAGCAAATGTGGGATTGCTGGATCATATGGTAATCATACATTTTTTAAATATTTTGAAAATCTTCTACAATGTTTTTCATAATGGCTGTTTTCCACATTCCTATTAACAGTGTGCAAGGATTCTCTTTCCTTTACTTTCTTGCCAATAAAAATTACCTTTCATCTATTTGAAAACTTTCATTATTATAGGTAAAATCTGATTTTACTTTTAATTTTCCATATCATTAGTGATATTAAGCATGATTTTCATATGTTTTGGCCATTTGTATATTTTTTTATTCATTAAGTTTATTGGTACATTTTAAGTATGCAATATGATGTCATTCATCGTTGGGAATTTGTGCCTTTACGTAATGTATCTTGGTTCTTATGTTTTTTATATTGTCTTTTGAGAAATGTCAAGTCAACAACCTTATTTTTATAGTTAATTCTATTATATTCTATACTGGAGTTCTTTATGTTTTTGAGATCTGAACTCCTTATCAGATGTATGTTGTAAATATTTTCTTCTGACTCATAAGGTATCTCTTTATTCTGTTGTTTATTTTGTAGTATGGAAGCTTTTTTATTTGCTATAGTCTTGCTTTTTTGTTTTAGTTTTTATGGTTTTTGTTTGTTTGTTTTGTTTTGTTTTTGACTGTGCTTTTGAATTCAACCCCCCCCCCCGCAAATCACTGCCTAAACCTATGTGATGAAAAGATTTCCCTAAATTTCCTTTTAATAATTTCATAGGCTCAGGTCATGTTTTCAAGTTTTTTATTCATTTTGAGTTGATTTTTGTACATGGTGTAAGAAAAGAATCTAATTTTATTCTTTTGCATATGGATATTCACTTTTCCCAAAACCAGTTGTTGAAGATGATGTCCTTTGCCAACATGTACATATGGTACATTTATTGAAAAGCAAATGATCATACATGTGTGGATCCATATCTGTGCTCTCTGTCTTAATCCATTCATCATTGGATCTCTTTTTATGCTAATACATTATTGCCTTAAATACCATTGCTTTGTAATATAGTTTCATTCCACAGTGTGATTCTTTCACCTTTGTTCTTTTTGCTTATGATTGCCTTGGCTCTCTGAAATATTTCTGTGGCTATAAAATAAATTTAACAGGTTTTTTTCTAAAAAATTACATTATAATTTTGATAAGGACCATATTGAATCACTTTAGCTAGTATTGACATATCAACATTATAAATTACTCTAAGCCATGAAAATGGAATATCTTTCCATTTATTTTTGTTTTCATCAACTTTTCATGTACTTTTTAAAGATTTTTGTGTGCATATCTTGCACCTCCTTGGATAAATTACTCCAAGCGGTTTATTTTTTTTGAAACTACTGTAAATGGGATTGTTCCCTTGGTCTCTTTGATAAAGATCATTGCTAGTTCATGAAATAAATACTTATTTTGGTGTATTAATATTTTCATGTGTAACTTTCTCGTATTCTAATACTTATTAAACATAATTTTAAATTTGCTATATGTAAGTCCATATTATCTGCAATTTCACTTCTTTTTCTATTTGGGTGCTATTAAAAAATTTGCTTTGTGATATCTAATTTCCCTGGCAAGGACTTGCAACACTAGGTTGAAAAGAAATGGTAAGAATGGGCATCTTTATATTGTTCCTGGTCTTAGCAGAAAGGGTTCTAATTTTTTCTGTAAAGTTAGCTGTAAGCTTGTCATAGATGCCCTATTTTATGTTGATCCTCTTTCCTTCTGTACCTAATTTATTGAATATGTGTTTGATAATGAAAAGAATTCAGATTTTTTTCGGTATCTAATATGATCAAATTATTTTCGTCCTGCATTGTGTTATTATGGTGTATATTAGTTAGAGTTCTTTCAAGGAACAGAATCAATGGAAAATACATGTATAATTATCCAGGGGAATTTATTAGACAGACCTACAGTATCAGGGCTAGGAGAACCCACAATAACTATCAGTGGGCTCAGAGAAGGAAGAATCCTCAATGGCTGCATTCTGGAGACCCCAAGGATGTAGTAGCTGCTCGGCCCAAGAAGATGGAAGTCATAGAAAAAGAGCAAATACATAAACAATGGGAAAAAAATTCTTGACATTACATTTATTATATTTAGAATTATCCTAGAGTATAATGTGTTAACCAGTACAACAATAAAAAGTGATGATATTTGTACTAACATCTTCTTGAATTTTTGAAAGGTAAACTGAATAATGTCTTAAATTTTTCCAAAGATATCCAAGTTTTGGGGTACTAAAGCACATTATAATATATTTGGAAATGTTTTAAGATATTAGAAATATAACATAAGGTAATGTACCAATATTTTTCAGGAAAATTTTTCCAAATCAAAATAAAAGTTAAAACTAAGAAATATGAGTTATGATAAGGCACAGTTTGCAAAGCGTTTTGAATTTAGATTGTGGAAATTGTTTTTTTAAGGACAATTCTTTTTCAAAAGCTCAAAACAGGTCTAGGGATTTAGCTTAGTGGTTCTGGCACCTTCCTCGCAACCACACAGTCCTGAGTTCAATCCCCGGTACCAAAAATTAAAAAACAAAGAAACAAGCAAAAGCTCAAAACATTAAGTTTCTAAAGATAACATTATTTACATGACGTTATCAATATGAAGCAGCCTGAAAAATGTTCACGTTTAACATAAGTGAGTTTTACATGGTGTTTTCTGATGATTGTTTAAAATATAGTTGTAAAGCTACTCAACAGAAAATATTTTTTAAAACTAACTTTTTTACTTACTTGACAACTGTTAAAAATTATTAACTAAAAGTTTTATTTTTCTAGGCATTTATCTAAACTGATTAAGACTGCTTGAGTTAAATATCAACCCAGGAAATACCTAAATGAGGAAATAATTATGTGTAAAAATGACTATAAAATGTAAACAAAGCCCATAATTAAGGCAATTTAATTTTATGTCAATGAAAAATAAGTAAAACAAACCTTTAAAAAAAAAAACAGAGGCAAAATGTAAGAGTAGATTTATGTGCTACCATAATATTAAATCAGTATAATCAATAGCTGTAGAATTGATTTTGATTACTTTTAGTTTTCTAATATTTAAGAAAGAACTACCTGTCAATATTAAGGCCATGTAGAATATTTGCCCTTTGAATTGGAGTATGGCATAATTTGCATTTATTCCCAGTATATTTTTCATGTGTAAATTATCCTAACAAAACATATATTTTTTTCATTTTACAAAAAATAAATTATAAGAACATTAGAAAGTTTGTGAGATTGTAATACACTAAATAACAGAACCTAGTCTTCTACCTAAATCTTCACAGTATTCAGTGTATGCATGCCACAATCATATTCTTTCAGGAGCAAACTCTTAAAATGAGTATCACCTCAATTATGTGATTCCTTGTGGTTCAAACTTTCAAGAATATTTAAAAGGTTAAGATTATATACTCAAGTTTAAAAAGTAGTGTTAAATACATAGATATATATATATAACATTTGAATATATTACATATTAATATATACATGGTCAACATTAAATATGTATCTTTAATTTTCAGTCGTTTTCATTACCTTATTTTAAATTCCTCTATTCATTTTTCCTATGTGTCAGGAAACATAAATAAATAGAAGGTGTTCAGAAAATTTTAAAATGTGCTTTCTTTCATAAGTAAAAATAATTAAACTTATGTGTCTTTACTGAGAAATAAAAATATTTTCTAATTAATAAGAATCTCCTGTCATTATTTCCCGAGTCTTCTGTACACCCTGATCAACACACATAATTCAGAAATGTAGAATTAAAATATAATTACTGTTTACTAGTATTGAGAATCCATCCACTTTGACTTAGAATTGTAAGAAGTAGAGGAAATTTCTTCAGTTAATCTACTTAGGAAGCTTATGGTATAGAGATAATGTAAATTTTTAACAGATTTTTAATTTGATATATTCACATTGTTACCATTGTCTTCCATTTAATGTTTTTATAAGAACTATGTGAAAGGAAGACAATTACTAATAAAGAACACATGCTTATTTCAGTGCATTTACTATTCTGAGCACTATTGCAAAATGTTTGTTTTCTTAAAATCTACACATGCTAAGTTCAGTAACCACATTATTTGTGGTGTACACTGAACAAAAGAAAAATAATAGACTTTATTCTCTTATAGTATAAAAATAGGTAGAATTTACTTTAAAAAGTAGGTTGTCTGTTTAGAAATTACAAAACTATTTTTATTTTTTATTAAAGACTATAAATTGTGGGCCGGGGATTTAGCTCAGTGGTTTCACCGTGTGCTGCGCAAGCTCAAGGACCTGAGCTCGATCCCCAGCACCAAAAAAAACAAAAACAAAAACAAAAAACTATAAATTGAACCTGACTAAAATATAACTTTTGAAAACTAATAGTTAGAGTTTTAGTCTAGTTAGTAGACTTTTAACTGATGTTTTGAAAAACAATTTTTTGTTTTTATAATAGAAGCTGTGTCAGTAAGTTTTTAAACTTGTCTGATGGCCCTACATTATGGAAAAAGTAATGACAAGACCCAAAGGACGCCAATCCTAGGGAGGAGACATCAAGAACATAAACTTGACTTATGAATAGAGGATGATTATATTCATTTAGAGAGTAAATCATTTACAGACGTCCTGGATAATAACTTCTCAGATTACACAAAATTATTTTGAATTTGTGTAGTAGTACTATATGCAAACAGCACCTATGAAGAAATAAAATTATCTATTTTGTTCCCTTCTTAGTTTGCAGAAGAAGTGCTGAGCTCTTAATACTGAGCAACTTAATTATTCTTTGGCACAACGGAAGAGAAGAAAGAGTAATATTCTTATTTAGACTTAGGAGTGCTTGCTTAAGCATTTACTTGAGAAAGCAAATGAACTATAACTATATTTGAATCTTGAGCTCACGAAACTCACTATAACCATTTTAGTCTAATATACAAGTTATTTTGTCCTAAATAATTCTGATTTAATTCAGCAAATGTTTATTGAACATCTAGCATATATCAGACACTTTAATAATGCTGAATAATCTGTGCTCGATTCTGCCAGTCATTTTCCACAGGCAAATTCTGCCAGTATGTTCAACCTACTTCACCCTAAAGTAAACTTCCCTTCTTAAACAAAGTTTACGAAATAATTCAAAAATATTTTAAGGCCAAAATGACCATATATATATATATATATATATATATATATATATTTGATTTCATATAGATTTCTATTTCATGTGTAAGAGACACTTTGAAATATCAACTTCGCTACAAACTATTTTTATCTTAACTTTAACATTAGCTTATAAAATATGGTTTTACTCATTATTATAGATGCTTCTTGTATTCTTATAAAAGAAGTGATCATGCCCACATGACATCAAATCATTTGGATAAAAAAATAATTCCCATTATCCAGATGTTGAGTTTGAATAATACCAAACATCTGTTGTTGCCAAATGAATTTTTCTTGACACTCCGAAGTTAATTTGAGAGACTAGCATCTTAAATGTCAGACTCAAAATATTTCTTAGCCTAAAATTAGCATATAAGAGTTGTGATACATTAGACAGTTGTTTCAAGAGATGAGCTGGTACAGAAATGGAGAATCTTGAGGCTTTTGAACCACACTCAAAGGAATTATTTTATTGACATAAAAAACAAGAAGTGTTCATTTAAATATCTTTTGAAAAGTTATTTTCATTCATTTTATAATAATTTGCCTTATTTGTCTTTTGAGCTTCTCCATATACATAACTATGCAATCTTTAAATTTAGAAAATATAACATTCAGTTAGAATGATCTGGACTGGAATGTTTCCAAACTAATGATATGTATGTAGTTTAGCCATTTAAAAGGCAAAGATTATGAAAGTTTGACTGGTAAAGTTTTTAAACATAAAATATGAAATGTAACATGGGAAACAACATATTAAGAGCATTTAAAAACCTTAAAAAAGTAAATGTTTTGGAAACCTATTTTTTCAATATAAATATACCTGTCAGAAGTTTGAGATACAGCTACCTACAATAGATCTTCGGTGTAAATGTCAAAATTTATTTTTTTCCCATAGTATACCTAGGACCACTTATTTAAAAGATGGCTATTTTCTCATACAATACAACACCATATTTGTCACAAAGTTAATATTTTTGACTGTGCTTGTGCTGAGATTTTATTTGATTCTACAGGATATTTATCCATTTTTGTGCTATTACCATACTATCTTAATTATTTTACTTACAATGAACTCACAACTATTAATAAAGAAGGAGGTATTGGGAGTGGACATCCTGGAAGTTAGGTATGCTTAATTACTGATATTGTTTAGAATTGATTTTAATTTAAAAAACAAGCCACATTTTGTCACTTCTATTATGATTTTAATAATCTGTATAGACAATGCATTCCTTTGTGTCCTGAACTCCAGTGAATAACTGTCATCACTCTCCAACAATCTTAATATAATTATGTATCTGTGTAATTATTTCACCTGTTAGACCATACCGTCCAAAATTTGTTCAAGGGTATTTGTCTAAACTTGAGAATTCTAAATTACATGTAAATTTAGTAATAAATTCAAAAGTAGAACAGATGAAAGCAATAGTAACATCAATATAACAACTACAATTTTCCCTGAAACACCAGTACATCTATAGAGCATTTTGGGATTAATTTACAACATACAAAGAGGCATAATTCATGCACATGGTTGGAATGAGAAACTCCACATCCATATGTTTTGTTATTTATTTTTTATCAATAAAATTTATATTTATTGCAAAAGAAATTACATATATTTTTTACTTTTATTTATAAACTAATATTTGATTCCACTTATAATAGCATCTTTAACAAAATCAGTAAATTCATTTATTATTGTGAAGCAATTATCTGCAGATTTGTTTGAAATTTGCACCTAGAAAACCATAGCATTTGCAAACAATTTTGATGGTAAGTGTAAATAAGAAAACCAATGAATATACACCAAAAAAAAATGATAGAATGTTATATATATGACATTAATATAAGATGATCTTTTTTAACAAAGCATAAAATGTAAAAGTCACAAAAGAACAATCAATTCAACTATGAAATTCAGTAGCCCCTTTTCTAAAGATTCATTTCTAAAGATTGAATCACACACTGTCAAACTAGACATTGTGTCTTTCATAATCACTATAAGAATAATAGTAAGTATAATACAATAAAATATTTTGAAGGAAAAGACCACATTCACATAACTTTTTATAGTAGAATGTTAAAATTGTTCTATCATACTTTTTGACACTGTTGATAATCTCTTACTGTATTAATTTGGAAATAAAGCTTTACCATGTATATGTAGGTATGTATAGGAACAAACAATATTAAAGTGTTTGGTACTATCTGTGATTCTGTATAACCATTGAGGGTCCCGGGATAGATAACCTACCAATGAGAAGAGACTACTGTAGTTTTTACTGCTCAAATTTCAAAAGGTTTAGTGGCTTTAACATGAAACATATTCATCAGCTCACAGTTCAGTAGATGAGAAGTCCAGGAGTGGTATGACTGAGTTCTCTGATAGGGTCTTGCCTGGGATGAAAAACAAAGTGTCAGCTGGCCTATGTTCTCAGTAGGGAGCTTCTAAAGTTATGGTGGTTCTGACAGGTTTCTTTGACTTGTAACTGTGTGACTGACTCTTGGTTTCCAGATTTGATGGAATCAATGACAGAAATTTGGGGGCCAATTAGAATTTCGCCTATCACAAACTACATTTAAACTAGTTATAGCCTTTCATTAATGGTGGATATTTGCAGTATAAATAACCATAAAGTACTGATGTTTGTAAATTTTAAAGTACTTCTAGCAATAAATGAAAATAACATGGAGCATGTAAAATGATAGAGAATGTAATGAAGTGTTCAACAGGCTTTTAATACTAGAGTTTATCCAAATAACCATTAAAAATATGGGATTGTTTATAGTTATTACACAAGATCAGGTAATCATAAATAATTACACAATATACTCATAAATCTTTACTAAAGTTAATAGATACAGTAAAGAAGATGCCAGCAAACATCACTAAAGTATGAGACTTTCAGGTGCAAGGCCCAGATCCTTTGAAAATGTCACCAGATATGCAGTTATGCAGTGTTTCTAGATTGTTAACTACCGAGATAATGTGTTTACTGAGTACTCATACACATCCTCAGTCATATATCTAAAATCTGAAGGTCTAACTGAATAAAACAGGTGAAAAACATTTATCTACACATTAGTGAGCATGTGGTTAGTGGTCCTGTATCCATTACCAATACAGTGTGCTTTCTGGTGGGGGAGGGGGGGGCTCTGACATTAAGCCATTTAGTGTAAATCAAGCGTTAGTACATTTCACCTTGCTTTGAGCCAATGATCAGTATCAGGGTCTCAGACTCCTAGGGAAAAAAGGGTCTAGGGTTATGTGGACTAGCTGCAAGTTTGTAGTAGTTTATATTGTACCCAATCTTTTTACTAATCAGAGAAAAGTAAATTAAAATCTCATTTGTGTATTGGTAATCCACTAGCAGGTTAAAACTTACGAACTGCTATTAACAAGCATAAAGCAATATAGAAAACAACAAGAACTCTCATAGCCCAGCACCAGTTAGTGTGGATTGACAAAACTAGTCCGAATGAATAAGATTAGCATTACAGAGATAAGTTGAAGGGTCACACACTTATGATCAAAATTTCTACTCCTACATATATGCCCAAAAGAAATATGTGCACACAAAATTCTTAAAGATATATAATTTAAAATTTTAAATAAACTAAGACATTTCATCAACAGATTGATTAAATAAATATGGTAATTTTAAATGGAATACTACATAACAAAGAAAAAAACAAATCACATTACACATATAATAGGAGAAACTCACAATCATACTAAATAAGAAGTCAACATAAAAGATTAGTCTGTTTACACAAACTTCAAAATGAAGCAACATTAAGTTATAGCCATTAGGCATGATTGTGTAGCTGGTAAAACAGCAAAGGTAAATGAGTGACCATCATAAACATCTTTTGGAGAGTCAGTAGATGTTAATTGAATGGAAAAATAGAGTAAGTTTATATAGGTGTTCAATTTGAAATAGTTTACAAGCTAAGGTCACAGTTTTGAGTATTTTTCTATTATACGTATACTATTCATAATTAGAAGTTTTAAAGTATATGAATTGTTTATTTAAAATCTTCTAAATACTGTATTAATTTTGTCATAACTCTGTACAATTGAAGGTTTCAGACCTGGTGTGTGGTGCATTCCTATAATCCCAGTACTCAGGAGATTGAGATAGGAGGATCACAAGTTTGACCCTTATATACTGACACTACATTTTATTTTATTTTTGGTACTGGGGATCAAACTGAGGACCTTGCACTTGTGAAGCAGGCACAGTGCCACGGAGCTAAATCCCCGGTCCCACTGATGTTATATTTTAAAAAATCAAACAAACAAAAATAGTAGAGAAAATTGAAAATTCCAATTTACTTCCAAATAAAACAAAATGGCACTATTTGGTACATAAATAATTAGAGGTGTAGTCAATGGAATATATCATTTATCAATTCCGAAACTGTGTATCTGAATTTGCACTAGATAATTATCTTCCCCAAAACAGCTAGTGGCCTGAGGTAGGGAAAACTACTGATCAATATGTTCCTTAAAGTAGACAGGCTAAGGGGATGCAGGAGTTGTCAGCATTCCACTTGCTTTCCTTTGCTTTTCAAATTATGTTTCAGCCTCAACTTCAGGAGTTATTCAGAGGTAAATGACCTTTGTTCCCCAAATTTATGAGATTTTTCTCAACATGAAATAGCTTTTGACAGGCGTTTTCCATCTGTGCGCTTTGAACTGCACTTTTCTCTCCTGGCTGTCCCACTTGGGCTGATAGTCGTCGATGATTAGTCTTCTGCTGCCTGTAACATCATTTCATTGCTACCCACTCTACCCAGGGTACCTCATTAAGGATTTTTATCACGTTAGTTTGAAAGGTAAATAATCAGTTTTTAAAGCACCTTGGAACACTTTTGCTGTTTGGATGCTTTGATGTCTACTAATGGGTGTTATTTTTCTGTCAAATCTCGCATAACATTTTGGGGGATATATATGAATTCTTTATACGAGGACAATATAGAAAGTTAATTTTATAACTTTTATTCTGAAATCTTGTCACATAAAGAGAAAAATTCACTTTGATCTAATTCTTTAGGTTAAGGTATTGGTAAAACTAAGCAGCTTCAAACTTTATATGTAAGTTGATTCTGTTTTGCCTGTCACAGCACAAAGATGTAATTTGTGTAGCATTCAAATTGCAAGGTTGAGAGGTCAGAAGGCCTTAGAATGGTCAAGCAATTATTCTGTTATAGCCTAAACAAGACAAAACAGTCAGATGAGAAAAACAAAAAGGTCACTGTCAAATTTAGGAATTTTAATCATTTTAGCCCTGCCCCAACCTCCCAACAAGAGTCATTGTTACTATTCGTTCTCTAGAAATTTTCCTCAATATTGATACTTTGATTATTCAGATAAAATTTTACAAGTTTAAATGGATCCACTCTCATCTTCACCATATTATTATTATGACTTTATTATTCAACATTATTTTCTTTATAATACCTTTCACTAAGTACTTTCCTAGATGCACAGATTCAAAGAATCCTTACTTACTGGTAAGGCTCAGTAGTAGCACTTTTCAGCCTCCTTCGCGGACTGAGGGACTCCGTATTAAATTTTTACTTAAGCTGTGATTCTGGCTCCAGTTCTACATGTCATATTGGTTGATTTAAATACTCATTGTTGTCCAGCAGATGAAACTTCAAGCCATGTTCCTTTACTTCTATTTTCAGAGTAAACTGAGAATCTGGTTTCACGTTTTTGTTTAATCATTTTCTTGTTTCTGTGCTATTTATTGTCCATGTAATTCTTAAATTCTATTGACTGCACGCTTTTGTCTGTTTATCATTGTCTTATATTTGAAGCAGAAAAAAAACCCTCAAAAAAGGAACTTGCAAGGCTCTCCAGATTAAGAATTTTCTTCACATAAATGTTCTATGCAAGATAATACTACTGTTTTTTTCTTTGAGTAGAACTCATAATGATTTAAGTGTGGTTCAAAATGCCTCAGATCCCATACCTTTGGTTGGAGAACTTCATCTTTGTACATACTGCAAATTAAGCTGGTTTCTCACTATTCATTTTTTTTTATATGTCAAATATTCCTTTTCCCTGTTACATGCAAAAAGTGTGGGGAGGTAAGATTACATATTAGAAGACAAGAAGAAAAATTCGATAGGAGTAAACTTTCATTGTTATATTTTTACACTATAAAATTCCTGCTAAAGATTTATAATTTCAATATTAGATGCTTTATACTGGTTTGCATGTTGTTTTTCTTTAACCTCCCATAACTAAAAATGACCTTAAAGTGATTCCATTTATGTTGCCTAATTTTGTTTATTTGAATAGCCTCAGGATTTGTATACATTGAAGACAATTTTGACAATTTTAATTATTCTGCACATTTAACTGGTGAGAATTTAATTAGCCGAGTATTCCCAGAGGGTAGATAACATAGGTGAGATCTCAAAAAATAGTAAATTAATGAGGCTGTACACAACTCCTTACAACTTCCATTTGAATCTAAGATTATTTCAGAACCTACAGAATATACTTTAAATCTCCATTTAAGAGTTCTTTAATTTTAATATTTTCTAGAATAGTATCAATAGTAATTAGTATCAAAAGATAATTGAATATAATCTACAGTATAAGATACATTATTTCATTTGTATTTTATATTTATAACATGAAATATAACACATATTTTTAAGATTTTAATTTGAAAGAATTTTTACTTACACAATATTTGAGGATGAGTACAAACGCTTTTCACCGAGTTATTTCTATTGGGAATGGGAAAGGGGATGTTACCAGAACTCCTGCAGTGGGTCCTGGACTCCTGTGAGCCACAACAACACAAAGCTGATAAGAAAAGAGACAAGAAATGAGACTTAGAGAGGAAGCTGGGTTTTGGACCTGATCAGCGCTCCTCTGCACAGCAAAGACAAAGGCACCCTGAGCTTGCCAGTATTTATTGTGTTAATAGGGAGTATCCAATGACTAAGAGGGCAGTGATAATACTCAGTTGACATGGATTTTAAAATTGGAGCAAGTATCAGATGTCTCAGAGGGTTGCCATAATCCTATAAGAATAAGGATCTTATGCTGATGAGGATCTTAAATCAATGAGAAGTTTAAGTTGATTAGGGAGGTGAGATGAGCAAAACGTTCTTACAACAGTAGGTGAGATGAGTTCAGCTGATAAGGAATTTGTCCTTCCCCAGGTGAAAAATTTCTCTTTTTGCATTACCACTTTGTTTTCAAAGAACCAGGATGCCTTCAGGTGATGTAATCTTGCCCTTGAGTATCACAGCACCATGGGAATGTTGAGGCCTCAGACAGCCTAATCATAATTTAATTATGAAATTATCATTTTCCCAAAATTATGTAGAATGGCTCCCAACATATTTCAAATGTTATGGAACATTTGAAAGTTAATTAATGATATGATTTTTTTCACTTTTAAACATTTTAATGAGTGCTTTATAAAACAAAGTCTTTTTATGTCCTTATCCACAGTATAATTATCAAAATCATGAAGTTCACACAAGCACCTGCCATTTATTGTGTTTATATTTATTATTAAGAAAACATGGCAGACTGTTTTTTGGGTTTTTTTATTGGTCCAAGTTCTAACCCACTATTACATGTGTCACAAGCTCATGTAATGTCCATTAATCTGGAACAATTGTACATTGTCTCTTTTGTTACCCATTACTTTAACTTTAAAAATTAAAGCTTTTATTATGTTGAGTGTTCTTCATGTGGGTTTCCTGAGGTTTCCACATGATTGCATTAAATATTTTGGCAGAAATACCACAAAGTTGATGTTGCACCCTTCTCAGTGAATTAAAGTAACATTCACATGATTCTTATTTTTCTCGTTAATGATGTAGTTAATTTAGATTTTTTAGTTTTCTTCATATTAATATTTCTACTTTCTCTTTGTAATTAAATTGTAATAGGTTGGGGAAATACTTTGAGGCTGTGAAAATATCCTAATTCTTATTGAAATTTTACCTAATACATCAGCACATAGAACAATTTTTATTGAAACTGTTACTATTATAATGCCAAATAGTGAGTTTAAAATTTCATCATTCTCTTTACGTTTTAAGTTGGGATTCTGCCATGAAGAAAATGTGTCTCTACTGTTCTGTTTAAGCACTTATTTAGGCATTTAATTAATTAGGTAAGTGTAGACTCATGATTTTTCACGGCACTCAATCTTACATACTATCATTTTTATTATTTATGTTAACTTTCAAATGGTTACAGATTTGCCTCTAGAAGTTTCTCCAAGCCTACCTTTGTGTCCTTTCATATGTTACTATTTTTTGTTGTTATTATGCTTTACTTTCTGATTAAAATGGTGATCAACGAAGCAGGAGGATTGCAAGTTCGAACACTGCCAGAACATCTTATATAGTTTGTTGATATTGACAAAATTGGTATATAAAATTCATATATCCAAAACAATGTATGAGAACACTTATTTCCCAAAATTTCAAAGAGGATGTCCCTTTATAATATTTAAATTTTGTCATTTTCTCAGGTGTTAAGTAGTATGTCTAGAAGTTTTAATTTTCTCTAATTGCAATTAATGTTGATGAAATTTACTATATTTATGAACCACTTTATGCATTTTTGTGATTTACAGTTCTTTGTCTAGTTTTCCACAAAATGTTTAGTTTTTTTAACATTAAATTTAAGGAGTCCTTTATGTACTAATAATGTTAATCCTTTTTCTGTGATATACATCCAGTGAAATATTTTGTCTTAGCAGTCCAAGTGGACTAGGACACCTTTCATTTTACATGAGAAATTCAAAACATTAGGAGTAAAGTAACAGATAGATGCTATAATAGGAAACAGGAAGATAGAGCTTTCTAAATAGGGAATAGGATCAAGAAATGGATGGAGGGGGAAGGGAAGGGAAAGAAAGGGGATGGAAAAGGAATTAAGATATATTATGTATATGTATCAACTTCACAAAAGGAATGTAAACATTATGTACTCCAAGCATGTACCACTAAAAAAATCCATATACCTAGCTATTATATCTATTATTATATTAGTAATGTACAAAAGGGATCTTGAATCATGTGTGTGTGTGTGTGTGTGTGTGTGTGTGTGTGTGTGTGTGTATGTTCTAAAATGTTGCCCATAAGCCTAATAGATTTAGAATTGGGGCTTTTTGAAAGGTGATTGATGGGGCACTACACTCATCATTGGATCAATCAATTGAATTTCTAGCTCAATGTGCTATTAAGAGGAGGGCTTGGCTCAGAAGGTGCATCATACAGGGGGTGGGGGAGCTGGTAGGGTGTTTTCTCATCCCTATCTCTTCCTTTCTCTTTATGTCTCTAGGCTCCCATAGGTTGAGCAGCTTTCCTCTTACATGCACTTCCACCATGTCATTTTGGCTTTGGAGCCAACTGAACAAGCACTGAGCTCTTAGAAAACTATGAACCAAAATAAACCTAGGTATTAGGTGTATTGTTCTAGTAACAATACTCTGACTGGTACAAGCCCAACCTGAATTTGTTCTAAATTAAATTTCCTTTTAGCCAAATTAATGAAATTGTATTCATACCACCTCAAAGCTAACTTAGAAAATAGAGTAAAAGAAAATAATGTTCATAATAAATTGTGTTTAAAATATCTTGCATTTGAAGACAAATTAAACACATAGCCATTTGAACACATGGTTAAAATGCTTCACTGGACTTTGAAATAGGCCAGTTCATCACCAAAATTTACTGAACTTAGCTTAATCATTTTGTGTTTTATGGTAAACTGAGCTCCTGTATTAGTTATTTTGAATACTTTCCTGGTATCTCACTCAAACATTAATAAATTAGTCAAAGACTTTGTTAGTTTGATTTTCCCTTTAGGATAAGCAAATTTTGTTACATTCACTGATTTCTTTTTCTCCTGAATACTCATATACAGGGATATAATTAGCATTTTTTATTTAAAATTACTTTTTTGCTTTGGACTTCCTCTGAGTTTTCCTTATCAGTCTGTCCTAATTTTATACCATTTTCCTCTCCTTTTCTTTTTTTTAACCAACATAAAAGAGATGACTTATTTTTGTGGATATAGCTACCACTCCAAGTTACCAGGTTCATACAGTATCCTGCACTGTATAAGGAGGGTCCCCAATTTTAGATTATGAAATACAAAGAAATGATGTTTCTCAGACAGAACCTGCAGAGAAGACTTGACAAATACAAGAAGACATTCTCAGGAGGAGAAAGAAAATTACTGTGTTGCTAAGTGAGGGAATTTTATATGGCTTGCTGAGGGTGTAGGTGATTTTCTGTCAGAGTCACAACTTGTAGTCTCTCAGATAACACTACTAGCAAGATTACTGGTTAAGCTCAGGGCTCTTACCTTCAATCTCACACAGCTTTCTTTCCTCCCTTTCTCTTTTTTGTTTCTTCCGTATATTTTGTTTTTATTGCTTAATATTTTTCATCTATTTTCATGATATGTATCAGCCCCTAACTTCATATTCTTATAATAATTTCACCATGTATTAAAAATCAACTTAACAAGTTAGAAAATGTTCCTTGTTTGTCCGTTTTGTGAAATGTGACAGACTGACTTTTTAATAAGGAATATGTTGCACAAGGACACAATAAGTGGTCAATAAATTATCATTGACTTGAATTCTTGCCAACAATCTCAGGATGTCTTCAGTCATTTCACGTTCTCACCTTTATGTCTTTTCCTTTAGTTTCATCCTTGTATTTCTAATTTCACAGCTCCTATAGTAGACTTCCAGTTTACAGTTTCCTAATTTGATTGACGATGCAGCCCAAGTACATGATATAGTTTACAATATTTTCTTTTCCATAGGATGTTTGAATTTTACTGAGAAAAAAGAAACATTGTCTTAATGTACAATTTCAGGGAGTATATGTAGTCGATGGGGGAGTGTGTGTGTCTGTGTGTGTGTTTGTGACATGTGTGTGTGTGTGTATGCTTGTGTTTAGAAAAATAGAGTTTGATTATATGTTTTTCCTCATTCATCCTCCATGGTGGGAACGTGAAGGGGACAGTATTTCTTGAAAGCCTGACACTATCTGTTGTCACAAGCATAAACAAGGGAAAAAGCCCAATTAACATTCAATGGTGTGAAAAATTCTAGTACTCTTGGGGTTTAAAGGGGCCCATTTCTGATGGCCCCAATAGTTCTTTTCTATCTGATCTTTTGTGAGACTGAGAGGAGTTAGGCTTGTATTTATAGAAAATGTAAGCAAAATATGTATGATTTGCCTCCCATTTTCCAAACAAATCCAGTGTTAGTACTATCACAAACACAATCACAACACAGGCAACAAATGTAGATTAATACAATCATTATTGGATACATAATTGAGAATAAAGAAGGCAATTTTATCATTTCTATTTTATATTTATGGAGAGAAAACTTAGAGTAGAGAAAATTTTATTATTTAAGCATTGTGTGGTATTTAAACATGAAGAACACATAAAGTAAGCAAACTTATTTGACTATGTAAATAAACAAACATTAGGCAAACCTGTTATCTGAAAGAGATTTTATTGTCTTTCTTCTGGAGAGAGTTTTATAAGTTCTATAGGTAAATACATTAAAATGACATGTTTGCACTCTTTCTTCAATATCATTAATAAAACTCCATTTGTTTAAAATTTGGTTATGTAGGGTTTATAGATCTATGATTTTTCATAATGATATGTATCACATATACCATATTGAGATTGTAAATACTTTAATTTCTCATTTTGATTTCTAATATTAATAAGCAGTAAGTCCTACATATATATTTGAAGAATTGAGTTGAGAGAAATTACGTATTTTCCACGAACCCATTAATTACTACTACGCACTTATTATTTTTAGCATGACCTTCTTATGCATTAGTAGCAACCTAAATGCAGAAAGGAATAAAAGATAAAATTGTTCCCCAATTTCAAATATAAGACAAGGACTGCAAATGTTTTCTGGATTGGAAGAGATAAGAAAAATTCAAATTTAATTCACTTTTTGCTGAAATTAATTACAGACAATATATAAGTAAATGGATGTGATTATATTCCACAAGGTTTTTATTAACAAAAATTGGTAGAAATCTATATTTATTTGCCAACTCCTGGGCTAGAGGATATACTCGCACTCCCAAGAAAGTAATTTAATGCTTAACACCACAGATGGAAATACCCCTCCCATTTCTTTCTTCTTTCTATTATTCTCACCCTGTGGTGCTAGGGTCTAGCTCTGTCTGCTTGCACATTTCTTGAAATTGTTCTTTATGTACAATACTATTGTGTGCTCTTGCCAATCAGTATATTTCACACAGGAAATAACAGAAATGTTATTTTATTACAATTAATCTCTTGGCCATACACATTGCTGTGTAAACTTCAATCTAGCCTCACAATCTGTGGTAATAAAACATTTTAGCAGTTCTTCTTACACAATAAAAACAGATTATATATATTTTACATTTATCAGGAAAAAAAACAACTAATGCAAAATGGACTTGTTTGTTAAACCTGTTTTCTTCTTTAGTCTCAGAAATTCTCATAGTTTTCCATGAAAGGGATCTACTTTGTTGTATCTGTCCTACTAAACTCTGATTCCCTGTATCCTCTACCATAGGATACTATTTTTTAATATAGTTCCCCTTTGAAAATGCCACATATAATCTCACACACACACACACATGCACACACAGGGAAAACATCAGTGACAATGACTGTTAGTCACATAGACTGGAGTCCTCTTCTTTACTCTTGGTAAGATTATAATGAATTATAATTGTGCGATAAAACTTTATTATCTTGATCACTGGATTAAGTAACATAGAATACAGTTAAATATAAATTTAAACCCTAATTAATAAAGTATATATTTTAGAAAAATATAACTCCTTTTATTTCCACTACCACTGCTTATATCAACATTATAAGGTGTGTGATTTAGACAATTTTATATGCTATAGTTGTATGTTTAATAGGTATATTATTTGTAAAATAGGAGAAAAGTTAAAATAGTATAATAATAATAATTTAACCCAAATAATCCATTATGAATGTTATTTTTAATTTTTGTTCGTAAAGAAATATGGATTATATATTTCATCACAAAATGACATTAAAATAATTATTTTTATTATAAACATAAAACTTCACTAATGGGGTAACATTTTAGCATAGAAATTGAAGGACAAAATTAAGGATATTTAGCAAATATACTTCTAGTGTTTACATCTAATGTGGCTTTGGAATTGTGGCTTATGATTACAGATATGCAATGATAGAGAATTATTTTGTGTGATTCTAGTTATCAAACTTTGAAAAGGCAGCCTTTTTAGTGTATTTCACTAATACATCAATTTTTAGGTTATTTTGCAACATGAAATATTACATTTCAGTTATTTTAAAATATGAATTAAAAAAATAAAAAATATGAACTGCTTTTCATTGCACTGATGAATTCTATAACTAGGGTTTACTCAAAATAGTTATAAAATAGTTAAATGTAGTGAATTATACATACATTCTAGGCTCAATGAAGTAGAAAGTTAAAAAATAGTTAAATGTAGTGAATTATACATATGTCCTAGGCTGAATGAAAGTAGAAAGTGATATAGAATTTTTGATTTTTTGTGTTTTTTAATATATCTTCTCCAACCTCCTGTTAAATCCATACCTCCTCTCATGAAATTGTTACCTAATGTTCTACCATATTACATAATTTTTGCCTAAAAACTTAATAAGAGTTTGTTGATGTGTAAATTCTCTAAGTTTCATTCAAAATATAAATAATTAAAATGTTATTCAACCTTAAGGGAAGATGGTAAATGAGCCTTAAAACACTAAGATTCATTTATTCACTTAAAATTTTAGCTTTGTTTCATATAATTCTTTGGATTAGACAAGTGGATGCACAATATCAATAAGAGCATCTAAAACAATTTTCTCCAATGACTGATATTAAAATACAAGTAAATGAATTAAGCAAATAAAAGATCCTACACTCCCTAAAATTCATACTGCCTCAGAATGATAGCTTCAGAAAGAGAATCAATACCGTCAAACTGTTATTGCTTTAACTTGCTTCAGAATGAGCGATTATGACTTTTATTTCCTGAACATTTTTTTCAATTTTTACATTTTATACCTATGTGTTTCTAATACATATGATTGCATTTTATTGGGGGAGTTAGTCTATGCACACAACACATCTAATTCATTTTTCAACACACTCCACTTGGCCACCCCCTCCCTTCATCTATTATTCCTCTTCTCATATGAGAATGATATTTCTCCCTCCTTCCTATGATTTTTCCTTTATTTTGCTCTTTTTATACATTGGGTTTCTCACATAAGAAAAAACACATGGTATTTAATCTCTGTCTCTTTTGTTTTACTTAACATTATGGTCACAAGGTAAATCAATTTTCCTACAAATGACTCAAGATTACATTTCTTTATGGCAGGGTAGTACTCCATAGTGTATAATAACACATTTTCTTTATCTATTCCTCAGTTGATGGACTTATAGGCTGAAATTTAACTGTTATGAATTTAGATATTATGAGTTGGGCTACTATAAACATAGGTATCCTTGTATCACTATAATGTGTCTGTACCTCTTGTGGCAAGAAGGGAAATAGGTCAAATAGAATTTCCAGTTTTAGATTTTGAAGACTATCCATACTGATTTCCATAATAGTTGCACTATTTCACATTCTCACCAACATTTTCGAAGGGTTTCATTTTTCCTGCAGCCTCCCCAGCATTTGTTATTGATTTGTCATTTGATTTCTTGATGTTAGCTATTCTTTAGAAGCAATCGTAGTGTGACTTTAATTTACATTTCTCTACTGTTCAAAGATGATAAACATTCTTTCATGTATTTATTGGCTATTTGTTCTTATTCTGTGAAGTGTCTATTCATTTCAGTTGCCCATTTCTTGATTGGGTGGGTCATTTTGTGGGGTCTAATTTTTTTTGAGCTCTTCATACATTCTACATATTAGTCCTATGTCTGAGGAATAGCTGCCAAATTATTCTGTGGATTATCTATTCACACTATTGGTTCTTTCCTTTGCTGTGCAGAAGCTTTTAAATTTGATATGATTCCATTTTAATTGAGATTTTAAAAATATAACAAATAAAATACTACCTATATGCACTTCAGAAATGTGGATGAAAATAATACATTTTATTCAGAATCTTTAAATGTGTAACTATTGCTTTAAGTAAAAGAATTATTTTAAGTATATAAATGTAAGATTTAATTATGAGTTGTGAAAGTAAAACTGCCTTCTCTAATAATAGACTATTCTTAATTATTTGTATGCAAAGTAATAAATATTTTGATGTATTGATCATAGTAGAAAATTATCACATTAATTTTCATGAATTTACGATAGGAATATTTACTGTTTTTTTCTGTATTCATTTTAATAATAGCTCTTTTAGTAAATTTAGTATTAGGATCTATAGAAATGAATTTTAAAAAATATTTTGGTAAAATTTTTACTTGGTTGCTAAAATAAATCATTTCCACTTTTAAACTTTACATCATTTTGCTTTTGAAATCTTGTTTATATTCAGGACATCAAAAGAATCCAGTTAACAATAACATTAATGTTCTTTTATGCATGTGCATTGCATGCCATCTAAAGATATTTTCAAATTGAAATAAAATCTAACATTTCTTTACATTTTACTCAATATTTAATTTTGCTAAAATATAGACCTTTTAGTTCTATTAAGTTATTATAGCCATATAATAAATTAGTATAATTATAATCATTGTTAATATTAATAACAAAGCTGATTGTTAAGCTCTCTCTCAAATGAATCCTTATGTGAGATAACTTCTCACATCTTATAGTTAGTGCTGGTTGGTTGTCAGTTTCTTTTCCTTCAAACACCTCAGTTATGACTTGAACTGTGTTCCTCAAAAATATATGTTGAAATTCTAACCCCGGGTAATGGTGAATGAGACATGATTTGGACGTAGAGTCTATAGAAATGACTCAAGTTGAAGGCCTTTTGGAACAGTGTGGATCTTAATCCACTATGAGGGGTATCCTTACAATAAGAGGAGAGGCAGTGAGAGAAACACACAGGGAGCTCTAAGGGACATCCTATTCTAGAACCAAGTGAGAAGAGATTGGAGTTAGGTTAAACCAAAGAATTCTAAAGATTCCCAGAAACTGAGATAGAAGCATGGAACAAGTTTCCCCTACATCCTTCAGTGAGTGCATGCCTCTGCTTACAAGCTAACTTTAAATTCTAGGTTCCAGAATGTGAGAGATAATTAACTTATGATGTTAGTCAGACTGAAGTGAGTTTTTATAGCAAACCTAGGAAATTAATGCAACCCCTTAATCTCACTTAATTTGCTATGCTTCGCTTTTATACTTACTGGTCCATTTATGCCTGTAAATTCTCAAGGGCAGAGTCAACCATTTCCTTAGTTATAATAACAATTTTTGCCCAACAATAGTTACTTATTAAAAGCAAATTTGTTGACATAGTTAATCATATTAAACAATCTTTTGATATAAAAACAACAATACTATAATTGTATATTATGCTTCTGAATATTTATATTCATTTTATTCTAAGGATATTTTCTGGCTGTATTTATATTGAGGTTATGGCATAAGTACATTTTGCAATAATCATGAGATTAGAGTTGAAGTAAAGATGCAGATAGCTAAAAGTTGTGACAAATATTTTTTTAAAAGTGTTATATTCTTGGAATTACAAGAGGATAATCTATATACATTTATGATCAAACATTGACAAATATTGTTCTTCATATTCTTAAGTATGTCAGAAACAAGAATTTAGGTAAAGAGATAAAAGCATAAAATAGTTATGAATACAAGAATGAATTGTTAAACTGTGTTGTTAGTCAGCATTATGTGAATGTGTGGTGGGTTACAACTTAGGATACGAAGTTACTGAGATCAATCATCTTTTGCATATTTTTATTAGCTGTGGAAAATTATGATTATGAGTTTCGACTTTTGTGTCAAGAAGTAGATTCAGTTCTAAAATCAAACAATTATCTAATATGACACCACGTGTAATGTTTTATTCATATTTTTCATTTGTAATCATTATTTATCTGTACTATATCTATGATAAGGCAGTGTTTAATAAAAGGAGTAAGCATTCCTTGGGAAATGCTTCTATGATTGGAGAAGAACATTATAAGATGAATCTGTTGCATATTGTACAGCTAGCCACTAAGAAAGCGCTAAAAATATTGATGTAGGTATGTTGAAGGGACATAAAAAAAGAGACATAGAGCCAATTGGAAGAGTTTCCAAAGGCCAAAGTTTAAACAATCTAAACAGCAAAATGAAGGAAGTAATGCAGACTATCGCATAACGTTCCTGACTCCATATTGAGATAAATAAATAAAAATAAATAAGGGAAAACAGACAAATCTCTAATGCAGAAAAATTCCGAATAATTCAAATACTGTGCGAGCAAAGGGTAGGAGACAACAATAGCTTTTCAATGAAGAAACCAGAGAACACTTCCTCAGCCTGATGATAACAGCTAACATCAACAGAGATAAATCTGGTCAATGGTATGGTCCTTTACTATGATGTGATGCTTCTGACATGGTACCTTGGTGCTCTTCCTTCCAAAAACTCATAACCTTGGTTTTCTCAGGAAAAAATATAGAAATATAGAAAAATAAAATAGAGCAAATTAAAATATTATATACATTAAATATTTGATATAAATTTAATAAGAGAAAAAATAAAACGTAAAAAGTACAACAAAAAATCAAAAGGGAGTTATTTGAGATTAATTTAAAAAGATGAAAATAAAATATAAATAATTTTTAAATTAAAATGGGGCAAAAAATATAACCACATTTAGAAACCTTGGGTCAAGAAATCTATAATTATTAGTGAAATGGATATTTGCTATATAATACAGTTTAGAGATGTTAAATACAAAAATGGCAATATTGGTTACATATGGTTCAGTAAGCTCTTTTTAGAATTCATCATTCCAAACATAAGTTTCAGTACTAGATGAAGTAACTCGTACTAATGAATGAGCTGAACACGTTAGCAAATTAGAGTGTAGAATTCTAGAGCGTTGTAGATGAGAAATAGTGATGTTCTAGCTGATTATTTTAGAGATCACATCCTTAAAAAAAAAAAAGAAAAATGTTGGTACCAGATATAGTGCTTCTAATTCAGAAGGATTCCACTTTGAAAATTCAGAGTACAAAATTTGAAGCAACCACAGTTCTGGAATTAAGATGATTTATGGCTTGTATCTAGATGTCCCCCCAAATTCTCATACCATCTTAGGTGTCTGGATTTTGAAGTTTCAAAGGTGATTGGATTAGAGTGTGCAAATGAAAATTAAGAGTGTGATACTGGGATTAAGGTAGTGAATAATGGAAGCCCCACCCTGGATATGGATGGCATCAATCAACAGGCTTACAGCCTGTATGGAATATAAAGGGAGAGAGAGAAAGCTCTTGCTGCAGCTGTTGCTTGGTCCTTACTGCCTTCTTCCTGCCCTGCAATGCCATGGACAGTTTTTGCTCTGTGATGCCCCTCTGCCATGTTACCCTGCCTTGGAGCCAGCTGAGTATGGACTGAAACCTCTACAAACTGTGAGCTGAAATAAAACTTTCCTCCTTTAACTTTATTGTTGGGTATTTTGTCCCAGCAATAAGAAAACTCACTAAGGTGACAAATTTACAAACAGGACAGCTAAACGGAGAGTAACAAAATTTTGTAAAGAATCTCTGCCCCAAAACCCTGTAGATTCCTGAAATAACCCAAAGTGAGACAAAAATCAGATAAAGAAAAAATAACTTTAATTATTCTTCAGAATACAATCTAAAAACCCTCATTGGTGAATAATGTAGTTTATCAGCTGTGAAAACTCCAAGAAAACAAAAATGACATTTTCTACATAAATAAACAAAATACGTTTTTGCAAGAGTAGAGCATTAAAATATTCAGATATCAGCAAATATCTTCCAGCATCATGAAAAAGAAACAAACAGAGATGGACCTATATTTCTCAGGATTAGAAATGAACACTACAAAGAAATCTGTGTTTACAATACAAAATAACTATTTGTAGGGAATAAATATCTAGGAAATCTCATAATGCAAATAGAACCTATAAAAAAAGAACCAAATTCTAAATTTTGAAAGTTAAAAAATTATTTTAGGATAAATAACAGGATAGAAATAGCAAACAAAAATTTGAATATGGATCACTAGAATTTGTCTAATTTGAAGAAAATGAAGGAAACTTGATGTAAAATGAAACTAAGGTACCTGTGAGTAATAACAGTAAAATTTAGTTATACATGTATATATCTAAATTGTATATATATGAGAAAGAGAATGTGTCAAAAATAATAATTACAAAAATAATGGAAGAACATCTATAAATTTGATAGGAAACATAAATTGACATATTCAAAAAGTTCAGAGAATACTTGTCAGTTTCTAAAACACACTCCATGCTCAGGTAAAGCATAATCTAGCAACTACAAAAGATAAACTTTTAACATACTGAAAAATGTAATCCATTAATAAATCATCAGAAATTATAAAGGCAGTATAATATCATGTTTAAATTATTGAGAGTAAAAAATAAAACAAAAAACTCCTGTGAATATTGCAGATATTGCAGATATCTGTAATAAGTAATGGTAAAACACAATTTTTAGGTTATATAAATTAGTACTAGTAAATGCCCCCCCCCACAAATTCACATGTTAAAACCCTAATTCCCAAAGAGATGATATTAGGAAGTAGAGTCTTTGAGATGTAATTAGATTTAAATGAGGTTGTAAGAATGGCAACTTCATGATGGAATTAATGGACTTTAAAACCACAAGACAAATGATATCCTTTTCTTTCATTCATGTGAGGACAAAATTTAAATGGTCATCTGCAACCCAGATGGTATATTGAGTGGCACCTTCATTTTAGATTTCCAGATTCAAGATCTGTGAGAAATCAATCTTTGTTGATTAAACCATCCTGTCTTTAGTACTTTGATGCAACAGCCCAAGTAAAGTAAGAACATAACAGAGTTCATCACTAGCAGACCTGAAATACAAGAAATATTAAAGTAAATTATTTAAGCTAATGGAAGAAAACACTAAATGGAGATAATATAAAATATGCAAGATACCAGCTAAAACAGTGTTGACAGACAAATTTACAGCTTTTAAATATTTTATGTGGATAAAATACAGGACTTTTAAAAAACCCAGAATTGCTATTTATAAAAGCTAGAAAACAAGGGAATAAAAATATGCCTAAAACATAGGAATGATAAAAAATATGCATAGATAGAAATGAAATATAAAACAATTGAGAGAAATTCCTAAAGACCAGAATTGATTCTTTTAAGTAACACATACATTTCATAAACTAATACTGAAATTAAGAATTTAGAAGAAGGCAGGATAGCTACTAATGCAAGGTAGGGTAGGAGGTTGTAACTAAAAATTTCTCATACATAAGAAGGATAGTAAGGTAAAATTATGAACAACTTTATGCCAACAGATTTATTTGCTTAAAAAGGACTATAAATTTCTTGACAAATATTAGTTAGTGAAATGGTTCTTAGCCAAACAGAAAATCTGAAGATTATAGTAAGAAAACCCTAAGGAATAAATTTAACAAAGACATTTAGGAATTTTTTTGATAAGAAATGTTACATACACTTGTTACAATTATTTTTAAGAAGTTTGAGAGCCTACATTCTATGTTTATGAGTAAGAACCCACAAAATCTCTCAGCGTTGAAACTTCCCTTCAAACTGGTCTTCAGATTCAAAAGAGTTTTTCGATCATATCCCCAATATGAATGTCTGGAAATTTAACAATCTGAGGTTAAATGTATGTACAAAAGAAGAGATACAAAATCTGGGATGTGATTTTTGTCGTATTTATCAGCTAACAAATCATCCTTTTCATTGATGTTAGCAAAATATAAAATATTTCTAGGTTAAGGAAAAAGGACTTCACTGTTTGTAGCATGACAAGGATAATTATTTCCTCTTGGCTCCAAGTCTCTGAGAGGGGCATAGAGCACTTAGTTAAATGCCTGTAAATGCAAAAGATTTCATCCCTTTTTATAAAAAGCAGTGATCAGGGCTATTTTTTTTTTTTTTTTTTTTTTTTTTTTGTACAAGGGATCAAACTCATGACATTGGGCTTGTGAGGCAGACGCAGTGCCACTGAGCTAAATCCCCGGCCCCGAGGGCTATTCTTTACACACAAGAAATATTACCTCATTTTTGAAGGATGCTGCCTGGAATTTTTTCATGCACACTCATGGAAGAAGTGAGGAAGATGCCCTCTCACAATACAAGGCAGGAAATGGAATATCGGGATGGAGATAGACTAATGCATTGGCAGAACTGAGCTGAGAATTAGAAAGCAGACCTCCACAAAGTGGGAGCAAAACATGAAACCAGAGTTGGTCCCGAAAACACGAAGCTGTAAAACAGGGATCCAATAAATAAATTGTGTTAGTAAAACTGGTCATCTGTGTGGGAAAATATGAAATTGAATGTTTACTTAACATTATACTGTAAAATCTATTCAGAGGATATAAAAAGTATTTTATATGGAATAAAAAATATTTAAAGTTTAGCAGAAATAGACTATAATGCTTTTAGGATTATGAACAGACTTTCTTAAATATGACAAATAATATGGCAAATTTTAATAAAATGTATCAAAATGGGCATACTATGTTCATCAGATGATAGAACAAAATTGTAAAAGCCTCAAGTATTGTTTCACAAATTAAGAGGATATATTTACAGTAGTTTAGAGCAGTAAAAATTCAAAGTTCAGAATGTAAAATTATTTTCCAGGAAAAAAGAAATAATGCTAAATAAAACACTCAAAAACTAAATAGATGGGGATTGAGAGAAAAAAGTAAAAGCCAAGAACAGACACTTGATTCAGAGGAAAGCACACATTTTGAGAATGACCATTTTAAATGTAAGTTCCATTTCATCAGTACTCAGTGGAATACACATTTAAACCACAGTGATTAATTTTTCATGTTCATTATACTGACCAAATTTAAGAATTTAAGAATATTATAACTTCCATAGACTTCTGGGACCATTCATCCATTTCCAAACACAATAGCTCTTTCATGACCAGCAAATGGAGGACATACATACCTGACTGATTCAAATCATTCTCTTCAGATATCCAGAGAAATGGGCACATCTTACATGAGTTTACTTGAAGAAGAATGCTTTCAGCAATATTATTTCTAAGGTAAAATACAGGAAACAATTCAAATGTCTATTCACAGAAAAATCTATTGTAATACATTCACAAAATGAAATAACAAAATTAAAAAAGGGAAAATTAAAATTACTTAACTCTGGGGCCAGGAATTTAGCTCAGTGATTCTGCTGTGCAAGGTCCTGAGTTCAATCCTCAGTACCAAAAAAAAAAAAAAATTACTTAACTAAGGATGTACTTGGGGTAAGGGAGATACATAATAGATTATCAAAGAAGAAAAGTCAATACAATTTTATTTTATTTTCAAAATTAATCTATCTATTGTATATTTTTCACCAGATAAGTCAAAGAACAATAATAAAATTAATACACATTTCAAGATAGTAAGGCCTTCAGAGAGAAGAAGGGCTCACTTAATGGTGTTTGCAATGATTTTATACAATTTTGATTACTTAGGCATTTGCTTTATAAACAATCATAGAAGTACTATATTCATGTGTTTTTTGTATTTTTTCTTTTTTGTAAGAAAACAAAAAAAAAGGAAAGTTATATTGAATACTGACCAGAGTGCATGAGACATATTTCCCATGAATTCACAATATTTCTGAACACTAAAAGTAGAAAAATGTTTTCACATAGTAGTAAAAATAAACCTTAAAAATAATGTGCTTAAAATGTCATTAATGTCAGATGATTATCAGATATGCTGGTAGTTAGATTATGGTACAGCTAATGCTGTCTATTCACAACCACTATAGAAAATCAATTTTAAAATGAATTCTATAAAAGTAGGTGTACATTGAGATATTGCCTACATGCCATATTCACTTTTTGAAAATTTCATTTGAAAAGAATGGCACTGAAGGCAATAGAATAGAGACAGATCAGAGTTGCCTCAGTGGTTTTAAAGAGTGGGATCATGCATTTGGCTTTAAAAGGCTCAATGGCTTCCTGAAGTCTTGGGAAATGGAGGGGGGTGGACATGTGGAATGGGCCCCAGGGATGGGAAAGGCAGGAGAAAAAGGAGAAAGAGGGATCAAAGAATATCAGTATATGATATTCTACAAACATGTATGTATTCCAAAATGAGCATAGTTATGTATCACACACATAAATTATAATAAAGTGAAAATGAAATTAGGAAAAAAAAATCTGAAACATGGGATCTTTACGTGGCAGGGCCTTGAAGGGGCACAAGCTTTGCCCTTGTATATCCAGAAGGTAAAGCATCAAGCCACAGAATATTCTCAACTTTAAGACTTAATTGAATGTATTTGCAATATTTTAGGCTCCCTAGGAACCCATCAATTGTTTCTTCTTTCCTCCTTTTTTTCTTTCCTTCCCTCCTCCCTTCCTTTTGTCCTTTCCTCCTTCCTTCCTCTCTTCTTTTCTTCCTTCTCTACTTTTTTTTCTTTTTTGGAATGGAAATGTTACACCTACATCTGTCCACTGTATATTTTGGAACTACATCACTAGTCCAGTTTTGCAGATTAATAGGTACAGAAGAATTTTGAAAATGTACAATTTATATCTCAAATCTCATCTGATTTAGACATTTAAATAAAACTTGGATCTTAGACTTTAGACTTGATGTAGAATGAGTCAAGACTTTTGGAGCTATAAGGACAGAATGAATGTGTTTTATAAGCAAGGAGGACATAATTCTTAGAAAATCATGCATGGTCATAATGTTATAGAGACCAAATGTTCATGCTCTCCTTCAGATTCATAGATTGGAGCCCGAAAACCCAATGTTACAGTTTTGGGTGATGGGGCCTTTGGGAATTAATTTGTGTTATATGCAGTTTAGAGAGAGGAATCATCATGATAAAATTAGTTATCTTATGCAAAGACCTATCAGAGAGCTTATATGCAGGAAGTAGTTGCCTATTGCAATCAGAAAGCAAGCCTTACTGAAAATGGAAGTATAAGACATCTTGACCTTTGACTTCTCAGCTCCAGAAATGTGTGAAGTAAATTTTTGTTGCTTAAGCTATCCAATTTATAGTATTTTCTTATGGCTACCTAAGCAACCTATGAAATAAATAAATTATTCTATCTAAAATTATAAAGGTAATAATTACAGAAAGTAAAATTGACAGAAAATTACTAGATAAAAGAAATAAAAATAAGTAAAAGTTTATATCCAAATGTTTTGTTGCAGCTTAAAATGGAGATAATAGTTGAAGATAATAAACAATATAACCTTAACACTTTTTAAAAAATAACCCATGAGAAGAATCTCAAAGATAAATGATTGAAGATAATTTTATTTGAGGACTAGTCAGTGAAAAGAAAGTGGGTGAGTTGATTCACTGTTTCATTTGGTTTTGAACAGTGGCATGTATCATTTTTCAAAACAAACACAAAATTCAACATTATCAATTACTTTATGAAAGGAATTTTGCATAAATACGAATTGTCGGCCTGGAAAATAGAGAGATCTGAATTTTCCATTCCTTCAGTATCTCACTATTAACACATAATAGAATTTTTTGAGCATAGTAGAGCTTAACAAACATGGTAAACTTATGAAGTCTGTGTTAATATGGAGATAGATCCTGCAGCAATGCCACATAAGAGTTGTGATCCTTGTGGTTTACTTGGTGCAAATGCTTAGGTAAGGAAAAAAAATTGATCAATTTGGAGCTTAGCACATTAAATTAATAATGAAGGCCAGGGATATAGAGACCATAGATTCTGTCATTTCCCTTTATAAATAGGGAAAACAATAAGAATGCTTACGACTTTAGGAGTAAAAAATATTAAAACCTAGTCTTGTCTTGAGAAAGTTAATTCATCATGCATAGAAAGCCTAATCAATTCTTTAATTCTATTTCTTCTTAATTGACTTTAATTGCCAATTATTGTCAACAAGGACAAACAGACCTTGCATTTTAAATGAAATGATGCAATCATATTAAATGCGGCCTTGAAGTTTCCAAACCATTTCTTATGCATGAAGCCATAGCTTGCAGAGGCTTTTGTTTCTATTGGAAAGCAAAAACAATCACTTTATATTTCACTTATTCTTAGAAAACTAGTACACCAAAAAGGCATATTTTATAAAATAGCTACATTTTTCCCACTCTGACCTGTCATGAGCTTAATATGCAAAACACTTGATAAGATATTAGCATCTCAACATTTTTTCACCTATCTACATTGCTCTGTATATTAAAAGAGAAATGTTCTTTTGTCTTATACCCTTAGATAAAATGTTTCCAATTTCAAACTGGTGAAGCACACACTAGGTTGTTGCCACAATTGAAACTTTTGAGAATGAGTTTAAAATGTGAGATTTACAATTCTTCATGTCCCCTAAAACCATCTGACAGTATACATTCCTGATTGTTATCAGTACACAACTTTCAAATTCTAATCGTAACTTCATCTAATGCTTAGTAATTACTCTAGATCAACAAACAGAAATAAAAGCCTTTGCATGTTATTCATTGATTTAATTTTTTTAAATTAAGAATTTTAAAACGTATCAATATATAAAGCACAGCCAAGAGATATTACCAAAACTACTATCAATTTCTTTCTAGAAAATCTCCATTTGTTAGGAAAATTATCATATGGGAACAAAGCAAACTTCATAAAATCAAGTATGTGTTCTTGATGTACCATCTCAGGGCAAATACAAACTGAATTTCATGTGCCCAATCCAGAACTTGAGTTTTCCTTAAAGATTTTGCCTTTTATGGATTTATTACTTTTCAATTGAAATATTATAATGATATTTGAGAAACACAGATATAGCAAAATTAGTTTCTGGAGATTTCATACAAGAAAGATACCATATGCATAGAGATATACAATGAAATGAATATTTTCTTGTCAAAAATTCCCAATATATTTTTGCTCTTTACAAAAAATTAAATACTTCATAGATTTGTAAATATTCCTTACATTTTTTGTCTTTAAACACATAGCTACTATGTGCTCTGAAGAGATTAACTTTTCATAGTTAACTAAATTTCTTTACCAAAAATTCTGTGCTTTTCTCATCTAAATGTCCTTTATATTTTCTTTATAGAGACTCTACCTTTTCTTTTGCTGCTGTTATCCACAGTTAGACCTCAAAAGAAACTGAAATATAGTTCTTCTACAGATAAAGGCCAAAATTCTGCACATAAGTAAATATTCATTGTGTAAATTTTAACCAATATCCCTGGTGCTCTTTATTCCTTAATACCTTCCATGCTTCATTTATGATGAGAAAATAATCACTATAAATCTTCTAAAATACATTCTTTGATGATAAAAAACAACAAGGCACAGTTTTTTTAAGTCTTTCTTTGAAAATAAAGTTTTTACTTATAACTAGGGTACTATCTTCATGAAAACTGATAAACAGTGCTTGTATATATCAATAATATATATTAACTGGAACTTAGTAGTCAACAATTAGCCATTAAAATGTGGACTATCAATTGAAAATGTAATAAAAAATTTATCAACAAAGAAAAGCCCAGGTCCTGATGTTTTCACTGATGAATTCTACAAGACATTTAAAGAAGAACTATTGCCATTACTCTTTAAACTCATCAAGGAATTTGAAAGCAAAGCAATACTTCCAAATTCATTCCTGGAAGCAAGTGTTACTTTGATCCGAAAACCAGGGAAAGACCCAACCCAAAAAGAAAACTATAGGCCAATCTCCCTAATGAACATAGATGTAAAAATCCTCAACAAGACACTGGCAAACAGAATATAGAGGGTCATCAAGAAGATGATGCACCCTGACCAAGTCAGATTTATCCCAGGGATCCAAGGATGGTTCAACATTCATAAATCAATAAATGTAATACACTATATTAACGGAGTCAAGGACAAAAACTATATGATCATCTCAATACGTGCTGAAAAGGCATTTGACAAGATCCAACACCCATTCATGATAACCACCCTACAGAAAATTGGAATAGAAGGTCTTTATCTCAACCTGATTAAGGCTATCTATGAAAAACCAACAGCCAACATCATACTAAATGGTCAAAAACTAAAAATTTTCATGCTAAAATCAGGAACAAGACAAGGATGCCCATTATCACCACTGCTGTTCAATATAGTTCTGGAAACATTAGCCACAGCAATTAGAAAAGAGAAAGAAATAAAAGGAATAAAGATAGGAAAGGAAGAAGTGAAACTGTCATTATTTGCTGACGATATGATACTTTACATAGAAGACCCAAAAAACTCCGCCAAAAAACTTCTAGACCTAATTGACAGATTCAATAGAGTAGCTGGATACAAGATCATCACTCAAAAAACAATAGCTTTCTTGTACACAAATAACAGACTCACTGAGAGAGAAATTAGGGAAACAATTCTTTTTACAATAGCATCCATAAAAATGAAATATCTAGGAATCAATCTAGCAAAGGAAGCAAAAGACCTCTACCCTGAAAACTACAGCACTCTGAAAAGAGAGATTGAAGAGGATACAAGAAAATGGAAAGACATCACTTGCTCCTGGGTATGAAGAACCAATATAGTGAAAATGGCCATACTTCTAAAACTACTATATAGATTTAATGCAATGTCGATTGAAATTCCAACAATATACTTCACAGAACTAGAGAAAACAATCTAAAAATTCATTTGGAACCAGAAGAGACCTAGAATAGCTAAAGCAATTCCAAGCAATGGAGACACGGCTAGGGGTATCACAATCCCCAACATGAAACTGTATTACAAATCTACTGTGATAAAACAGCATGGTACTGGCAAAGGAACAGACTTGATGATCAGTGGAACAGATTAGAAGATGCAGAAATAACTCCAGACATACTCAACCACTTCATCTTTGACAAAGGAGCCAACAACTATCATTGGAGGAAAGATAGCCTATTTAATAAATGGTGTTGGAAAAACTGGATTTCAACCTGCCAAAGATTAAAACTAGACCCATACCTATCACCATGCACTAAACTAAGACTGAAGGTGATTAAAGATATAAATATTAAGACAGAAACACTAAACTTGCTGGAAGACAAGTTAGGTGGAACTCTTGAAGACATTGGCATAGGAAAAGACTTCAAGAACAAAACCTCAGTAGCATGGGAACTAGCAGAAAGAATCAACAACTGTGATCTCATCTTATTAAAAAGTTCTGCACTGCAAAAGAAACCACCAACAGAGTAACAGACAACGTATAACATGGGAAAAAAATTTTAACAGCTGTACCTCAGACAAAGGACTACTATCTAGAATATATAAAGAACTTTAAAAATCAGACCCCCCCAAATTCAATGACCCAATTCATAAATGGGCATCTGAAATGAACAGACTTTTCTCAGACAAAGAAGTAAAAGCAGCAAATAAATATATGATAAAATGTTCAACATCACTGGTCATTCGAGAGATGTAAATGAAAACAACACTGAGATTCCACCTCACCCCAGAAAGAATGGCTGCTATCAAGAAGTCAACCAATAACAAATGCTGGCAGGGCTGTGGGGAGAAAGAACCCTTCTCCATTGCTGGTGGGAGTGCAGACTGTTGCAACCACTGTGGAAATCATATGGGGATACCTCAAAGAACTAGGACTAGAGGTCACATTTGACCCAGCTATTCCCCTGCTGGGTATCTTCCCAAAAGAATTAAAAGAATCATACCACAGCGATATATGTGTGCCCACGTTCATAGTGGCACAGTTTGTAATAGCTAAAGCATGGAAGCAGCCCAAATGCCCATCAATTGGAAACTGGATAAAGAAAATGTGTTTTGTTTAGTTTTTATAAAATGGAGTACTACTCAGCCATAAAGTACAAAAAAACTAGAGTCATTTATAGCTAAATGGATGCATATTGAGGCCTATTCACTCTTAAGTGAAATAAAGAGGACACACATGTGCAAATACTGAATAGTTTCTCTAATGTGAGAAAATGATAGTGTAAACAAGGTTTAAAATGATTAAAATTAATAATTGATAATTTGAAATAGGAAAAAACATCTGAAGATGAAGGGGTGAAGGGAAGGAAAGGGGAAAGGAAAAGAGGGAAGGGAAAAACTATGAGAAAAGAGAAAAAATGGAAATGATATCTATGTAAATAGGGAAGGGTGGAAGGGGTGAAAGGCGCACAGGTAATGGGGAAAAAAAAGAACCAAGATATATCATGTACAGGTACAAACACCCAATGATAAATGTAAATGAATTGTATACCTAAAATGTACCAATAAAAGAACTTAAAAAATATTCAGCCATAAAGAATGAGAAACTAGAGACACTTCTAGATAAATGGATGCACATTGAGGACATGCTTTTAAGTGAAATAAATAGGACACAGTGTAAATAATGAATAGTTTCTCTGGTGTGAAAAACTAAAAGTATAAACAAGGATCAAAATGTATAATTGATAATGTGAAATAGGAAGAAAAGGTATAAAGGGGTGGATAAATAGGAAGGGTAGGAGGAATGGAAAGAAGGGAAAGGAAAAAATATGAGAAAAGGAAAAAATGGAAACAAAGTCTCTGTAATTGGGGAAGAGTGGAGAAGTTGAAGGGAGGGCAGGAGAATGGGGAAAAAATAAAAACCAAGTTATGTCATGTAAAGTTATAAGTTCCCAATGATGAATGTAACTATATTATATACCTAAAATGTACCAATAAACTTAATAAAAAAAAAAAGATGGACTATCTTGGGCCAACTAAGATATATTCTGTATGTGTGTCATGTTCGCCAATTACATTAACCAGAGCACATGATAAAAATCATTTAGTGAGAAGAAATGCAAACTACTAAACACTAGATGTAGCATGACCCTGATATTTAAAAAAAAGATGTCTTCTTTGTTTAACACAAATAACGACAGATTTTTTTATCAAATTTTATCTATAATTATCTCTCCATAGTGAAGTTTTGATGAATTTTCTTTTTCATTTATATTATTGTTTTTCCTTGAAATTACATCGTTGTCATTAGAAAAAAATTATGAGCAAAAGAAATTACTCTTCTTCAAATTGTATAAGAATTAAATATTAGGGCTGACATCAATTGTTTTAGCAGAGACAGCATTATTATTCCCAAAATTAAAGATGCCATTTAAAAATGCACATATAGAATAATAGTTTTGAAATCTCTTGATCTAGCCTATGGAGTATTATCCTTTGAAGAGACAAGTATTACTAACAAATCATTCTCATTTCTCTTCCTGTGCTATTCTTGTTCTGAGCTGAAAAATAGGACCCCAGTAATTGCCCCAAGAAAAAGGACATCGTGTAGGTCCTGCGGCCGCTGTTAAAGATGAATTTTTTTCTGAGGTCAGCATGAGTAATAAGCAATTATACCACTCAGGGTTGAGTTAAAAAGTACTTGATGTTTATGTGACCTTCTAAGAGTAGTTTAGTATATTTATAAATATTTGCCATTCATTTGCCTTTTGTCATTGACTAAGGATTGACCTATGTCACTTGTCACTGACACCTAACACCAAAATGAATTGAAATTCTGTCTTTAGAAATAGGTTTCCTTGATACTGTGACATTTATAAATGGACCTTTAAAGACTGCACTTTTTCTATATACTTTGTTTCAACTTCCTGTCACTCTCAAGTGGAGATTTTTATAATACTAAATTTATCACATCTATCCAAGATCATTTCTCTGACTCTCAGCTTCTTGTGTACACTTGTAGGAATCCATATTTATTTTTGTCCCCTTCAACTTACAACAAAGCATATATGTAAGCACTCGGGATAGGACCTGACATTTCTCTAAAAGAAAAGAAAAAAAAAATCAAACTACTGATTTAATACCCAAATTAGTTAGAAGCTTTGCCATTATATGTAGTTTTTAAAGATTTTTCTTAAAACGTCAATCACAGTCTGTTTTCTTTGTTTTGCAACATGGAAATTTAGATGGGGGAAATTTTTAATTGGGTTTGTCACTATGTAAGTTACAGCTTACCTAAACTTCTTTTTTCCATTCATCCTATCTTGAATGGGTTTTATTCATCTTATTTTCTTCTTCCATTTGTGAAAGAATTTATGGCAACTCTAAACTTTGCTATGTGAATTATGTCACTTACTGCCATCATTTTTGCACTTTCTGCTTTTTCTTAACAACTTTCTAATATTTTATAGTCTATTATTTTTCATCAAGACAGGCAAGTCAGGACATCTTCTGACATAGTCGTATAAACTCCAGGATTTTTTTCTCATGTCATGTGTAAAATTGTGTTTGCTGTCTTTTTCACAAGTAAAGAAGAGATTAAAATGTTTTTAATCCTCAGTTTCATAGATTAATTTCTCTATTTTCAAAACCTTAATGCAAAATAAATTTGTATTGTTTATCATGTATGCTTCAATGTAGTACCAATGTCACTGAAACAATATGCCAGATTTCTAAATAACTAAAGCAGTTTGATACTTTACTAAGTATTTAATTATACATTTTACCCCGTTCTTCAGTTTATTAGGTTCTTTTTAATATGTAGAGTGCAGCACTATTGCCACAAGAAGATAACGTCTGGAGATCACATGTCTATTGGGCACAACTATTGGCATTTTTTCCTCTGCTTAGGTCATGAACCCAATTAATCTTTATTGCTGAAAGGATAAAGGAAATACCAGTGATCTTACACACTAAATGTTATCTGAATCTAATCTGACAGTCACTCTTGATTGAACTTAGTATACGCTACAGTCAAAGATATGATTCCTAACAGAATATGGATTTCCTGTATTTCACTAATGGCTATTTCAAATGCTTTCAGAAATAAACTAAAGTGAAACTGCCATGTTATATGAGGGATTAATATTTATTGTATAGACAATAATAAGTGTGAATATCTGAAAGCACTGCCTAGTTTTCTAAAACAATAGACTTCATCTTTACTCTAAAAAAAGACTTGCTTATGTTTCCTCTAGTATCCATTATATGAAACTAATAACTCATGGAATGAAAAGTTAGTAATTCAATCCCAGTTTGATGTGTAATATTTTTATTTTCATAGTTTTAGAAAGGGAGTATTCTTATTGATACCTCCACTTGCAGCCTTTATTGAGGTTTTTGGATTAGTTAAACTTAATATATTGCTGAATTTTATGGAATTATATACAAATATGCATGTATAGTTGTACATAATATTTTAAATAGAAATACATATTTTTAGATACAAAGCCTGGCTTACAAAAAACTGTATATTATTATTTTCATATATTTTTCATACTGTGATGTGTTCATAATTTCTGGTATGAAACTATGTTTTTCTAGATTTTTTTAAATTTACAGTAAAGATATTGGAGTATGTACTAGAAACATTACATTCAGCAATGAATCAAATTGGTCATGTTTCATGTGTTGAAAATAAACTAAAATCTTTCTTATTAGAAGTAGTTCATCCTATAATATTTCCAATCTTACTGGTATAGAATCTGCCTGTATTAGTCCACTTTCTGATGTTGTAGTTGAACACAAGGGACTGGGTATTCAGCAGCTTTGCTGTTTTGAGTAGCCTATGTTTCAGCAGTCTGGTGTTGCAGGTGCACGCTGTTGGTTGCAGCTCTCAGAAGCAGGAAACTCAGGCTCTTTAGTTCTGGGGTCTCAAGATCAGCCCACTGAATTCTCTAGGTGTTGTGTTGGAAGGGACTTTCTAAGGTGGCTCCATTCTGTATCAGGTTTCTGTCTGGGTCAATAAGTTGTGGAATATGACTTTGAAATTGCAGTAGAAACTACCAGAAGCCCATAGATTTGCACCAAAATGTCTACAAATTAAGCACCAAATGTACACTACCAACACTTGCCTTTTGTGCCTTCCCTACTGGCTGCATCAGACACAAATTGAACTTTTGGAGCTGCAGCCAAAGTGGTTAAGCTATGCATTTGGGCCTCAAGGCATCCCTGAAGAGTCAGCTTATGGAGACTGCCATGTATCATTCCTCAGTTTTTCTGTCCTCCTAGATATCTGGGCCTGTGATGGGAGAATGGCAGCCAATAGCTCAGAGCTGCCTTTAGAACAGATTCTTTGTCATATATTCCTAATGCATAGCACATAGCTCCTTTTAATTCATGCTAATTCCTTTAGCAAGCTGTCACTGCACCAAACCCTCAGTAGTCTCTGCTGAGCATGCTTCTTTGCTCTTTACATGGTTCACCTGAACATTTTCCAAAGTTTTCTTTTTCTATATCCCTTCATCGTGCATTTCACCGAATGCAGCCAAAGTAGCCATGCTCAGCCTCAATGCTTTGTGGCTGCTGAGACAATTATTATGCCAAATATTCTCTCATCACTGTTGAAATCTACATTGCTTAAAGCCACAAGGCATAACACAGTGCATCCAAGTTCTTAGCCATTCAGTGACAAGGATGTCCTTTGCTCCCATTTCCAATATCTTGCTCTTCATTCCTAAGATTTCATCAGAATGGCTTTTACTGACTATAATTCTACCAGCATTCTATCTAATTATGGCCACTCAAGTAATTTCCAAGAAGTCCTAGACTTTCCCTATTCTTCTTGGGATCATTCTGAGCCTTCACGAGAATCACCCTTAATGTTCCATTTGTAACAATGCAGGCTATTTCTAAACCCATTCTTGCAAAATTTCCCAGCTCCAGCCCATTGCCTATTTTAAAAGCTGCTTCTACATTTCCAGATATTCATTATTAGCAATAGTTTCATTTCTTGACATCAATTTTATGTGTTAGTCTGCTTTTTGTTGCAATAGCTGAATGCCAGTGCTTAAGTAATTTATGAAGAATAAAGGTTAATTCAGCTCACAGTTATACAGACTGGAATCTCCAAGGTTGAAAGTATTTGGGGAAGGGTTTCTTTTACATAAGTACTATCTGCAGAGGCCTGACATAGCATGAGCCTCACACCATGACAGGGGTACCTACAAGAGACACAGTCAAACTGGCATTTGTCAACAGTCCTCTGGAGATAACACATTAATATATTGGTCCATAAATGAGTTAACCCATTCATGTTGGCAAAATTCTTGTGACCTAATCATCTCTTAAAAGTTTCTACATGTGAGGAAAGGAAAGAAGGGAAAAGAAAAAATATGAGAAAAGGAAAAAAAATGGAAACAAAGTCTTTCCAAATAGGGAAGGGTGGAAGGGGTGAAGGGAGGGCAGGGGAAGGGGAAAAAAATAAGAACCAAGATATTCATGTAATGGTACAAGATCCCAGTGATGTATGCAACTGTATTTTATACCTAAAGTGTACCAATAAACTTAATAGGGGGAAAAAAGTTAAAGAAATGTTTCTACATGATTCCACATCTTCATGCCTCAAAATAGTGATAAAACCTCAAAATGAGCTTTGGTGGAGACATTCAATACAGGGCACCGCCTAATTATCCAAATTTAAAAAAAGAACGTCATTAGAATTGGAAACAAAAAATTTAGATGCTTCCTTTTCATTTTCTATTGGTGCCCAATTATTTAAAATTCTTCTTTTTTCTACTTTGCGACCCTCAAATTTCCCTGCTGCCTTCAAATCTTCTTTTCCAATATCCTTCAAATCTTAGTTGTTGAGTGATAAGCATCTCGTTCCTGGATTATTATTATACTGCTCTACTAAAAATGTTCCTGGGCTCAGACTAAGTTCTCCCCCCCCTTCCTTCCCTTCCTCCTTCCTTTCTCTCTCTCTCCCTTCCTTCCTTCCTTCCTTCCTTTTTTTCTTTTCCTGAAAGCATAAAAGTCTAAGTTGGAATGAACATCACTAGACATTGTAAATATATGGATAAATATAAAAGTGTGTTACCTAAATCAATAAAAACAAAGGTATTTATTAAGAATAATGTCTTGGTTATGAATTATTAGGAATTAAGTATGAAAAGAAAAAAGAAGGAAGCTAAATACAATTAAAATATTATGCTGTTTAGTTCATTGTTTGAGATGTGAAAAAGTACTGTTTTTTTTTTCTGTTTTGGCACCATGAATCAAACTCAATGCCTCATGCAAAAGTATTATTTTGAGATTGACTGAAATATGTCAAATATGTATTTTGTAATTTCTACTGTAAACTCCAAATCAAGCAATGTTATAAGTATAGCTAAAATCCAACAAAATAAATTAAGCAACACATCATTAATATAAAATGAAGTAGATTTTTGAAAGATAAATAAAAGAAAATTATATAACAACACTGGATCCGTATTCACACAGACGTAGTCAGCTAGGGCTAAATAGTGAAAATCCTAGTTAGAGAGGACATAAATCTCAAGATGTCCATTCCCAATAGGTTTCCTTCATTATTAATTTGTTACCTGTCTTTTATACATTATAATCTCTGTCCTAAACCCTTTGCTTCATGAAAGCCATACCTTTTGTTTCTTTGTAGACTTCTCGTGCAACCAACTGTTAATTACATGACGACATTTGCTCCTAGATTTACCAGCTTCCTCATTTCAAATATGGACTTCACTGGCTGCTGGTAAAATGCAACAGCCACTTGATTACCTACTGGAATTAACTAAAGAATAGTGACAAGGGGCTATTTTTCTAAGTAGCCTTTTTTATTTTTAAGAGAACATGCACCCTTACTTAAAGCCACTAATGTTACTACAGAATAAATTATTATGGTATCTAATTGGCACATCATCATCCTTCAAAGTTTTCATTTCCTGACTACTCATAGTCTATGGAATTTCAATAATTAGGATACTCTTTTGGCATCACTAGCCTAAAATATCCTGTGTTCTTGTAAGACTTGTATATGTGTGTTAAAAGTAAACTGTATTTTGGTGAAAGGAAAAGTATTTGGGATAATGATTTTGCTATCATTACATGAAAGAAAAAAATAGATACATTTTGAAGAATGGTTCAAATATCAAAACCAGAAAGGACCTAAATTTTTGGTAACTTAGCAGGTCATCAAGATGGATATGATGAAGACATGACACATAAAGATTATGCTAAAGAAAGACACAAGTTAAACTTACAAGGATTAATGTCCAGGCATGGGGACTCACACCTTAATCTTACCACTCCAGAGGCTAAGGTAGAAGGATCACCACAAGTTGAAACCAGCCTCAGATACATAGTAAGATTCTGTCTCAAAAAACAAAACAATTGAAAAATAGAAAAAATAATGGGATATGCTACGAGAGATAAATTGTAGGGCAAGTATAATGATATGAGGAGTATGTAACTTGTCAAACAAGAGCACTAGTTGTGTAGTTTAATCATGAGATTGTGAATATCTGTACCAGAGATGTTTGTGTACAGAAAAAAAGGAAAGACTTAGTAAGCACTAGTATATAAAGAACAAAGGAGATTAAATAGGTGAGTTCAATTATAATATCATTTTCATCTTAAATATTGACAACAGAGGAGAAGTGCAAGATGAATCATAGGTGAGTGTGCTGTGTGGAGACATAGATCAATGAAAAGTTAAGGTGGTGTTCAGATAGATTTATGATTCTCAGTAGATGGCAGTTTATATAACAACACATAGTACTGGAGGAGCTGTATTAAAGCTTGCTTATCTTATTTTATTGGATTGGGCCCATTTATTTATGTGCTGTATTAAAACACATCTCTAGTTAAAAAGGTATACAGAAATTTTCTTGATATTTACTTTATTTGTGTTCATGTGTATCTTGTTTAGAGACTTGCAAGTAGGCTAAGGACAGAGAACTTTGGGTCCCACACCATACAATGAACATCATAAAGTTTTATAAACTATACCATCTAGGAAAGATCTCCCTTCCCTGATTACTGAATGAGAATATCTACTCATGTAATCAGAACTTAGTCCAAAGAAAAATATTCCATGAATTAACACTGACGTTCTAATGTTTAAGTGGGGAAAGTGAGATTAAAAAATATACCATGTTGCCGGGGATTTAGCTCAGTGGTTTCGCTGCTTGCTGTGCAAGCGCAAGGGCCCGAGTTCAATCCCTGGTACAAAATATATATATATATATATATATATATATATATATATATATACCATGTAAATTTTAATTCACTCAAAGCTATAACCAGTTTAGAATAATGACATCCTCCTATACAAGTTAAGAAATTCAGATTTTTTTTTATTCTTTAAAAATGATTGCAATTTATTTTCAAAATATAGTAAATGCTGAAAATATTAAAAGACATATAACCTTAACATTTTAAGTTTTCTCCTCACAAGTTTGATATACAGAGTTAAGCAACAATAGTATATCACTTTATGAAGACATTTAGCTTAAAGGTTAGGTAGAATTTTCAGTTGGTGTGATCCTTAGAACAAGCTTCGGGTGACTTTATGAAAATAAGACTTTGGAAGATGATTTGGAGGAGGGGTAGGAGAGGCTCAGTGTTGAACAAGAGAGGGTCTGATAATGAGGAAGAGGTATACCAAGCTCAGTTGTAATTAGCTTCCCCAAGTTTACTTCAAACTATCTGAAGCAAAGTTGAGGCCCAGGTATTTATATAGAGGTGAGACTTCAATCAAAGATGAACCCCCTGATTCAATGAAGCAGCTTATTAGCAGTAATATCTTCCCAAGCTTGCTAAGCACCTAATTTGCTATGAGGACATGATTTTTAAAAAAGAGAAAAATAGAACATCATAAAATCATAGCTTCTAGAGTAATTAAGAAATGTTACTCAAATATAATTATATATGCAAGGATACTTCAATTTCAGAATGCACCATATATTTTACCATATATAGGTATATATGTGTGTATATTTCTACTTTCATCTAATTCAAGATACCAATCAATAACTTGAAAATTCACTACAACTGGAATAACTGGAATAGTACAAGGGTTGAGGTGAAGATAACAGTAAGAATAAACTCCTCTGGAATTTTTATTAAAGTTTGAAGACTGACAAGTGACAACATTTTGATTTTGTTTATTATTTTGGGGTGAGTTGTACATATGAAACTGCTTTCATATATCCAAGAGTAGAATGATTACTATGAGAGAACATTCAAGGAAGATTTTTGTTGAATTGGGGGGCTCCCAAATTACTATTTGTGAATTTTATGATGGAAGACTTTTTCCTTAGCTGAATGCAAATGGAGAAAAGAAAATGCTTGTCAAATTACTTCTCAGAAACTTTTTAATTTCATACTAAAGTGCACTGTTTTCAAATAAGGAAAAGAGAGAGATCAGTTGAACTATGATTGGAAGAGGAGTACATGCTCTATTGATGCTTCTGAGGAAAGGTACTCCCACAGGTAGACATTTTCTCTCTAGATGAGTGCCCAAGTTACTGACAATGCTAATGACAACTTTCTGTATAGGGGTGATGGGAAAGTGTCCTGTGTTTAAATTTTTTTAAATTATTACAATAAAAGACACATTGTCGTTAATGCCCCTCAAAACATTCTCCCTCACTTTGAACACTCTTATCCCATCATACTTTCCACTTTCAGTTGCAGAGGTCCTCCTTCATGGGTATCTTTAGGAGCTGTGATTAAAAAAAAATAAACAGGAGGAATGCTGCTTCTGAGTGTCATCCAGTGGGAAAGCAGGCTCACACAAACATAAGACTGAATCATCATTGACCTCATTCACCAGATCTAGCACCATGAGACTTCTGGTTGTCTCCCAAAGTCAATTACCATGGAAGGTAAATATTTTGAATCTTGGACATGGAAATAGTTACTTGCATGAACTAGAAACACACATGAAAAGGACTTCCAGAATTGATTCAGAAAGTGGCAGGAACAATGGGATAAATCTGCTAGAAGCAAGGAGAAGTATTTTGAGGGGACCTAATGTCAATATGTTTTACAGTAATAAAAATTTTAAATGGAAATATTAAATGTATTTTTATCACAAGTTCTAGGTATTGTATTTAGGTTCATGTAAATATATTTTGGTTGAAAGTTCAAAAAGATAAGGAATAAGATATAGAAAGGTGGAATGAAGCATAACGTGTGCTATCATACTGATGGAGATTTTATGATTTTCTTCTATTGAAAACATCTGTTATCCAGGCCTGGCTTGAGGATAAGGAGAAAGGCACAGCTTATAATGTGCCAATTAGAAGAGAAAAGCCCAAATTTTAACTATTTATTAAAGACACCAGAATATGTTTTATTCAATTTTATTACAAGCTCTCAGGACATACTTCAATTTCCTTCCAATGCATTGTATATTTAAAAGATATGAAACTTAAAACTACTTTCTTGAGGGAGGATAATAATAGCAGTAATCTTTCATATGCATGTTATCACTTTTCTTTTTATCCTCATTGCTTCAGAATAAAATGTTTAGAAGGAGATCTATAAAACATTTATGCTATTTGTTTGGTGGAAAAGAACAGCAGAAGTTATTTTAGGTTAAACATTTTATTTTAAATGTACAAAAGGCAAGTCAGGATATTATTCAAGAGTTTTATATAATGAAAATACAGTCAACACAAAATATGATGTATGAAATTATAAGAGAAAATAAACCATATATAGTAAATTGAAATTTTTTTCTGTATAAGAAAATTGGAAATATGGGCATTTTTCCTTTTATAGTTATGAATTGTTTGTTCTGCCTATAAAAAATGATTCTTTGGGAGAAGGTAAATGCTGTAAGTGAGGTTTTCAGGAATGTTGTGAAGAAAAACATTAAGTAGATTTTGTAATGTGGGTTGGAGGCAACATAAGATATCCAGTTTCTAGATATTTATAAGTAATAAAAGAACTGTGGTTTAATGTAAAGATGTATAGGATGAGATCTTTTGTAGATGGTGATATTTAGTATTCTTGAGAACTCCTGGAACTTAAATCCTCTTGAAAGTGGCTGAATATTTATTGCATGCCAAGTAACAAATATGCAAAATTTAATTGTATTAATTTAACAAAGAACTTCAGAGACCTCATCCATGATATTGTAACTGTCACATTAAGGCAAATGTTTCTCCCACAAAGGAGGTGAGAAACCAAATTCCCCAGGGAGGATGTCAGAAATAACCTTCGAAGCATTGCACCTCTCAAGCAAAATGTCTTTGTCTGTAATTCCCGCCATCAGTTTCTATTTATGTATATGTATTTTCTACTGTATTGTCAATATATTTCATTAAAATATTTACAATAAATAATTATAATATATAAATCATGAAATCTGAATGATGTGTTTAAAAATAGCCAAACTGTGTGTATTTTTACAATGTCATATTTTCAGCTTTTGTCACATTTTTAAATGACCCCCTTTATGAGAAGAGCCCTGTGCCCAAATAGGTAACTCAATATCATCCATTAGTGGGGGAGATTCCAAGCAAGCAAAGACTCAGCCAATACAGCACAGGGTGCATTGTTTGTGTGTTTGTTCATTTATATAGATTTATATAGGTTATGGAAAATTATCAGAATAACAATGATTTTATAAATATCTCTAAGGGGAAAAACACTCTTTAATGTGTTTTTATTGTTTGTTTCTGTGTTTGTTTTATGCAACTTGATATTTGACCTAGGACCTTCATACTGAGATGCATCCTCAGCCCTTTCTCTATTTTTATTCTAACACAGGGAAGATCTCAAGTCCCTGAGTTGCCCAAGCTTGGCTTGAACTTGTGATCCTCCTGTGTCTGCCTCAAAAATGCTGGAAATACAAGCATGTGCCACTATGCCTAGCTTTAATATGCTTTGTATCTTATTGTAGATATCACAAAAAGCAATTAAGAACTGAAATTTAAATTTTATCTTTGGCTTTCACATATAATAGGTCAGATTGAGATTTATTTTGGGGGCTATATTGGTTCACTACTTAATGTCACTCACCTTGCTATAGGCCAGATATGGTTTGAATGTTTGACAGGTGTGATTCTTTTGTTCCCATGGGGAGCTCTGAGCTTTGCTCCTGAAGCCATTTTATATGTGGGGAAATTAAGACCTGAAGAGTTGAACTATCTCTCCTATATGGCACATCTCTTGATTTCCCTACTCAAGTGAACAAAATTAAGATTAGATAAGGGTCTGTTTTAGTCTATTTGGGCCACTGTAGCAAATACCATGGACTGAGGATCTTATAAATGACAGAAATTTATTTCTCCTACATCTAGAGGTGGGAAAATGCAAGTGGAGGTGTTGACAGATTTGTTGTCTGGTGAGAACCTGCTTACTCATACCATATTTGCACTGTGTCCTCATGAGGCAGGATGTGTAAGGGAGCTCCTTCAGGCTCTGCCTTCCTTCCCTAATCATATCCCTAAGCCCCTATATTCCATTCTTGTCACCCTGGGAGTTCCAGTTTCAACCTAAGAATTTGGGGAGGACACAAACATTTAAACCATGCAATGGTAAAGGCTTATATTTTGTTTCACATAGCTTTTCATGGTACAAGAACCATCTTAATCATATTGATAAAAGTAACTCACTTGTATAAAGCAGTAATGTCAAAAGTTATTAAAATAGAAAATGCAAAGGGGTTATATAAAGTTAAATATTAAGTGATGATTGGCATGCACATACTTGTATATATCATGTGTGTGATAAAATGATACTAATTATAAAAGGGGAAAGAAAATGTCAGCATTTATACCTTTTTGCATTCAGTTCAACTGAATGTGTTGTTTTCATTGTGAAGATTTGTAAGATTTCTCCTTACAACAACCTTGTTCTTTAGAGTCTATGACTTTTATAAAATAATTAGAAGGCTCAAATGGGCAAAATAGAGTTTGACATAGGAATCAGAACTGTTTTTTTTCCTTTATGAGTAATAATGTCAATGTTTTAAACAATACATTTAGAATATATATTGCTAACTACACAATGAATCACTTTAGGTTTATCTGTATTTTCCAACAACATGGAATTATCACTAAAAACACAACTATAGCAATAAATGACATTTTTACCATGAGTATAGTTTCATTTAAGTAAACATGACCTCGGATTAAGAAAAAAGTGAGAACAGAGTCATATTAAGTCTTGCCAAGATATCACATTAGAAGAAAGGAAAGATATGGTTGAATTGAAGTTTACAAATTACATCATTTTGCCCTAAGGACCCTATCTCTGTCTCTAAAATAAGAAAGAAAATGGCAAGTTGAGTGCAAATGTGTGTACATGAGCACAATGGGAGAACTCTAGACTGTTCCTTTTCTGCTTAAAATGAAGCAGGTCATCATGGACAATATTAATCAGTTCAAATGGTGTCCTAAAAATTATTCATCAAAGTATCAAGACTCTGACTACTAGATCCTGAGAGGAAAACAGATGACAAAAGTGACATCTTGCTGGGAGTGGTGATAAAACTCAGCTATGTGTTATGGCTCAGACAAGTGTTTTGCAGGTGCAGAGTGCTGATATAGTCACAGGGATCTCTCATAGTGTGGGAGAATGTCACAACAAGTCTAGAGAAACTGGAGTTGCCAGTTACTCCCAGAAAATAAAAATAAAGACAAAATGAAGGTGAAAATTTCAGGTGAAAATTGCTCAAAACAAAGCAATTCTATCACTGTAATCAAATTTTACAAGTTTTTCATCAACTCTGAAAGAAAGCATCCTCTAGTACTAAACAACTTCTGATCTATGCTGTATTTCTATAGATTTGACTATTCTTAGCATTTTACATCAGTTAAATTTGGAACATATTTAATATTAAGTTCCAACTGTGTTGTAGAATATATTAGTACTTTATAAATGTGAATACCCTAAAGACCAATCGGCTTTAACAATTTAAATTGGTAAAGTGTATGTTGTGTTTATTATACCATACTAAAGCTCTTAAAACATGAAGAACTTCACAAAATAGTGACTAATGTTTTCTGGAAAGATCAGATGGGTTCTTCTGGCTTCCTCATTTAAAGAGACCACGAGCTCTTTTATAGATGCTACTAAGTCCATTGAAATAATCAATAGCATTCAGTAATGGTAGCGTTCTTACCTTGATGAAATCATCAACTAGGAATGATAACCTGAAGTTTCATCCACTAAAAAAAATAATTAATAGAAATTTTGCTCCCCGTGATCATAGAAGCAGAATTTAGTCAGGGAAATTAAATTAAATTAGGTCCCCATTAATATGAAAAGAAGAAAGCAGTACTTTGGGCAAAGGGTGCTTTTATTTGAGAAAAGATATGGTGATCTGAGCATGTAACCAAGAGTTGTGTTCCAACAAGGAAGAAGGAGGAGAATTTTTAAGGTGTCAAACAGAGAGAGAGAGTCTAGTCCTGAGTCATTTGTTTTGAAACATTTTGGATTCATTGATAGAGGGTCAGGTGGAAAATTGAAGAGTAGAGTTGTCTGTGGCAATCAGCAGAAACCTTATGAAACTTTGGAGAGTTAGGGCATGGCTTAGTGACAGCACTCTGCCAATTCTCCTTTTGAAAGGACCAAGTGACAAGATGGAATATGTTTTGTATTAACATATATAATCAGATTGAAAATGGAACATTAAATGTCTGATAAACTTGTTCAAAATTGTTTAAAAAATTATAAATGACATTGGAGAAGTTTGTTAAATTCTATGTACATACAACTTGAATAAATGACCTTGTTTTTTCTCTCTTCAGTGAGCTCAACATAGAATAAAATATTGGCAGTCTAGGGAGGGAGGGTGTGGAGTGAATATTTTAAAACATGTAAACATTTAAATATTTGATCCAATACTTTGTATTGATAACTTACTGAGTTCTAAGTTTGTTTTATGTGCAATTAGAAGCCTTTGAAATACAGCTATTGAAAAGGCAAAATATTTATATGTGAATTTCTACACTCTAAAGAATATACGAAAGTAAGTTTTCAACTAAAATATATGAATCAAAATGGAGTCTCTTATTTTATAAGCTAGTTCTTAAAATTTAAGACATTGTGGTAAAATTATGGACCCACCAATTTATTCTATTTAAGAATTTCAAACAAGTTTAAAAATCTCATGATTCTCGATATTAGTTTGATACCTTAATTTGGTTTTAAAACTCAGAATTCAATATTCAGGTAAATATATATTCATATAAAGCCTTTTCAAAATTGGATGCCAATCCTAAATCTAATAGACATAAAAGATAAATGATATCAATACACATAAAAATAGTTAAATAAGATTTATAAGAAACATAAAAGTCTGATTTTGCATTTACTGTTTTATTTCAACTTTCTAATATATATACAAAAAGTTGTATAAAATATTAATTATATTATACATTTTAATTTCTGATTCTGTTTATTATGTCTTTGAAAATAAATAATCCTATGGGCAGATATTAATTGTGAAGTCGTTTGAACTAATTTTCTAGTAACTTAACTCCAAACTTTTGGACAAAAGTGTAAGTCATAACTAATGAGATTTTAAGACAAAAAACAAGCCTCGAACACTTTTATCCACTATCCTAGTTGAGTCCTTTTTTTTCGCACTAAAAATAAAGATTTCTGCATATCTATGTTTATTGCAGCACAATTTGCAGTAGCCAGTATGGAAGAAGACTAGATCCCCATCCAACAGATAAATGGATAACAAAATGGAGTGTTAGGCACAAGGAACAATGAAATTCTGTCATTTGTAAGAAAATGGATGGATGTGGAGACTATTATGTTGAGTGAAATAAGCCAGACTCAGAAAGACAAATATTGCATGTCTTCCTTAAAATATGGTATCTAAAAAGTATTACCAGAAAATACAATGGAGTATATTAGCAATCAAGAAAGGAAAAAGAGGGAGGCAGGTAATTGGGAATTATACACATTGAAACCCTTTCAAAACTATAAAGTTGGGGGAGGAAGGCACTAAAGGGGTGATAAAGGGTGAAAATGAACAAAATATATCATTAGCATGTAAAACTATGCCAAAATGAAACAATAATTTAAAAATCCAAAACACAATGTAATAAAAAGCATTTCATTCTCAATTAAGAACTAGGATTAGAAGTCTCATTTAACCCAGCTATTCCTCTGCTGAATATCTTCCCAAAAGAATTAAAAGAATCATAACACAGTGATATATGCTCACCCATATTTAGAGCAGCACAGTTTGTAATAGCTAAAGCTTGGAAGCAGCCCAAGTGCCCATCAACTGGTGACTGGATAAAGAAAATGTGTGTTATTTTTATAAAAGGGAGTACTACTCAGCCATAAAGAATGAGAAACTAGAGACATTTATAGCTAAGTGGATGCACACTGAGGCCATACTCTTAAGTGAAATAAATAGGACACACGTGTAAATACCGAATAGTTTCTCTGGTTTGAAAAACTAAAAGTGGAAATAAAGATCAAAATGTATAATTGATATTGTGTAATAGGAAGAAAATGTCTAAAGGAGTAGGGGAAGTGGGAGGGATAGGGGAAAGGAAAGAAGGGAAAAGAAAAAACATAAGAAAAGGAAAAAAATGAAAACAAAGTCTTTGTAAATAGGGCAGGGTGGAGGGGGTGAAGGGAAGGCAGGGGAATGGGGAAAAAACAAAAACCAAGATACATCATGAAAAGGTAGAAGTTCCCAATGATGAATGTAACTGTATTGTACATCTAAAATGTACCAATAAAATTAATGGGAAAAAAAAGTTCAGTTAATTTTTAAAAGTCTATTCTGCAACATATTATCATTTTAAATGTTACTCATTAAACATTTTGGAGATACTTGGTGGTTTTCATGCCAAATCTTCAAAATTAGATTTGGATTAGGAACATATCAAGTGCTGAGGAATTGCACTGTGTTAGTGGCTACTATACTAGCATGCCAGATACACAGAGATTTGGTTCTGATTGTCATAGGAGCTACCATTAGTTACATTCAAGAAAATAGCTTATCCTTATAAAGCATTCCACTTCACTGCCTATTCAAGAAGTAGTTTTTTCCTTCCTTTTTTCAATATCAGAAGCATCCTTTTTCTTCTAGTCAGTTTTTCAACTGTCCTTAACCCCTTGTGTCAAATTTTTCCTGTTCAGAAATTCCGGTTTTATCTAGAAGAAAACAAAAAGTGACTGTGCAAGGCAACATCTTTTTGGAGCACTGGTCAAATTTTTCTAAGGTATTATTTTTATTAATGTAGCAATAGGAGGAAAATGATTGCATTTCATAACACTGTAAAAAACAATGAAGCAAAATATGTGTGTGCACGTGCTTATGTGTATGTATGTTTGAATATGAACAGGAATGAATTTTAGAATTGATTTTGCTATATTTATGCATAGTTGGGTTTATTTGGGTTATATATTATCTCATTGTACAGTATTTATCAGAACTGGGAAGATTTAAATGTGTTTATTTTCTTAAATGTTACTACCAGATAGACTCTGTCCAAAATCATTGCTTTTTATTTATTCTTTTCTTAGTCGCCTTACCACATTTTACTTTAGCTATCTCAGATGTCCAGGTTTAATATATTATCATCCTCATCCATAGCATCTGATCAACTTTGGTAAAAGGCACATTTCATATTACTTAATCACTTCCTCTTTCACGCTCTGTTTATCCCTTTCCACCTGAAGGCTTCCATTCAAAAATCTATTCTAATGGCTCTACAGCCTCAGACCCTTATATGTCCATGAGAACTGTGTAGCTCCACTATGAATAATGTGTAATGTATTTAGTTGTTATTGTGCTATGAAACTCATTCTTCCCTACACACTGTATCTCTCAACAATTTGGTTTCTATGATCCATCCAAGTAACACTTATTATTTCAGATGTAATTAATGGTCATCCAAATTAAATTTCCAAACCTTATTTTCTTGCTGAAAAGTAACTTTTTCTTACACTTTCTAAATTGCAATTGTGAGCATTAAGATATCTATTTTTGTGTATTTATTGTATATTCATATCATTTACTTGTTATATTTCTGTAATTGCCTCCACAACGTAATCTCTATGGAGACTGACCTCTGGTTGAGTTAATAACTAGAACAATGCCTATAGTTCAATATCTATTTAATGAAGTTCCCAATACTATGCTTAAATTTGGGATAAAACAGTGGAAAAACTAAAGAAATTATTTGCAGCCTTAAGAAATTTTACTCTCTCTGCAAGAGGGCAGTGCAGAGAGATAAGCATGCATTTACATTATAATGTTCACCATAAGAAAGGGGAGAGAAGGATGCTGAAATAAACTAGCAACTAAGTAGCCAACCCCAATCCAGTTCTCCAGAAACATTTCTGGAAAATATGATAGCTAAATGGAAACTTGATATTTATCTAAGTTTATGTCAGATAAAGTAACATGAAGAAGACAATGAAGAGTGTTGCAAATGTCTGGAGTCAAGAGTGAGTGTGATATGTTCAGAGAACCCATTTTAGGTTTTATATGAATCTCTCCTATCACTCATTTTTGTTTTCCTTTTCATTTTGCCTTTATTTTCTCAGCATTAATTTTCTTATATGCAGGTGTCTTCTTTCTTCTAGTTCTAATATGTACAGACTCCATGTTTCTTTGCCATTTCTTCCCCATCTTACTCTATATGAGAAGCAGTATAGACACTGTTACTGCCAACACGCAGAAGTGGAATTTATTTATTTTGTTCCTACCACAGAAACACTAAATGTTACAAATATTTTTCTTATAAAATAACCAAAAATCTCTAATTGAAATACTTGATTCCTGTTCAAAATCTTGATATTCATTGGCTATTAATATAGTACAGATCTAATGATCCAATAAAGAAATATTACCAATAAATCTATAGTGTCAGGGCCATAAAACTATCTGTGGTACCCACAAAGTTAAATATCTATAATAAGTATTTGCTGATTCTATATCACTATGCATCCACTGAACAATTAATCATCTTTGATGAAGGACATATTATAATGTTAGGAATTATATTTCTAAAGATTTGCTTATTTTACAAGGTGGAATTAATGAGAAAGAGAACCACTTGGAGAACAGTTTAAATATTTTTGTGTTACTTGGAAAATTTTCTCCTTAATGTCTTGTAGTATTGTGGTACTTTTTATCTTTCTATGCTCTTAGCTGTTCAATAAAATTTGAGATGTTTTGTTTTTATTTTTTGTTACTGATTAATTTCCCTTTATAAACCCATTGATTGATAAAGTTGTCTTGTGTCTGGGAATTATATAACTTGATTATGATTTGACCATCCCAAAGTTCTTAAAACTGCCCACTTGTTTATACTAATTCCAATTGTTTGAATTCTACAGGGAAAGTAGGACATGGTAAGAAATCTCACTAAAATTTCATGTGAAAGGGAAACCACAGGCAAATTATGTATTATTTGAGGAACCAGTGAATTTCCTTGGTAAGGAAAGTCCAGTCATGGTCAGCAAGGCCCTAAGATGTTAATGAATTGGAGTACAGAAGTAAAAGTCATGATTTATATAATTTTAAGGAATCTTCATTTATCTAGGTCTAATGATTTAGGACAAGGTCTTCAAATTGTCATATATCTACCCAAGAGATAACCACAGTTTCAGAGAAATACTTTTGGAATCTTAGAGGGTTCCTCAGAGTCTGTTTATAGAATTTTCTTAAACTGACCTGTTTTAGATCTTATCCTTCACTTTTCTTACTCCCATTGAAAAATTGTTCTGTTATGTTTTTATAAAAAAAAGAAGCTAAAAAGTCTTAACCATTATGAAACGTGGTATGTTACCACATAGTGTACATAAATTATTTGTTTGTAACTAATTGAACTTTCAAAATATTTTTGTTTGTTTTGAACAAGTGACTGATTTTAACAACTTGGCGGAAACCAATTTGTTTGAAAGTTTTAAAAAGTAAAAGAAGATTTAATTGAGGCTTCAGAAGGACTACTATTAAAAATAAGTTTTGAGTATATATTTCCTGTGATTTAAAGTGTTATGTAAAATTGTCAAAATAATTTATTTTCATTTTCACCTGTGATAGTGAAGTATACTTTTCAATATGTGTATTTATGAAAAAAGAAAGCTAGGAATAAAACTCATAATATATAGTATCTGACATGTACTATTCACTAGTTTATATAAGAATTAATTGAAAAATAAAGCAGTTTTTTCTGTCCTTTAAATAAAATGATTTCAAATAAAAATTTTCTTATGTTAATGAAGTGCAATTTTCAAATATCAATATTTACAATTAGCAACTACATAAATTATTATACAAATTTAGATGCAGATAAAAACACTTGCATTTGAGGGGATATATATGCTTTCCAAATACTTTGGGAGGTTAATCAAGCAAATTTTTGTGATGGCCAATCCTTTACAAGATACTAGTACTATAAAAACAGGAGTGCATAGTTTAAAAGAGTCAAATACCAGCACAAGAAACGGTATGGGCAAAATGAAAATATTTATGTTAACAAAAGATATTTTAACATTAAAGGAAGTAGAAAAGAGACTAAATAGTTAAATACAACATTCATTCAACTTATTCATGAATAAATGGCTAGAAAAAATTCAGAAAAAATGAACTGGAGTTAAATTAAATCCAATGTTATTTTATGTTAATTGTCTAAACTGGGGCCGGTTACAAAACATAAGTAACACTTGGTTTTCTCAAATGAATTGAGCATCTGTATTTACAGATTTTTTTCCATTAAGTTTATTGGTACATTTTATATATAAAATACAGTTATATTCATCATTGGGATCTTGTACCATTACCAAAGACTTTGTTTCCATATTTTTCCTTTTCTCATATTTTTTCTTTTCCCTTTTTTCTTTTCCCCTAC
>NW_004624769.1:10697310-10775684 GCF_000247695.1 Heterocephalus glaber
GAACTTTCGATGGAGTTTTTAATCTCCTGGAAATCTGTTTGCATCTGTTTTATGGATTCCATTTGTTTCCTATGTTGGGATTCCATCATGCTCCTCAGAACCTTTATTTTTTTATCTGTGTCCTCTCTAGATTTATTAATCATGTCTGGCACTATGAGCACAATCTTTGCTGTTATGTGAGAAATTATTTCTGATTTCATTTTTCCCAGATCCTCTTTTGTTGCCAGTTCAGAGAGTGCAGGTGGTTGAGTATCAGATTGTTCCATCTTGTTTACCTTTAGCGTTGCTGTAAGTGAACTGAAAGTCTGTCTTTGAGGCTTTGTTTACGTGTCTTCTCATTTCCCCGGGCGTTGGGGTGATGTGCTTCTGGTGCCCACGCGGCTCACATTCTCTGCCCTAGCAGCATGGGATGGCGGTGGGAGAGCTTTCTTCTGGGTGCTAGGACTGGCTCATCTTCTCTGCCCCAGAAGCGTGGGATGGCGGTGGGGAGCTTCCTCTATTTATAGATTATTAAAGACTGAATATGATAATATCACTCACTACATATTAGATTTGATGAATATTTATTAAATTAATAAAAATTCAAATCATTATGAACACAGTCTACCTTTTGTTGTTTCCTGTTGGAGGTATATATAATTATTTTTACTAGCACCCCATTAAAGAATCTTAATTAGGCATTGTTTGTGCTAGTGTTTGCAAATCTATGTGGACTCTGCTGAGCATCTGGTCATTGGATTAATGCCCAGAAAAAAATATGGGATATTCATTATTTCACATACCTCAACACTTTGCTTTTCATGGAAAGAGAATGCACTGATATTTCAACAGTGAATCAGATATGAAGTTATAATATTAATTTTTCTGATATTTAACTACTTCATCTGTGAATTTGTCCATCCATATATAAATTAAAGTATATTAAATAGGATGTTTAATTTGCCATAAGGGGATCTCATTATTTTTGCCCACCAGAAGTGATAACTAATGACAGAGTTGTACATTAAATCTACATTTTTGCCTCTATGACAGTTAACATCAAAGAAGAATTTGTTTTATTGCAAGACAAAAATTCTAAATACATTGAAATATGCCTATGTCACATAGAAACTGAGCCATATCAGAGTCATGACACGTAGAAGCATACTGTTTGAAAACAAAGAAATTACTGTTTTTATATACTCAAAGCAATTACAATTTAATTTGAGTAACAAAGTACCTTTGCAGATGTTAGAAGATACCATTTAACAATAGGTGGAAGGCTGAGGCAGGATAATTCCAATCTTGAGACCAGCCTAAGAATATAGCAAGACCTAGCTTCAAAAATAAAATTTTATAAAAGGGCTGGACATGTAACTCAGTGGAATAACACTTAGCTATATACAAGGACCTGGGTTTAACCCTAATATTAAAAAAAGTAGATGAAATTTTTGTTGCAGAAATTTTGATACCCAAAATATTATTTCTTCTGTTGAATTCACAATAAAAATAAAAATAATATTCTCTATAGTCTTTTAATATTTAGTAAAATCTAATTATATTTATAAAATCATTTGACAGTACTAAACTTTTAAAATTTTATATATAAAAGGTTTCATTCATTATGAAAATTTTGCACAACTCCTTGAAGTAATGGATCCAGAGTTAAGCAAAACCATTCAACAGCAGTTTTATTAACAGACACTAACATGTAAATTTGTTCAATACACTTCTTTTTACTGACTCACAAAACCATAAAAGTTTTGCATAATTAATAGCTTACCATGTAATGTTTGATATGTGTCTATATGGTTTAAATTAGGTTAACCATTTATCTTTTTCAAATATTTGTCTTTCTTTGTTGTGAAAAATTTCAATTTTTTTCTTCTTGAAATGTACAGTACATATTGTTATCTATAATGACTGTACTGTACAATAGTGCCCAAGTCACCTGGTTCTGCTGAACTGTAACATACCTGCCTCACTGTTCCCAGCCTCTCTGGTAAATAGCATTTCTCCTCTCAACTTCTGTGAGATCGAGTTTTTTAGATTCCATGTTCAGTGTAAGTGAGACTGTGTGATACTTGCTCTACATCTGATTTATGTCACTTAACATAATGAAGTCTCTCTCCATCCATGTTGCAAATGATAACTTCCTTTGGTTTTAGAATTTCATTGTGGGTATGTACCACATTTTAAAATCCATTCATTAGTTGATGGACACTTTATTTCTATTGCTGGCCTATTATGAATAATGCTACTATAAAAGTAGGAGTTCAGAGATCTCTTCAATACATTGATTTTGTTTCCTTCAGATATATACTCAGTAGTTGAGCAGCTGGATCATATGTTGATTCTATGTGTTATTTTTTGAGAATCAGCTATATTGTTTTCCATAATTTCTACACTAATTTACATTTCTATTACATATGGCAAATTCCTTTCTCCCACATCCTCAGCAGCCCTTGTTATTTTCAGTCTTTTTTTTGTATTAGCCATTTTTACTGGGCTACAGTGAGACTTCACTGCTGTTTTCCTTTGCATCTCCGTGATGATTAGTATGCTGAGTTTTTCATATGTCTGGCAACCATTTTTACACCTTTCTATGAGAAATACCTGTTCAGATCTTTTATCCATCTGTAAATTCATGTTGAATATTTTGTGGTTTTGTTCTGTTTTGTTGCTATTGAGTTTTTTGGAGTGCCTGATATATTCTGCATATCAACTCTTTGTCAGATGTACAGCTTGGAATATTTTCCAATTCTGTAAGTGGATTTGCACTTTTTGAGTGTTAGGTTTGCTCTTCAAAAGATCTTTAGGTTTATATAATCCTATTTGTGTATTTTTGCTTTTGTTTTCTGTGTTTAGGCTATATTTAAAAAAAAATAAAAGCTTTGTCCCTTTCAACAGAGATTTTTCCTTATGTTTTCTAGTATTTTCATAGTTTCAGGTCTTACACTTAGTCTTTGAGCCATTTTGAGCAGATCTTTGTAACTGATGAGAGGAAGGAATCTGACTTCATTTATCCAGTTTTACTGCTAAGGTTTGTTAAAGAAAACTGTCCTTTTTTACCGCATGTTGTAAGGACCTTTGTTGAAAAATCCTTTTGCTACAAATGTTTGAGTTTCCTTTCAGGTTTTCTAATCTATTGAGTGGGTCTGTAATTTTATGCCAGTCTAATTTCCTGTAGATTTTGAAGACAAAAACATAATGTCCATTGCTTTGTTCCTATTGCTCTTACTAGATTTAACTATTTGAGTTTTTTGTGGATCCATATAAATTTTAGAATGTCTTCTGTAATTTTATGAAGAATGCCCTTGGCATTTTGTTAGGAATTTTATTGAATCTATAAGTCAATTTGGGAATTAGGGACATTTTAAGAATATTGATTCTTCCAATCTATGAAAACAGAATGTCTTCCCATTATTTTGTGATATCTTCAATTTCTTATATCAGGTTTTTTTTGTGTGTGTGGGAGTGTATGTGTGTTGGGGGCGTTGTAGTGGAGACTAAAACAAGGGCCACTGCACTGAGCTACATCCACAGAACTTATTTTAAGACAGAATCTCACCAAACTGCAATGTTGATTAGGCTGGGTTCTAACTTGCAATTCTTCTGCCTCAGGCTCCCAGAATGCTGGAATGTTTTATAATTTATATTGCAGAAATCTTTCACCTCTTTGGTTAAACCTATTTCTAGGATTTTTGTAGCTATTGTAACTGAGATCTCCTTCTTGATTTCTATTTTAGATAATTTATTTTTTCCATATAGCAATGCTACTGATTTTTGTATGTCGGTTATGTACCCAGCAACTTTGCTAAACACATAGTTCTAATACTTCTCTGTGGCAGTGGTTTCTTACACATAAGATCATTTCATCTGGAAACAGTGCCAATTTGATTTCTTTTGCAATTGGGATGCCCTTTTTTTCTTTCTCTTGCCTAATTGCTCTGGCTGTGTTTAACAGCACTATGTTAAATAAGAAGGGTGAAAGTGGCTTTCTTGTCCAGTTCCAGATCTTAGAGAGAGAGCTTTCAGCTTTTCCTCCATCTAATGCAATGTTACATGTTGGCTTATCATAATGGACTTTCTTACTTTGAGGTACATTCCTTGTATGTCTAATTTCTCAGCATTTTTATCCAGAAAGGGTGTTGAATTTTATTAAATGCCTTTTCACATCAATTGAGGTGACCAGTTGGTTTTATATTTCATTTTGTTAATACAGTGTATCAAGTAAATTGATTTGCAAAAACGCAACCAGCACTGCATCCCTAGGAGGAATCCCACTTGATTACTGTGGATAATTTTTTTAATGAACTTTTAGATTCGGTTTACTAGTATTTTGTTGAGGACTTGTGCATCCATATTTATCAAGGACATTGGATAATAGTTTTCTTTTTATGTCCTTATCTGCTTTGGGTACCAGATTATTGCTGGCTTCATAGAATATGTTTGGAAGAATTTCTTCCTCTACTATTTTTTGATAAACTTGATGAGAATTCATATCAGGTCTATCTGCTTTAAATTTTTGTTAGAATTCAACATATAGGGAAAGGGTAATGGGAGTTGCCAGAGACCCCTGCAGTGGTTGTGGCCTCCTGCAAGCAAATATCACCTCTGTGAGATAAGAAAGTGGGAATTAAAAGAAACACAAAGACAGAGACTTAAGAGAAACTGAGTCTTGGGCCAATTTAAGCTGCTCTGGGCAGTAAAGACAAAGAACTCCCTGGGCATCCAGTGTTTATTCATTACAAGAGTGGGAAAGGGGGAAACTGAGTAGGCCTTGGGACACCTGCTGATAACAAGTAACAAGCAGGCAGGGCTGTAGAATGAGGGTACAACCATACCTTTGGTGAAGAGAACAAATGGTTAATTCAGAAGGGAAGAATTTAGTTGGAGTCAATTTACCTTGAATGGGAATGAACTCACCCAAGCTCTGCTACTTCCAATGTAACACAGCTGAATTATGGAGAGGAGAGAAACTTGTGTCACTATAGCCTGCAAATACTGGGCAGAGGTGTCTGCTACATAAAACCATGCCCTTCTGGGTTTTCCTTCGATTAGAAGTTTATGGCTACTGATTCATTCTTGTTAGTTCTTATTGGTCTGTTCAAGTTTCCTATTTATTCATGATTCAATTTTGTTAAATAGTGTGTGTAGAATTTTCCCACTTCTAGATGATAAAATATGTTGGCATAATGTTATTCATAATAATCTCTAATGATCTTTTGCATTTTGCTGGTATCGATAGTAAAATTTTTGTCATCTCTTGCTTACTTGAATCTTTTTCCTTGTCTTAGTCTATAGTTATTTTATGATTTTCAAGGGCTAACTCTTTATTTCATTAATCTTTTGTATTTATATTTTTAGTCTCCATTTTATTGATTTTTTGCCCTGATCTTTCTTTCTAATAATTCTGTGTTTAGTTTGTTCTTGTTTTCTAGTTCTTTGAGAGAGAGAAATAAATGGTTTATCTGAGACCTTTCTACAACTTTGATATGGGCATTGATCACACTAAACTTCTTTCTTAGTATTGCTTTTGCTATATCCCATGGGCATAGTATGTTATATATCTATTTTCATTTATTTCAAGACATTTTTAAAATTAACTTCTTGATTTCTTCCCTCATTCATCAGTTATTCATAAGTGAGTTGTCTAATTTCCATGAAGTTTTTACAATTTGCAAAATTTTCCTTGTTATTTGTTTCTGGCTTTATTGCATTGGGTCAGAAAAAAAATCAATATTATTCATTCTTTAAAATTTGTTAAGACTTGTTTTGTGTCCTATTATATCATCTATCCTGGAGAATGTTGCATGTGGTAGTGAGAAAATATATATTTGGCGGCTGTTGATTGCAATGTTTTGTACATATCTGTTGGGTCCGTTTGTTCTAGAGAGCAATTTAATCTGATGTTTCTATGTTGATTTTCTGTCATAATAATTGGTCCATTGCTATAATTATATTCCTAACTATTACTGTTACTATTACTATGCTTAGCTTATGTTTATTAATACTTACTTGAATTATATATTTGAATATTCCCTTACGGTTATTTTGGCTTTCTGAATTGACCCCTCTATCATTATATAATGACCATATATATCCATATATATGTTTTTTACTGTTTTTGATTTAAAGTTTTTTTTTAATCTGATATTGCTACAGCTGCTCCTATTTTCTTGTGTGTTGCATTTGCATGCAATGTTGCATTCCATCCCTTCACTCTAGATATATGTGTGTCATTAAAGGTGAAATGAGTTTCTTATAAACAATATAGTTAAGTCTTGGGGATTTGTTGTTTGCTTTTGTTTTTTCAAATCCATCCAGTCACTCTTCATATTTGAATTGAAGAACTTAATTATTACATTCAAGGTAGTTATAGATAGATAAGGTCTTCCTGCGGCATTATTATATAGCTTATCTTCTAGTTTTGTTGTAGTTCCTTTCTTTCTCCCCCATCAAAGTCTTTCTTTGTTATTAAGATTAAATACTCTAGTAAGGAGTTTTGATTGTCTTTATTATTTTTGGTCTATTTTATATTTTTGCTGTTCTAATGAGGCTTGCCAAAAACATCTTTTAATTGTAACAATTTATTTTGGAATGATAGCAATGTAACATGATCATAAACAGCAAAAGAACAAGAGAGGTGGTTGTTAGGGAAATCTTAAGTATCATATCTTTCTTTTCTCTTCAAACCTTGAGAACTCTTGTTTCAGTCTGCCTCTTCACTGGCTGTAGTGTGGCCTTACAGCTGTGAGAGTCAGGAACAACCAATCTTAGCATCAGCCCAGGTGACCAGGGGTCTGTCCTTATCACCCCACCACAAGCTTGAGCAACATTATATGGTACAAAACCCTGTTTTCTGAGGGTAGGACAGGGTAGTAAGCTTAAAACTTTGCCCAAAACTTGTGCTGGGCTGGTGAAACCTAATAAAGGTTGGACCCTAACAGTCATATCCCAAGCCTGCCTATGGATGGAGCCTCTGTAGCAGCTCCAGTCCCAGGGTAAGACAGGTGCCCTCAGTCTATCATGCTTCTATTCCAGCTCCAGCCCAGGGTTCAGGGATCTTTACTGGCTGTGATGTGGTGGCTACAGATGATAATATAGGAGCCTGTGGTTGGCCCATCCACAATGACTCTGCTTACAGCAAGCAGAATCCTCCTGCCTGACCATAGGCCCATAACTGAGGCTTTCAGACCTTCTCTGGCCTCAGAGACAGGCCTATAGGGACAGACTACCCTCCTTAGGTACTCTCCTTTCTATTTTTAAATAATACACTAATAGTATTTGGAACCAACTTAGGCTTGGTCTTGAAACAGGGACAATATACCAAGAGTAGACTTCTGGCAAATCCTGGGCATTGTCTAGTGCTGAAAGTGACTACAGGCAACCTGCTTAAAATTGTGAGAAAGACAATATTAAAAAAATGTTAGATTAGGAAGACAAGTAAGTACTTGGCCCTTCAATGCCCAGATGACATTGTATGCCATTTGTTAGTGCTTGATCACATCTTGGGGGGAACTTTGTTAAGCTAAATTTGACTGGTTGTTTTTGAACTTCCTGTGCTTGGATATTTATATCTTCCCCTAAGTTTGAGGAGTTTTCTTTCTATAATTTGAGATCCCACTAATATAGATATTTGTTCTTCTAATATTATCCTGAAGTTACCACAATGTTTTCTTTCATTTCTCTTCTCTTTTTTTTTTGCCTCCAAATTTGTATTTTCAAATAGTCTGCCTTTAAATGTTCAATAATTCCTTCTTGTCTGACCTGTCCTGTTATTTATGGCTTCTACTATGTTTTTAATTTCCCTGAATGTATTCTCAGCTCAAGAATTTCTACTTGAGCTTTTTTTTTAAATTGCTACCATCTCTTTGTTCAACTTCTTTATTACAGTATTGAAATGTTTCTTTGTTTTCTTCAAGATTTTGACTTTTCTTAAAACAGACGTCTTAAATTCTCTGAGCATTGTCTCATACTGATGCCTGCCTGATCAGTTCCTGGCACCTTATTTTGAGTACTAGATGAAGGCAAGCTCCCATGCTTGTCATTTGTTCCATGGGGCACAAGTCTCTGCCTGATCCTGGAACAGTTTGAGACTCTTTCCATGAGTACAGACCTGGTGGTAACTGTGTTTCCCAAGGCTGGGAAATAGGTGATAGAGACAGCTCCTCACCTAACAAGCTGATGCTAAGCTGGGTCACCCCTGAGTCTCAAAGCTAGAAAAGGCTGCACAGTCTTGGTAGGAAGTGAAGTCCCACTCCTAGCATACAACTGAAGTAATCAAAACTCGGTCAGTCTGTCCTCCAGGTGCATAGGTCTTCACTTGTCAGAGGCTCTGTCTGGGAACTCTGGCCTGTATACAGGGCTTTCAGTTTCTGCTGGATGTGTGGTTTTACCACAGTGTGCCTTGTACTGGGATTTGAGACAAAGCCTTGCTCTAGATTTTGTGCCCTGCTCCCCTCTGGGTGGAGACCTGCTCACTGTTCTAATGCCCGAGGTTTGATGAGGGGTGGTGGAGGCCGTATTTTTGCTATCTGACCTAATGCAGCTCCCAGAGACTCAGGCTGAGGGCGCTGGATGACTGTAGGGCCATGAGCCTTTGCCCAGCTCTGGATTTCACAGTGGTGTGTCTGATACTAGTAGGTTTCAAGACTAAAGCCTAGAATTCATTGTTTCTTGCTCCTCTGTCTCTGTAAGAGGCAACTGTGTGCCTGCTGGGATACTTGGAATGTGAGGGGTGACTCCAGCCAATAGCTCTTACCTGCCTTCTTCAATTTATCTTTTCCTTCACTACAAGCCAACACTCTGAGGACTCAGCTGATTTTCCTAGCTTTCATACTGGTAATTTGCTGTATGAATAGCTGTTAAATACAATGAGCCTAACAGGAGAAATTACATAGCTGCCATCTTGCTCTACACTAACTTTTTATTTTCATATAAACTTTTTTCAAGTTATTGTAAGAAAATCTAATCTATATTGAAATACAATAAAAAAGTTTGGAAACATTACTCGTTTTCATGTAGCATTGTCTTCTAAGAAACTTTGACTTGAGAATTCTGCTAATGATGAACCTGAGTAATCTTTTTGTTTGCTCAAGGTCATGATCTAATGAACCCTAGAAATATATCTAAAGAAAACATGTCTTAATCTGGCAATTGGAGACTCTATTATGCATTTTTAAATCAGTGCCAAAGATAGAGAAAAAAGAATGTGTTTGATTAGCTAATTCTATAGTCAAGACATGTTTCTTTGATTTATATTTTTATGAGATAAAGTTTCAGTCTTTATTCTAAAAAATAGGTCAGTTCTTTGATATTGATAAAATATTAGTTTGCTTTCATTAATTTTAATACATAAATTCATCTTAAATCAGTAAGGAATTAAAGAGAGCAAATGCTCAAAAGTTTTATTTCATACTGTAAAAGATAGAAAAAAGTGTTATTTTCATTATTTTTAAGTGCCATAAACATAACACTTTGAAGATTTTCTATAGTGACACAAATATTTTGGGGCTTCAAAATGGAATTAGAGTTTCATAGAAGCTAGCTCCAGAAGCAACACTGGTATTTTTACTCATTCCTACTTTCTTTATACTCAGTTCTTATAGACTTTTGCCAAAAAAATACAATAACTTCTTTCATTTTCTTTTCTGTGTTTATTGACTTACTTTAGAAACAGTAAGATTTTTTAAAACAAAAGTCAAAGTAAGCCAAATAATCAGAGTAAACATTAAAATTAATATTAAGTGATATATTATTGAATAAAAGTATAAAGTTACAATTTCTTGTGGCTTATGGATATGAAAATATGGCTGGGATTTTATTAGCACATGATAAACACTCAAATATTAAACAAGTATAATTTAACTATATTAATTGTATATTAATATTTACATATTAGTATCCCAACTATATATAATATATTATTAGTAAATACTATGGCATCACATTCTAATAGCAATTTATTTCCATGTTAGCAAATTCAACTGATAAGTTTCTCACAGATTCAGGTACATATGAATCTGGACATGGTAAAAATAATCTAGCAAAACTACAAAATTTAAATTGTGTTTTCGAATTACAAGGCCAGTCTTAGGTAAGCTGCTGATAGCTGGGTAACTGACACATAGTGAATCATGGTATAGCCCAAGCACAATAAAGAATGGTTAATGACAACAATTTTTCTTATTAATAGACAATAGCAATCTCTTCTTAATTTCATTTGAGATAGAAAATTGACCTCTTAAAAAACTAATGAAGACTAACCTAAGTCCTACTTAGTGTTCCCAGTGGAAAAGCTTTATTTTTTCCTAAATCTACTTTTCATTCTATGTAGAAAAACATAAACATTTTTGATTTCTTTATTTTTGTTTTTAGGAAAAGTTTCCTCACACCACTATATTGTGTGGAAATCATCTCATCAGATTATTCATCCTATCCCCTTTCCTCTTTTATTAATAAAATGAGTTTAAAATTTTTCTTATACTTCATATATTATTGCAATTTTATTATGATAACAAATTCATCTTTCTCTATTTTTAATTTTTAATGTAATAGAAAATTATAATAATACGGAAACATTCAAATAATTTTACAGTGAACACCTATGTGATCACTTAGATTCCACCATTAGGATATTTGGCACAGATGTTCCATGATTTAGAATATACTAATGCCTTTATCATGTATTTGCTGCAACAAAAGGATGTTGCAGAAACCTATACACTTCCACCAAATACTTCAGCCTTCATAGCATTAATGAAAATTCTGTACTTGTTAATTATTTCTTTTGACTATAAATGTACATACAACAAAATTAAAATACATTAAGGGCACATTTGCTAACTTTAGACTAATGCATACTGTTGGTCATAAGATATAAAGCATTATGATCACTTGAGAAATTGTGTTTTGCTTTATTTCACAAGATCACTACCCCTTTTCAAACACCAGAGCAACCACTGCTCTGTTTTCTACAGCATCAAAAAATGAATGCATCTGATATATTCGTACAAATACAACATTATAATATGTACTCTTATGTGCAATGCTTGCCATCCTCCACACAGTGCTGACATTCATTGTACTGACTAATGTATGAGTAGAATTGTTGAGCAGTATCCTCTTTTACAAATATACCAGTCTACTTATCCTTTTCTCTCTTCATGAACATGTAGGCAGTTTCTAGTTTGGGATTGTTATAAAGTATTTTAACATTTTTTGTATTTTTTGTGCATGTGTGAATATGTGTGTGTGTGTGTGTGTGTGTGCTGTGTGTTTGTGTGCATGATTTATTTCCCTTGTGCAAATATTAAAGATAAGATTTTTCTATTAGGTGTGTCTTTAGTTTTATACAAAATTTACCAGTTTTTTCTCAAACAGCATGACATTCTCACTACAAATATGAGAGTCCTGCTTACTGCATAAACCTAGTTAATGCTAGGTCTCAACAGGATTTTTAGTACAAGTCATTCTGGTGACTATCATGTAGGACTTTAAGTTGTTATTCTGTTTTTAGGACAAATTCTTATTTAGTTATTTCAAAATTGAATTTGCACCAAAAATGAAGTCTTATTCATAGGACAGCTCTTACCTGGCAAACTTCTGACTAGTAGGCTTACTATAAAATACTAACATCTAGCTTTATTTCAAAAAATATATTACATATGATTCTTGCAAATCACTATATTCATATTATATTTTATGAAAGTAAAATTAAAGCTGTAAAAATAAATAATGTTAACAATAATAGCTATTTATATATAAAAACATAAAAAGAAGCACAATGTCTTGTCATAAGTTAAGTGAAAAAATATACTTTGTAGTTATGTCTTGCTCTTCATATAAAGAATTTAAAAGTATTATATATTCAATTTGGACAAAATCTGAGAAGCTGAAAAATTAATAGTGAAAAAAGATGCCATTCACAATAAAAGATAACATGAATAATCATGATTATAGTTTAATGATGGTTATTATCCTCTTAATCCTGCAATTGATCAAGAGAAAATTTCTTGTAAAATCAACAATATAGCAGAGATGTTTTTATTCTGCATTACAATATTCATTTTTAAATTTATTTCTTTTATAATATTCAAGAAACATAATCCTGGAAAATCATTGTTAAATGATGATACTATGCCATCTGCCTAAACAAATTGCTACAATTCTAGTCCATAGACAGTTCTTCACAGCAGAGTTGTGGACTTTATTGCTCTTATGAATGAATTCTAGACCAGAAAAAATGGATCTTGGTTTTAAATCTTTTATAATGTTTTTTTTTCCTCCTACAGCTAGAGTTTGCTCATTCCTCTCTTAAAACGCTACTCCCTTTATTGACTCAAACATTACCATCAGATGTCACTTACACTATTTAACAGTATATCATAATGCCCATTAAACTATGTGCCTGTGAATGTATGGAAATAGTACTAAATAATGTTGGGCACAGAGCCTCAGTGCACCCATGCATCAGGATAAGCAATAAAATGTTTTACTGACTCTAGATGTGATGCTTGAAGACAGGGCTACAAAAGGTCCCTTGTGTCCTCTTTAATAGAGTATATCAAATTACTTCATTGGATGCTGTTCTCATGTAAACTACAAAATATAAGACATATCTAAACTATGCTCCCTTTCACTAATACATAACCCAGAGAGAAACACTTGAGTTTAAGAATATTTTAAGACTGTAATGGGCTTATAGTGGTGTCCTTCTGTCTTTCTAAAGGAGTGCCACAGTGGGGTGCAGAACATAACTGCAAATACAAGATGACTGTTATAAACTGTAAGAGTAGAGTTACTTGGTTTATATCATGAGACTTTCCAGTAAGTTACTGTTATAGGCTAGTAAAAAGCACAACATCACTAAAAATGACCAACAAGCTGATAAATATGTACTATATAACAATATTTAAAATTTTTTAATTAGTACATGTTGGCAATACATGCAATTCACATTTGTTTTAAAAAACTTATAAATACCTATATATGTATACATATATATTCTCATATTAGAGAAAATGTGATATTTAACCTTCTGTGTCTCACTTATTTTGCTGACCCTATGGTCTCAAGAATCATCTAGTTCCCTACATTTTCTCTCTGCTTGCGCTTTTTGGATTGGTCAAAATGATGCTGGCTTTTCAGCAGAGATTCAAGAATAATGATCAGAAAAAAGAGCAACCTTCAGCAACTTGGAGATGTAGCACAAATAAGAAATATGTATTTATTCTGTTAAACTATCAAAATATGGAATGTGGTTGGACTGCAGAGTTACCTACCCAATCCCAACCAACACATTTGTATAAAATTATATGAAAACAATTTAAAGTAATGAATTTTTTGTATCAGAGAACCATTTTTCTACTGCTGTATCTTTATAATAATCTTATTAAGTTGAAATGGCTTTACCATAAACTAACATAAACATTTGTGAAAAAATAGCACTTTAGATCTTCAGTATATAACAAAGGTAGCATTAATTTTATTTACTTTTTCATTATTATTTTTAGTATGTTTTTAAATACATAATGATAGCATTCATCATGGGGAGTTGGTACGTGTACTTCAAACAATTTAATTATTTTAATGCCCCCTTTGCTTCTTCTATCCCCCTTCTTTCATGTGTTGGTCCCTCTTCCATTTGCAAAAAAGATCTATCTCACTATTTCCTTTGATCTATCTATTTTGCTGTATAGTTAATTTATACTATGAGAATCTTATCCAAGAAAACAATGAGATATTTAAGCATGCATGTCTGATTTATTTCACTTATTGAAATAGTCTCAAGGTTCATGCATTTTCCTACAAATGCCTCCAATTATTCTTCTTTATGGCACAGAAGTACTCGATTCTGTATAACTGCATTCGTTCATTATATCCATTCATCTATTGAGGCTATTGATGGGCATGTAAGTTGCTTCTAAGCATTAGGTATTATGTGCTGTGTTGCTAAAAAAAGTAGATGTGCATATGAAATTTTAATTTGGTGCCTTTATCTCTTAGGGGAAGATACACAGAAGGGGATTACCTGGGTTGAATGGAAAATTTCTTATTTAAATTTTGAGGAATCTCTGTACTAATATCCATAGTGGTTATACCAGTTTACATTGCCACCAAAAATATACAATATTCCCTATACCCTCACCAGCACTTTTTTGGTTGATTTCTTGATGATAACCATTATTTCTAGAGTAAGATAGAATCTCAGTTTTGTTTTAATTTGCACTTCTCTAATGGCCAATGATGTTGAAAAGTTTGTCAAGTATTTTCTGACCACTTATACTTCTGAAAAATATCTATTCATTTACTTATTTTTTGATTGTTTCTCTTATTTGGGGGTTTATTTATATATTCTACATATTAGTCTTCTGTCTGAGGTGTAGCTGGTAATTTTTTCACATTTTGTAGGTTGTCTCTACTCTGTTGGTTGTTTGGTTTGCTTTAATTTCATATAATCCCATTTGTTGATTCTTGATGCTATTTTTTGTGCAAGTGGGGTTCAGATGAGAAAGTCATTGGCTATCCCTTTGTTTTCAAGAGTTGTACCAATTTTATTTTCTAGCAGATAAAGTAATTCTGTTTTGACGTTTAGATTTTGATCCATTTTTGGTGGTGATAGATGTGTCTAGATTCAATTATCTGCATGTGTATAGCCAATTTTCCCAGCACTATTTGCTAAAAAACAAACAAACTAACAAACAAACCCTATCCTTCTTCTTGTGTATGTTTTTGTACTCTTTGTTAAAGATTAGATAGTATAACATGTCTGGATTATTTCTGCATCCCCTATTCTATTCCAGTGATCAACATGTCTATTTATGTGCAAATACCATGCTGTTTTTATAGTGCAGCTTTGTAGTATTACTTGAGGTCTGGGATTGTGATGTTTTCTGCTTTGCTTTTATTGCCCAAGTTTGCTTTTGTTATTCTGGGTCTTTTCTGGGTCCATATGAAAGTTAGAATGATTTTCTCATTTTCTGGGAGAAATGCTGTTGCTATTTTGATTGAGTTTGAATTAAATATATATAGAAATTTTGAAAACATGGCCATTTTGACAATATTCTGGTTCAGTGTGTAAAAGAACTGGTGTTAACTTTTCATATTCTGATGTCCTTTTCAATCTCCCTTTTCAGAGCATGATAGCTTTAATTGCAGAGCTCTTTTACTTTCTCAGGTTAATTCCAAAATATTTACTATTTTTTATGCTATTGTAAATGGTATTTTTCTAATTTCTTTCTCAGTGCATTCAATATTGGTGTACAGGAACACTATTGATTTTTGTGTGTTGATTTTGTGTACTGTTATGTTGCTGAGCTTCTCAATAATTCTAGGACACTTGGTGGAATTTTGGGCTCTTTTATGTAGAGGATCATGTCATCTGCAAATAATAATAATTGTCTTCTTTCTTTCCTATATTATCACTTGTCTTTCTCTTGGCCAATTTTTCTGGTTAATTTTTAAAATTCTATATTGAACAGGACCGGTGACAGAGGACACACTTGTCTTGTTCCTGTTTTTGGAGGAACACTTTCAGGTTTTCCCCATTAAATATGATGTTTGTAGTAGGTTTGTCATTTATGACAGGTATGTCATTTATGCTTTATCGTAAATAGCATAAATCACATAGCATAAATGACAAGTATTATTTTATTAAATTGAGATATGGTCTTGTATACTTGTCTTCAGGATTTTTTGGATCATAAATGGATGTTCATTTTTGTTAAAGCCCTTTTCTGCATATAGAGATGATCATGTAATTTTTGTCCTTGCTTCTATTTATGTGCTATATTGCATTTATTGATTTGGACATATTGAACCATCCTTGCATCCTTGGGAAGAAACATACTTGATCATGATGTGTGATCTTTTTGATGATTTGTTTTCTGTTTGCTAGTACCTCATTAAGGATTTTTGCATCTATGTTCATTAAAGAGATTGGCCTATGGTTATTTTTTCTAGTTGGCCATTTGTATGATTTTCTTTAAAAATCAGTAAAATGTTTGCTTCCATGAATGACTTTTAGAGTACTCTTTGTGTTTCAATTTCATTAAAGAGTTTGAGGAGTATTTACAGTAGATCTTCCTTGATGTTCCAGGTGAATCCATCAGGTCCTGATCTTTTCTTAGTTCATAGGGTTTATTACAGCTTCAATTTCATTGTCTCGGTTCATTGTTAGGGCTTTATATCTTCATGGTTCAGTTTTGGTAATTCATATATATCTAGGAATCTATCTATTACTTGGGGATTCTCCATTTTATTGGAATACAAGTTTTGAAAGAACTTACTAGTAACTTTCATGATGTCCATTGTGATTTCACTTTTGTTCATTCTAATTGTTTTGATTTATTTCTTTCAATTTTTTGGTAAAATTTGCTAACAGTTTGTCTACTTTGTTCTTTGCAGAATCTTCTTTTCAATATATTAATTCTTTATATTACTTTTTATTCTCAATTTCATTTATTTCTGCTGTGATTTTTATAATTGCCTTCCTCATACTATCTTTGGATTTGAATTACTTTTTTTATTAGACCTTGAAGTGTATCATTAGGTTATTTATTTGGGCTTGCTCTATTTTTCTAATATTGGAATTCACAGCTATAACCTTCCTTCTTCAGACTATCATCATATCCTATATGTTTAGGTATGCAGTAGTGAAATTATTGTTTAATTTGAAGATCTGTATAATTTCTTACTTGATTTCTCCTATGATCTATTAACAAATTTCCATGCATTTTTATAATTTCTGTGGTTTCTTTTGCCATTGATTTCTATATTGTTACTCTGTGATCTAATAATATGCATGGTTTTATTTGATTCTTTTGCATTTCCTTAAGCATGCTTTATGGTTCAGTATATGAGCTATTTTGGAGAATGTTCCATGTTCTGGTGAGAAGAATGTATATTCTATCATTGTTGGGTGGAACACAATGTAGATATCCATTATGCCCATTTGTTGGAAGATGTGGTTCACCTTTGATAATTCTTTGTTAATTGTTTTTAATTTGATCTATTTGTAATAGTAAAGTTTTGAGGGTTAGAATTTTTTATCTCCTGAATTTCTGTTTGGTACCATTTCACTGACTCTATTTCTTTGCTAAAGTGATCATTTATGTTTTATTTTGTTTTGTTTTGCTCAAGTATATTTTCAAAAAAGTTATTCTATAAGCTAACTGACAATTTTTTTATTAAGTCTATTACCTGTTTCGTGTTATCCTCTATGAGCTTGCGAAGCATCTTATTGATCTGTTTTGATTTTTTTTTTGTCTCTTCTTTTATCATTTTGTGCAGTTCAACTGTTTTATTTTTCATTTCCTCTCTGTCAATGCCCCATGGATGAGCTTTGGGGTTTTGGGGGGGTTTTGGAGGCATTCTGTTTCCTTATCTTGTTGTTTACTGTGTGTGTGGGGTCGGGGGGAGCATGTTCTGAGGCTTTCAGGATGATAGTGAAAGATTTTGTTGCTAGTATGGAGTACTATTTAGTTAGTGTTTGCTTTTAAGGAATACACTCTGCCTGGCTAGCACCAGGCCTTTGCCTCTGTCCCATGACCCAGGCATCTCTGTTAATTTGTGAGAGGATAGCATAGTGTAACTGGCCCATCATCTAATTCTCCAGAAATGAACTGCAGAATTATGTGTGACACAAGAAAAATCGGACAGTGGTATACAGCAAAAAACCAATTTATAGCAACAGTTGTACAAGCAAGAAAATCAGCAACAATAGAATAAAAGAAAAACTGGATATTTAGATACCAGAAGAACCAATAATACTGTTATTGTACCACCATAGCCAAAAGAGCCATATTATAGATATAAAAAGAAAGCAAATCTTACAGTAAATATTTACTAAATGTAAAAATTATGATACCATAAATAATAGAAAATAATTCAACAATAATAACATAGAGTTAGCTAAATATCTAAAGACTAATAAAGCTTAATAGTAATACCAGAGATGTTGGAGGGTGTGGGAAACAGGAGAAAACAGTTCACAGAGTTAAATGGTTGAATGGTTGAGTAATTTCTGCCTTTTTATCTCCTTGATTTTAAAATTATATCTATAAAATTATGTCTATAAAAACTATGTAATAATTATTAGGTAAAAGCAAAACAGATAACACAAAATATGAAAATCTTATTTAGTCTTTTATTTTGCAATGCATATTATAGAAAATTTGAATTTTACTTATACACTGAGTAATCAAAATGTTTTCAGTAAGTAAGGATTAGTTAGAATTGTAAAGTGAAATACTCATATCCTTCAAAACAAGAAGAGAGAAGACAGGGAAATTATTAGCATTCCTGAAAAAGTATTGTGACTTTTTAAATTCTAAGCATGAGTGATTGTCAATAAAAAGCAAATAGTTTAATATTCAAAAGAAGTGAAAAAAAAAAAAAAAACATATCCTGAAGACCAGCTGTATCCAATGGATGAATTCTTTCTTTGCAAGCTTCTGAATCATGTGTATTAAGAAATGGTATTTTGGTGCAGAGATTATTTCTTTGAGTAAAATTTAATGTTCTCTCTGGAAAATAAATGCACTTTCATAAAAGTATCTATAAAGCTAATATAAAAATTCTGATACTTTACTTTTAATTCTATTTATATGTGATTTAAATTGACGATGGAAATATATGCTTTAAAATATATTAGCTTCATTTTGTTTCCTTCAATACTAATAAATTAGTGCAAAATACAATGACCACAAAATCATTAATAAGTTGTATTGATTATCTTAAAATATACATTCCAGCAAAAGTACCAATTTAATTAGCAATGAAATACAAGTGTTAACATCACTATTTTTGCCAATTGTTTCATACAAAAATCAATGGGGATTAGTTTGAAAAGAAGCATAATGGTTATCCAATTACACTAAATTTTAGCTGAGTTGACCCAATATAGAACTGTTTTTACAGAAAAAAAAGTACTAATTGAACTTGGCATTCATTTCTGAAGTTTTAAACTACTTTAGGTGATTTACAAAATATACTGTAGAATCATACTGTATCAGTTTAATATTTGCATTACAAATAACAATAGTGATCGCATTAAAAAATAAATGAGAATCTCCTCACCAATTATTTTACAGTGAGCCACATTTTTAAATTAGAAATGACCTTAAAGGTCAAAATATGAAACTGATGAATCAAGGTTAATTTACTGTCAAAAACTGCATTGCAAATTGGGAAACAAGGTAGAGCTGGAATCAACTCATATACTGTGCAATCTACAAATTCATTATTATAAAGTTTTAAAGCAGAAAACAGAACAATTTTTCTGCTTTGATTAGTAATCATGGTGCTTTCTTCGACTGTATAGTGTGTCCAATACCTTAGATATTTAATGATGTTTATTTGAGTTGAAGTAAACTACTTCAGAAGTTATTTTAATAGTCAGAGTATTTTGGAATGATTATGAGCATAATGCTCTTGATTTAAATAAACACCGAATAAATAAAAATTTAACAAGTAAATACAAATGTTTAATTCCTGTAGCCTTCGTAACATCAATCTCAGAAGGAATTTAAGAAAAAAATATAAATATATTAGAAAAAAAGCATTGGCCAATTTATAAAAACAAAAATTAGCTTCTTACATGAATGATTTTCTTAAACTTTGATAGGCTCCTTTGCAATATTTGTTTGCATAAATATGTGGACATCTGCATGCTATTGTCTCAAAACAAGATTTAATGTTAATTTTTAAATCTGGAATATTACTGATATTCATTTTGTTATGGAAAAGCAAGATATAATTCACCACCATAAATGATATTTTTGTATTGAGTCAAGGTGCCATCTTTCCATGTATGACTTCACCCAGTATATATAAAGTCCCATGCTATGTCTACATGTATATTGATTGAAGGCAGCAATAAAATTTAAATATCATTAAAAAACATTCAAATATTTATGTTTTACTGTTTACATAATATTTATTATCTGGATAAAAATAAATCAAGTCTTATTGATAATAATGTGTAAATAGGTTTTTTGGTAAATAAGTGTTTGGACATTGAAGAGAACTACATTACTGAATTTGAAGCCTATTTTTGCCAGTACTAACTCTCACATTCCAACTCAATTTCTCAAAATATCTGTTTCCTCATTGAAAATATATGAATTATAATGTAGGATCATTGTAAAAATTCAATGCTATGTTACACTTAAGTGTGTAACAACTTTCTGCCATAAAATAAATTCTTAGTAAATTTTGTCAGCTTTATTACATAAGTGACATTCATAGAAAATATATATCAGAAGAATAACAACAATATAAAAATATTAGTGGCTAAAAAGCACCAAAAATGACTAGTATCTACATAGCAGAAAGCATAATTTTTTGTTTTGCTTTGTTTTGTTTTGCTTTGTTTTGAGACAGGGTCTAGTTATTTAGTTCAGGCTGACCTGGAACTCACTGTGTAGTCCAGGCCTGCCTTGAACTCACAGTGATCCTCTTGCCTCAGCTTTCCAAGTGCTGGGATTACAGGCATGCACATGACAGAAGGCACAATTTAAAATAAAACAAAATAAAATAAAGCCAATTCCAAACTTTATGAAGTAACAAGATAAAATAGGTCAAGTGTCATAGTTCATTTGGCATAGGCGTTTGTTTGTTTGTTTGTTTCATTTGGTGTTTATTCACACATTCTTCATCCATCTCTCCATCCCACAAAAAGGTTAACCTAACATGTATCTGGATTTTAAAGTTATTTTCTTATAACTTATAACTTATATCTCCCCCATGTTTACCTTCTACGTCGCCTGTCCTATTTTATGATGCCATTGTACCTGTGCCTCTATTACATTCCTCTCGATCAGACATGACCAAGCCTTCACTTAACTCTAGTAGTGTGCTGAATCTTTACCTACACTCAGCAGACTTCACAACACAAGCAGCAGGATCAACCAGGTAGAAAGTGTCATACTATATTGGCTAGGATACATCATTTCCTCATTAAAAACAAATATTTTTATAGTTCTCACTTAAAATCATAAGTAATAATTTAGACAGAAGGATTATAAAACTGTTGTTTTGACAAGTAAATTAGTTATTTTACTAGGTTTTATTGACAACTGAAACATTTTAAAATGGTTGTATTGGACATTTATGTAAAATAATAAAAATTTATGTAAAAGACATAGAAATAGTAAAAGAGTGTAGGAATATAGTTATGATAGTCTCACTTCATAAATGAAATGTAAAATAAATCTACTAAGTATTTTTTTGGTTTAAGATGCACAATTAACCACAGATAAATTTGTACTGCAGTGCTGGTCAAGGAAATGTTTTCGTATGTATTATTACACAATTCTAACTACTAAGGAAGACAGTACGTTGGAATCCATTGCATCAAGCGGATTGTAGGCGGAGAAAAGCTTTGAGACTTAGTCACTACTCCTGAGTTGCGGTCCTTTAGGAGATGGACTTCATCAGGGCAGGTTCTGCCAGGCAGGAAACTGGAGCAGGGCAGGGTGGCAGTTGAGGAGATCGAAGCTGCAGAACCTCTGCAGTGCACAAACTGATATGTAGAGGGTGCTGTGAATCCTATCTCAAATCCAGTGACAATCCTCGGTTAAATGATTTACCAAAATGATAAAATTAGGAGGTGTCAGGCAGAGGAAGTGAAGCAGATCTGGTGTGACTAGAGGCAATCTGTCCTTACCACGACATAGTAGTCTTTTTACTGAAAACACCATGCCACATTCACTAGTAATTGAGGACACTTTAAAAGTTTTCTGTTTTCTTCCTTCTAGGTTTACACTGGCCAATGTCCAGTTTAATTTATTTATTATTATCTAAAGAAGATGTTGCAAAAGGAGCTCAATGTGGTCAATGGTAACAGGTGGTTTAAAAAAAATGAAATTGGCTGTCACTGAAAGTGTATCATAACAAAAGCTAAAATGCCATTTTACCTTTCCCCAATACTACAAAGTTCATTTTACAAAAAATGCCACTGTTTCACTTTTAAAATGTATACTCTGTAGACTTTTTCCTCTTTAATTCACCACACAAGGCCACATGCAAACTATTCAAGAAAGTGCCTTACATACTGCAATAAGCAACCACTTAGAAACTCAGTGAAAGATCATCCAGTGTCCTAGTGGACAAAGTGCTTAACTCCATTAGTGCTAGAGGCTGATTAAATCACCCACATTACATTTCAACGGTGTTTCAGCCAATTAAGCCAGCTCAATTCATCTCTTCTTTCTGGGGTCATAAAGACATTAGAAACAAATTTACGATCAAGCCTGTTAGTGAAATGACTTGTAGAGTTGTTTTTAAATCAGGGTGGCTAAATTAATAATAATGAAAAAGTTAAAAATTATCCGAAACACATAATTTTTTTCTAATATTAAAAGTCACCACGATATGGCCTTAATTACCTTCAGAAATGCTTTTCCCTTTCTTTCTCTAAGCAGACTTAGAAAGCAGTGAACTGAGCAAACCAGCCAACTGGAACAGAGGAAGAAATAAGCTGAATTCATTTTCAGTCAGGGGACCTTATTGTGGAACTATCTTCTTGTAGCATTCAGGTTCCCTGAATGATAATTCCACCAAGCAGCACACAGGAGAGGGTAGATTTACTCCCTGAAGGAACATGCACCTAGTGAAGAGAGTTTAGCTGATTAGGTGGTGCTATTTCTAAAGCTGCAGATACTGCTTTTGATACTCCCGCCTGATTCATCAAGTGCCCCACATAACATCATCCATCATTACATCTTTGACCAAACTGAAAACAAAAAGCTCATCAGGTATGGGGGAAAGAAATTTATGTAAATTGATAGCAGCAAATCCTCCATGAATGAAGAAATTTTTGTTTCATTATACTCAAAAGAATCGTCAGTTTTTAATGTCCGTGATACAATTTATAAAGGGCTTACAGATATTTTATATTGAAGAAACAACATTTGACTAATTTTAATATGGATGTTTTAAATATTTACAATGAAAAAAATTTCAAAATATATAAATAAATAAAAGTATGTTAAAAAGATAAACTGACCTTCAAAAATTGCAAAATGGTAGTTTTAGGATAACTTGTTATTTGTTATGAGAAATTTTGGGATTTAGGGGCCTTTCTTGGTGATCTTAAAATTCATTTATCTAGTACTTGGTTAGAATGTAAGTCTGCCAGTTTCTAAGAATCACACCTATGAATAATGGCTTATACAAAATAGAACTTTTCTGTTGTTATCATTTGTTCCGTGTAACACTCCACAGATAGTAGATGCAAGGCTAACATGAAAGTTGTGTTTGAAGAGTGTTTTCGGGGACCAATTTTCTGTCTTACCATTCCAGTATTCATATGGTGTTTCTCATCAAGCCCGGTCCAAGATGTCAAAGTCTGCATTTCAATCAGGAGAAAGTACACAGGAAAAAAGAAGGGACCATCCCTTATGTTTAAGAACACAACCTTAAAAGGGTATATTTCATTTATATAGATGGTTATTTTCACTTCTTAGTCACAGAAACAAAGCCTAGTGCAAACACTTGTCTACAAAGTGGATCAATAGCAGTGCACTTTTCTGGTCAGCTCTGGACTTGACTAAAATTCCTATTATCGTACAAGAAGGGTGGAGTATATATTAAGAGACTGAGGTGGGCTAGAAGGTATACAGCTGGGTACTAAGGAGACAAGGAAAGTCATAACTTAACTATTTTACTTTTAATCAAATTGTAACTTCAGGACACAAAGTTAGCCAAGGTTATCCACATTTGTATTCAATAGGCTTTTGCATGCGTCTTTTTCCATGCCCATCACACTCAAAATTCCTTACAGATTCTGTAAGTCTATGAATTAGTTTAGTTAATAAAGTACAGAGGAGAAGCCTGAGCTTAAGACACAGAAAACATGTTTTCAAGCAAATCACCCTAGATGATTTATTTTAAAAACTCCCAATCAAATGGGCCCTCCTTTCACCTGTAAAATCAGCCAGTATCTTTCTACCTGTTCATGACCCATGATTTTCCTCCTGCAAACCTAGGCCAAAATTTCTATATATTCACAATTTCCCCAGATTTTCACCACCAAAAACAAATATTCCCAGATGCATACTATAACATGTCTTTCTCCTTTTCTGAGAGCCTGAATTCTATTTCTTCAAAGATGTACTTTAAAAATTCTGCCTAATAAATCCTTTTATGCATCTTATTGAGGCATCTTGAAAATTCTTTTTCTGTGATGAGAGTTAGCACATCTGCACCCTGTTCTGTGAGTAGCATGGATCAAGGTTTCCCAGCTCCACTCTGAGGGCCTTTTTGTACTGTGTCCAATGACAAGACCACTAGAAGACTCTGTTAGGAACAAGAAATATATCATCACCTTAATGCACTAAGTGACAATAAGAGATTCTCCAAAAAGTCAGAGAAGGAAGACTTTGCCTAGTATGTTGTATGTTATTCTTTTCCAATCTAGCCTCTCCTTATGAGGTGTTGAAAAGTTCATCTTCTGATAAAGCTGCAATCTGCAGTGCCCAATAGACTAACCACTAACAAATGCAAACTGACACTTCTGAAATGGATTAGTGTGCATATCAACAATCTCCTAATGGCTTCCATCCTTTCTATCACATTTGACCTTGCCTTTTGGAGACATTTGATAAATGATTAATTATTCATTCTAGAACTTGATCCTGAACAACTAAACTACTTCCCGGAAGCAAATATGGATGTGTATTAGAGCAACAGAATCAATCAATTATTCATTGATTGTATGCCTTATACTTGCCTAGTGTGTGCCAATTTCTAATTTAGGCAGTCTTTGAGATACAAAAATAATGTAATACATGGTCTCTTAACTCGAAGGAGTTTCCACTAGAATGAAACAGACACTAACAGGATGTGTTGGCTGGGTTGTTATGATCAACTGTATTAGTGACCATCTTCAGGGTTTTCCATGCAGTGCTATTTTCCTGGACTAAATTACACCCTGTCTCTAGAATAGTGGAGGAAGAAAGTGAATTCAAAGCAAACAAACAGAAAAAAAAACAAAATCTGAAAATAAACATCAATGAAAAGTTTGGTGATATCTCATAGAAAAAGAAAAAATAAAACAAGAATCACAATTTAGATGGACTATTATTTATTTTTACTGTAACTGGCACCACAGACTGGAACTTGAAAAGTTAGACTTTTTTTTCCCTTAAGAGACAGACAGATTCTCCAAACATCCTCAGGCCTCGGCCATAAATCATTACTGCCACCTCAGTAATCCGCCCAGATGAATGGAAAGAATATGCAGATTCCCATGCTGGGAGATCTATTCTCATTTGCTTTCCTTAGGCAAGGGAAGGAGGAGCTTGTGTCCGAGAATACAGTGTCGGAACACAGAATGTTAGTCAGTTAGTTCCAAGTCAGGGAAAGAGGAGACAAAGTTCATGTTTGTGTTTTCAGAATATGGAAAGTTTTGTTTTATTGAAGGATATAGGATGTAGTCTCAGATCAATAGATCTTTCATAGGTTGGGCTCCCTGAGGAATTCTCCTGTTCTTTTGAAGTTACAAATATTTGTTTACATGTGTGTACATGGAACAATTGTGCTCAGAAGGCTTAATATATTGAGAAAATACCAGAGTCTATTTTTGGTACCTAGTTTTTTCCGTAGGCAAGAGTTAAGAGCTGGCCCTACAATCCTATGAGAATACTATGTAAAGGGGAACCACAGGGGAATTCTAGAATGGCATCAAATTAGTTAGTTAATCTGTTATTTTCCCATTTTGCCTCTGTCTGAGTTGCTCATTTTGTGGACTATTTTATGTGTAATATCTGTCTAGTTCACCTGTGAGTTTAAAATAAAGCTACACAGCCAAGCATAGTGTTTTACACCTGTAATCCCAGCACTCTGGGAGGTTTAGGTAGGAGGATTGCAAAATCAAGCCCAGTGTGGTCGATTTAGCCACTTAGCAAGACCCTGTCTCAAAATAACAGATTTTTTTTAAATGCTAAGGATGCAGCTCAGCATGAAAGCACTGGGTTCAATTCCCAGCACTGAAAAAAAAAACAAAGCGCTACATACACGTGGATAGTCTTTCAGGCAGATAAAATAAAACCGGTATCACTGCTACAGATACAGGGCTGGCTATTTGAGAGAGAAGCATATACTCTAGGGGAGGCTGAGGAAGTTAGACACTTAACAACATAATGGTGATTGTTAAATTAGCAGAATTAGCTTAGTAATTTCTCAGTCTTAGCTTCAGTTTATTTGACCTGTTTTCCTATGTAGTCCCAGGAGACTTGTTTAAGTTCCTATTCAGTCTGCTATAGTAACCTTTTCCTCCCTCAATGCCAGAGATATTGGAGAGACCCCAAAATACAATGATTCTTGATTAGGCTTTATTTAAGGTCAGTCAACAAGTTATTTTTTATTTGTAAGTATATCAAATTTTTATATTTCTTTAAAGGCTTTTGAAAACTATTTGATATAATTTAAATGTTTAGTTAATTAAATATCTGTTGCAATTTTAAACTGCACTATCAAATTTAATCATTATTTAAAGTATTAGACTATCCTAAAACAACAAACAAAATCATGGGCATCAATATTTCATTTTAAGTGATCACATGTCAAAGATATAGTTCATTTTTAAAAAAAGGAAACAGCCAGATGATTAGCTTGTTTCAAAAGTATGAGTTCAAGTATTTATGATTACTAAACAGAAGAAACGTGGACTAAGAAAATGTAAAATGACATGCAAAAGTCATTAATGAGCCATAAGGCAATGCTACTATAATTGTGTTCTGAGTTTTTTCTCTTGGACAGAAACCATTTGTAAAATAATTTTGCAAGACACAATTCATCCACTTTGTTGTCAGACAATAGATTACATCATTTTTTGCTGTTTTCAGTGAGTTAACATCAAACTTTACAGGCTCTAAAATACCTTAATGAATAGTAAATAATAAGTAAAACAAAGACATATAGAGAATGAGGTAATATTTCATCAGCTAATTAAGCAAAGAAAGCTTTAAAATTTTTCCTTAATAATAAACCGCTCTGTATGCTTTTTAATAATCTCCAAAAAGTTTCTTTTACAACAAAAATGCTTGGTCTTACTGTTTTTGGCTTGACTTATTTACATATGTGAATCAGGATGTGTTGGGGCTGTGTTAACTTACCTTGTACATATCAAAAGTCATAGTGTTGAATAACTAATAGCAAGAGGATAATTTCCTTTAAAATTTTTGAAAGAAACCTAGGATTATATGTTTCATATGTTTGACCACTTCGAGAATGCATTAGTAGTATTCATCATAGAAGTATAGTTAGTAGTAGTAATGTTTGCCATTATATTACATGCTTAGGATAGCAAACCCTGGAAATTATATGCAGCAAGTTTTATATACAGTATAATCCATAAGGCTTAACGGATCTTTCGGCACTCTGCTGCCATTTACCCAAAAGCAATGACAATCTCTACTACCTATAAGGCTGGAACATCTTTAGTTACAAATGTATTAGCAAACTATTTGCCTGTGAGGACTTTGCAGGCACTGAATCCAGTCCAAAAATCCAACACTGCATTTTAATGATGCATGTCACTCAAGAGTAAATAAAATTATTTTAAGTGACATTACAAAATATTCAAGCACTGTTTGAGCAATTGATGTATCACATTGCATTATATTTTTGAAAAGACAGTGGAAACTTGTTGTTTTGCTTATATAACTACCTTGTCATTGGAAGTGGAAAAGTTCAATAAAAGTTTTCTTCCTGGCTTCCTTAAATATTCATCAATCGAAAAACTTCAGAAATTTAAAAATAACATAGACCAATTATTATTTAATGTGAGGTCACTCATTCTCACTTTATTGATTTGTGTTCAGCTAGATATTGGGTTTGTAGTCTGTGGCTATGACATCTTTTGCATCTGGAAAAACAGCTCTGATATTGTTGACTCGGTCTATTGCCACAATCTGACATTTGTCTATGTGACATCCATGTGGAGGACTGCCCTGTCATTCTTTCTTGAAAGAATCAGTAGTTGAGACTAACTGGCATACAACTATCCATGAAGTTTTGAAACTGACCTTTATTTCTAGACTGTTGCTTTTAGCAGAGACTTTTGGAAAGCAGGAGACAACAGAAATCACCTACAGATGATAAGACTGGATGGCTGAGTGTGTTCTAGTATACTAACCAAAAACATCAAGAATGAAGAGAATAAAATTACTTAGGATAGGAACAATAATGACTGGCTTAAAAAGAACTTGTTAAAATTTTCTAGAAAGAACCAGAAAAATTTTATGAACACAAGGGTACTAGTAAATATTCAGGGCCTTCCTCAGTAACATAGAGTGACAATTTACCTGAATAAAATTAATGTAAGATTCTGGGTGTGGTGGCGCATGCCTGGTAATCCCAGTACTTGAGAGGCTGAGGCAGGAGGTTTGCTGTGAGTTTGGGCAGCCTAGGCTACACAGTGAGTTCAAAACCAAGGTGAATTAGAGTGAGACAGTTTCAAAAATATCTAAAAGCAAAAACAAAAACACCCCAAATTAATGTAAAGATGAGCTTCTCTTTTAATATGATTACTCTTTTCATGAAGCCACTTGGTGGCTGAGATAAGTAAGAAATATGGAGCACATGATGAAAACTATTTTATCCTTTCAAGCATTCCTCTTTCTTATAATGAGCGAACATCCCACCTAGAAATATTTAAAGAGAGGTAAAGTATATAAGTAATTGCTTTGCTTTTTAATTTAAGAATTCCTTTAGGAAGACAGTCACAAAATTAGTATAGGACAGTGGTTAATGTGATTAAATAATAGAGTAGATTTCTGAAAATAATTAAAAATTGTAGTTTGCTACCTATGTCTGTGAGAGGCAGCATGATAATTTAAAATGACAGATACAAGAAAGCACCATAATGATAACTAATCTTAGTTCTTTCCAAAGTGAGGAAACTTTATGTGATTTTAAAAATTTTGAATAATCAAGGATATAAAACAGCCAGTATGAAGCACACCAAGTTCCTCAAGTGTGGTGTAAAACTTCTGTCAATGAAAAGATTACAGCAAAAGAACAGAATGAGTTTCACTACTTTTTCATCTGAACAGGCTAGATATTCAAAAGGTCATTTATCATTTTAACAGGGACAATAACAAATTTTAATCTTTCAGTATTAAGATTTGTATGTAATATTAAGTATTCATGTACTCCTTTTTAATGAAAATACATACAAAATGAGAAAATTTGCTAAAATTTAGCCTCCTCTATGTGGTCTTTTTGGAGTCATGATTATAAACTGAGGCAAATGAAGTTTCCTCTGTCTGCAAACTTTCCACAACCTTTCACTTCAATTCAAATTTTTATTTTCACTCTTCTTTCACATTTGTAACCAGAAGACATTTATCTTTAGACAAAATTATTATTTTGGCATAAAAATTATATGCTTTATTTTGCATACATACTCATGTATATGCAACTGTAATATACTCTTACTCATATTAACTTTTAGCCAAAATAGCTTTTATTTTGCTGGAATCTTGGTAATTAACAGCTATCTCTAATACATAAGCATTTCAGAGACCAGCAAAGCTCATGAGAACAGAAAGATGTTAATGGCAGGCAGATAGTAACCATCCAAAGGCATTTACATTCCAGTTTCATCAAAGTAGCAAAAATAAAAAGAAATCACATTTATTTAAATTACCCAGAGGTATAGCTACTTTATCAATATTTTATAACAATTTTTATTTTACAATTTTATCAAAATTATATTTATTATTACATAAGGAAAAATGTATGTAATATGTAGATTATGTATAAATACATATGTCTGTGTGTATAAAAATATTAGTAACCAATGTTATAATGTTCAATCTTACTTAAAATTATCAAATTATGTATAATTTATTCATTTTTTAGCTCTGTTACTTTCATGCAAAATTACAAATATAGCTAAGGCTCTTGGAAATTTAAATTGACATATTACCTAATATAAAACCTCTTGATGGTGGAAAGAATTTTAAAATCTTAATTCCAATGTTACTGAACAGAAATTTACATTTTTCTTCATTGTTAACTATTTATGGGGGGGAACATCAGCTTACCTAGTCAACAGAACAGTACAAGAAGTTGAAAACATTTATTTAGCTTTTTCATAAAATCTTCTTATCTCTTGTCTGGTAATGTTTTTCTTCCTCTACATTTGATAATATATGTAAACTTTTGCTTTTGTAAAGCAATAAAATAGTACTTTTTAATTGAAAAATAACAATTCAGTCCAATGTATTAAAATATTCCATAGGTAAGAGATATTTCCAATTCATACAATAACAAAATCTTTTCTTAGTTATAGAAATGAAATTTATAGAAGTTGCCATTTTCTTTTATGATTTTAAATACTATCAAAGTGAAAACAAAATACAAAAGTCCCATTTGCCTGATATCCAAGGTCTGTCTACTTTCCTGATAATATTAAATAAATAGAAACCAGTGAAAGCAGATGCTCTATGACTTTCACCTGGCAAACCACAAATCCCATCTCTAGATTGCAGAGACCATGGATCAACCAGACTGAAGACAGATTATCAGGCACCATTACCACCAGAGAAAAATAAGGGATCGGCCATATGGAAGCCATATTAGATCTAAACTTAGTCAATTTTCAGAATGAAAGCAAAAGTAATATAATCAGAAGAAGTGACAGTTTGATTGCTACTTCCTTCCTCTCCTTCTCTTCCTCATAAGCAGTATATTTCATTATATAGAAAATAAACTGATTTTGAACAGAACATAAGTAGACCTCATGTTTTTTCATTGTGACAGTCTCTAACTCTTAAATGATTTATATTTAAGGTAATTTCCCGTACATTTGGGTTTATCTCTAGCACATTAGCTTTTTAAAAACTCTCGTATGTTCTTCACCTCCTTGTTCCTTTTTGGTGAATTTGTTTTTCTAGTATGGCATTTTATATTTACTATTGGATGTTTCTTATAAAATTTGAGTTTTAAAATATTGTATATTGTTTATTCTAAGATTTATAAGATGTATATTTACATTTTCATAATCTAGTCCCATAAAATATAAGCATTCACATGAAAAAACTTGAACAGTATAGTTGCATTACTCTATCATTTGTTCTACTTTTGTCATATATTTTGCCTCTTTATGTTATAAGCCACAACAACTGCTATGTTTTCCTTAATTATCCTTCAATTGATATTAAACTATGGAAAATTCTTTAGTTTTTTTAGACATTATTATTTTCAATGTTCTAATCTAATTGTATAGATTAGTTTCCAACTGGTATTGTGTTCCTGTAGCCCGCAAAATTTTCTTTAAAATTTCTTATAGCTCAAATCTTCTGAAAAATAGATCACTTAGCTTTTGTTTATCTTGTCCATTACTTTGCCGGAGACTTCCAATTTGCTGATTTCACAATTCTAAGTTGACAGTTCTTCTTCCAGTATTTTAAAGCTTTACAATTTTAAAGAGAAATTTATAGGATTTTTTATCTTTGTTCTTCGCTTCATTTTGAGAGAATCTGTGTGGGTTTTCTTCAGTTCTTTATCACTTACTCTCAAGAAGTTCATTATGATGTGGTGACAAAGTATTTTTTCTTTGTTTTTATACCACTTGTAGTTTGTACTGCTTCATGGATCTCCAAGTTTATGGTTTTGATCAAATTTGAAATATTTGAGATATGTATTCTTCAAATACATTCTGTATTCCTTGGCCTTTTCTAAGATTTCATTACAAGTGTGATATTGTCCCACAAGCCATTGAGGTTTCCTTCCTTTTCTACCACTGTTTTGTGATCTTTGTTTGTTTTAGTTCTTTGCTTCATTTTGAATATTTTATGTTCTTGTGCTTTCAAGTTCACTAGTGATTTCATCTTTAGGGTTTAATTTGCTATTAATCCCATTTAGGGAAAATTCATTGCATAAATTATACTGAATACGTTTTTTTATCAGTCTCTGATATTGCCATCATTCTTATCATTGAAAGTATTTTTTTCTTATGGGATATTTTTTCTGATAGGTATCACAGTTTCTGGCTTTTCAGCACAGTTGTGTTTTTTAAGGCAGATGTAAAATATTCTTTGTTCTAAACTATAGTTTATTTGGTTTTGCTGTATTCTTTCATATATGACAGATTATTCTGAAAGAAATCTCAGCCATAGTCAGTTTTACCTTTTTTCTGCATTTCCAGAAGTATTTATCTAGTTATTTTTTGGTGAGAGACAGTAGCACATCTATACCAGTCGATATTTAGGGGTGTTGGTGGAATAGTGGTTAGCATAGCTACCTTCCAGTCAATATTTTAAGGTGAAGCTAGTTTAAGGTCTACTCCTAAAATACGGCAATTTAGTGATCTTACTTTGTGGCTTGGATATTTAGTAGATTCTTTTACCTGTGGCCTTCCCAACTCTAAAGTTCCATAATACTGTAAGAATTGTTCTTTCACCAAGTTTTTCTTGCTCGGCACTGCAGAGTTTAATCTAGAGCATATGCTGATTGTTATTTAGTAAAACCCTCAGTGAACTTTACATTTTTAAATGTTTGTGCTCTTTCTTCACTCTAACATAAACATTACAGTTGCATTAAATTTCCATTAACATCAATTTTAGTTTCATCTACTCAGAGAAACTTGCAGAATGTTGTTAGGGTGTGTCCTCCCCACACTACAGTATGCAAATTGCCCCTTAAGCAGAAAGCAAGGCTGTTGTAGGACTTAACATTTTTCCTTCCCTGAAGAATTGTATTGATGCACTGCCTGGGGTTGTATAACATAAAATTATTGTTTTCTATATTTTGTACATATTTTTACCTGTTTGCAGAGTGAGGGCAATTTTCATGAATTATTCCTTAAGGCACTAAAAGACAAATATCCAAAACACCAATCTAATTCAATGTGTGTATAAATTACAGAACTCCACCTTTTTTAAAAGAAAGATGTATTTTTAAACATAAAGATATCACATTACATATTAAGGCCAACTTTATAGTCAAATAATAGTATCTATTCTTATTTTCATTGTCAATCTAAGATATATATTAAATGAGATAATTCTATGCTCAGTCATTTTTTGTGACTTAGACCTCTTAAAGAAACTACTATTTCACTCTTACCTTTTTGGTAAACTTTAAAAGAAATTGAGTGTTTGTTTTTAGTGAAATAGATTTCTGTTGGGTACAGGTTTCATTCAATTAATACTGGTCTGTTTCTATTGTAGCACCAAATTTCTTTGGACAAGTTGTCTGAATGTCCATTACCTCTTGCACAAGGCCTCCTAAGGATCAGGAACTTTAATGATGGTGGCAAGAGGGCCGAATCTTCTAAGGTTGATCTAACCTAAGGATCCCATGCATTTTCAAAGGTGGGAAACAACATGTTTGTGTGGAATGGTTTTAGAAGAGGCTTAGAGTGGCTTTATTGGATTTTAGAAGCAGAGAAGAAAAACCTAACAATACAGCTTATGTTACTTCTATAAAGGAATGAAAACCAGAATACAATATCAAAAAAGCCAAAAATTTAAAATTAAGCAATAGGGAATGAACAATTGCAAGGGCTTTTTATCCCTTTGAAACTTTCTTGGTTTTGATTTGAGGCTGTTTATTAGGTATCACAAGGTCCTACATATAGTTGTGTGGCAAGTTTCACCTTTTATACTTACCTTGCCTTCATTTGGTCAAAATGTGATTTTTTTTCTTTAGATTTTTTCAGTAGAAATTGAAGAAAAATATACTTATAATCCATGAAGAGAAAATTACAAATTGATGTCTTTCTTGTTATTCTAATTTAAATGTTGCCAACTAGGAATCATTCTTCCATCATAAAATGTGCTAGTTAGATGTCCCAATCTAGCTCTAATATAAAGAAAACTTGTTTTTTTAAATACAGGTTTTTCATGAAAGCAACAGAGAGGGATAATAACACAGCTGTGTGACACACTTACAGGCTCTGTGACATATCTGTTTTACGTTTCTTCCTCAACACAACACTGAGGGTTTCATTGTTTGTTTTCAGTTATTGAGCCAGAGATGGCGATCTCAGGCCACAGAATAGAGAAAAAAGCAGACACTGAAAGTCACGCTGCTGCTGTGTGATGTTGATGCTCATCCTGCAAACTCCTCTGCGGTTCCTCTGGCTCCCTACTGCTGCAGACACAACTAAACTCAAGGGTACAGCAGTAAGACCACCAGCTCACACTGTAGAGGTGAGGTGAGAAGCTGCAACACATCATTACCTGAAAAGCCAATGGCTCAACTCCTCTCTTTCCTTTGAAATTTTAAAGTACAAATGCTCATTTATATCATTAAAACTAACATGTCAAAAGAGTTGTGATCATTGGAATTTTATTGATATATATGTTCTCATACTAAGAACTCTCTATTAGTGGTCTCTTTTGAAATAATGACACTGATCATAGGTTTCTTATAAGAACAAGGTTTTATTTCTGCCTAGAGGGGAATGCAGTGAAAAACAGGAAAGAAATCCAGTTAGCCCCATTTGGATGGTGTATATATGGATTCCTCTGGCCATTTTTGAAACTGGTTGAGCATCTGCTTCCCTATCATATTTTCTCCTGCACTTTGTTTCATAGGGGAATTCTCAGCACATGGTCCTCAGATGATTTCGAAAAGTCCAAAACCATCAATAATTATGCTTTTGATTTAATAGTAAAAAATCATGGCACAATGAGTCTGATTTCTTGTGTTATTGTTATTTGCGACAATACATACATTTAAAGAAATTATGATTCACTTAAACACAACAATGTGCAAGATGTTGTTTTAACTCCTTCACAAAAGTGAAAGTTATTTAACACTCATAATAACCTAATGAAATAAGTACTCATTTCATAGATAAAAGTGATGAAATAATTTTTTTTCATTAAGTTTATGGGTACATTTTAGGTATAAAATGCGGTTATATTCATCATTGGGATCTTGTATCTTTACATTAGTACTAAGGCTGGGAATCCAAACCAGGAAGATAAATTCCAAAACCCAAGGAAATAGTATGAATTTAATAAATATGTCTGTTGGATAATTATTCCTAGGGTCAAATAGACTATTAACCAATATACCTAATTTTTAAAATGTTATTAATATCTACGTGAATTGGCATGATTTTTAGATTATAAAGTTATTTTTTACTAACAAAACAAAAGAGCTAATAATTTTAGAAGTATTAAAATGACAATGGAATAATTAACATTATACCATTCTAATAAAATGAGTAGATGAGCATAACTACTAATTTGAAATCATCTAAGGTGCCACACTAAGTTATAAATAATTTTATAAATGTACCAGGTATACTAGAATTCTTATCAGTATTCTATTCCTGAACTACTCTTACAGTTTGGTAAAGTTACTTAACCTTCTTTCAGTCTCCACTTCTGAAAAAGAAAGATAAATAATTCTTATATAAGTTTAGGAGGCAACTCACAGAGAAGTAAATACAAGATTCCACACATTCATAGACTTCTTGAGTTATGCTTGACCTCAAGAGTTTATTTATTCTCCTGGGAATCAAGTTTCTGGTGGGTACATGTATTTTCAATGTTTTTCTGTATAGATTCCAATGGTACTGGAAATTTCTGTAAAGAATTAGACAAAAGAAAAATCTGAACAGTAAAACATTTATAGACTCCTTTTAAAAAAGTCATTTATCATTCAGTATTTATCTGTGATTTACACTGACCTATACTTACACTGTGTACTTCAACATTAAATGTTTAGATTTGGCTTTAATAATGCAGTAATTTTTCCCCCTTCTCTCTGGAGATGTATTTTTCCTCAACCTGAGAATTTCCTTGGCAATGTCTTCCTAAGGATTAAGTAGTTCTCTTTCTTGATTGAGAGGCACTCCTAAAGTATCTGACCACTTTACTTTCTCTATCTTGAGTTTGCTTTGTCTCATTCAGGTGAGATTCTAATGATAAATTTATCCTCTCCTCTTTCTTAGACTTTACCACTGGTTCTCACATCTAGAAGGATATCCCTTTTGCAAACTGAACCTGAATGCTGAGTTCATGCTTTGTTAATATACTCTGTATTCAATGATCTTTTATCACATATCTTGCATTTAATGCTAAGAGACTTCAGAATCTTCTATGGTCTATTTTTATCCCTCAAAAAGCAAACAACTTATTCTAAACACCAAGTAATTTTTATTCCCCTGTAATTTTAGTGGATAGGGATGAGAATGAGAGTAGAATTACAAAATAGTATACATAGATAGAAAACATACAAATCTTGAAAATGTAATGGATATAATGGGCTAGAAAGTAATAGAAGATTAAGATAAAATATTAAGGATGAATGGGCTAGAAAATATGCTAGATAACTAGATGACTGTTTACATCATTAATAAGAATATTAAATTTGGGATGGGGACATATTTAGTAGATAGAAGATTGTAATTATGTTGAACTCGAGTTACCAGCAATGCGATAAGTTGTGTAAAGAGGCATATAAATCAAAGGCATATAAACTGAAATCTTGAAACCTGTATCAGGTTTGGAGATACATGTATATATTTAACAAAAAGATGAGAATTGAAGTCATACAACAGAATTTTAAAAGAAAAGACTTTTACTTTCAAGAAAACAATATACTCAAAGAGATTATATTGAGTATTACTAAGATTTAGCTACCATAAAGGAAAGAATTAGCAAAGACAATTACCAAACTCAGAAAAAAAAACCTGGTGTAACCATAACATCATAAAAGCAAATAAAGTCTTTAATCTGAAGCATAAGATCCCCTCACTAAATATGTTTAGTATACCTATATGTAGAAAGAATTCACAGTATTTCAGTGACTAAAGTAATTATTTTAAGCTTTTTTGCTAATTATAATCAGAAAAAGGTTGTTACTACTATCAGTCAATGATTTTTTAAACTTTTCAACTTTATGACAGATTCTTCAGATACTGAATATTTTTAATAAGTCAAGATATAGTCTTATAAGCTGTGCCCACCTCCTGGTATAGCAGATGCTGAAAACAACAAGGGTATATTTGAGACATGTACAGCTAGGTTGTTTCCAAATGATGGTCCTCCTTATTCAGGAGCCACACTGTTGGTGGGAATCCATCTAACTTCCAAACTGAGCCACAAGTTTTACTATATTCATTGATACTAAGATTAGATCAAGAAATCCTGGATATTTATCTTGTCTGTATTTTTGAACTAGAAATTGACCCCATAGTTGTCAATTTATTGTGTCTCAGTTCCAAAGTAAATCTTTGTACATCAGCTATAGAATGGATATATGCCATTAAACTTTTTCCTTTTTTTGTTTGTTTGTTTGTTTGTACCAGGGATTGAACTCGGGATCTGGTGCTTGTGAGGCAGGTGCTGGAACCTCTAAACTAAATCTCCGGCCCAACTATTTCCATTTTTAAAGCTGGTAATGAAGGTTTCACAGTAGAGATTGATGGATAGATACTGTTTGGATAAAAGGGGCTTGCTTTCTAGTTGTGGCATATTGCTTGGACACCTGTAATATATGTGGCTGTCCCAGAGTCCAGCTCCTTCTTGTTGAGCAGCTTATTCCCATGAAGCTTCTGAATATAGGTTAGTCTCTAGCATTCAGGAGCCTGCAGTACAAAATGGACAGCAGTAACCATCTACTACCAACTTCCTCTCCCTCCAGGGACAGTTTTGTATTAGAACTTCTTCAGTAAGTTGGGATCCTAAAACAACTTTGCCAGGCCCTAGGCCAAAGGTGGAAAGCAAGTTGTAGCAGCACGCCCACAACCCATTCTCTGTTGTATAAGCCACGGTCCTGTCCTCTCTACAAGGTCTGGACCTAGTCTTAAATGATGACATCTGTGGAGCTTTTCCTTAGGGCTCAAGTCAACCATAGTGTTAGTGGCTGCTTCTTATATCTGTTGTTCCTATACATTTAAAGTTCTTTTTATTTATTACTCATCATTCTAGCCACTTTTTAATAATTATCTATATTAATATTCCTAGTAAAAATTACTGCATGACGTCTCTTTTTTGATTGTACCCAGACAGATTTATCCATTAAATAGCATCTTATAAATTTATTAAACATTATACCATATTAAAAACTCATATTTATGATTTAGTATAACTAAATAACATGCTTTCTCAAAATCTGTATCACACATGGATTATAGATCTAAATATGAACGCTAAAATCATATAGCTATTGGAAGAAAATATCAAGGAGCAAATATGTGACCTTAGAAAAGACAAAACATCCTTAGGTATGTCCATTAAAAATATATTAATAGTAAGAAAGGCAAATTATATTAATTAAGGACTTTGAGCTGATCATGTGCCACAAACCTCTAATCCCAATACACTGGGAGGCTGAGGCAAGGGGATTGCAAGGTGAAGCCCATCTGGGACAGATTAGCAACTTAACAAGAAATTGTCTCAAAATTTAAAAAAAAAATGTTTTCGAGACAGGTTTCACTATGTAGTTCAGGATGGTCTCCAACCCACTATGTAGCCTAGCCTGTCCTGGATCTCAAAGTGATCAACCTGTCTCAGCCTCCCAAGAGTTAGGATTCCAAGCATGCACCACCATGCCTGGGTCAAGATAAGAAACTTTTAAAAATGGCTAAGGATGTAGCTCGTTTTGAAAGCTCTGGGTTCAATTCTGAGTACCACCAACAAAACAAAACCAAACAAACTCCAACTTTTATTCATCGAGAGACACCATTATATGATTTAAAATATGCCAGCTAAATTGCATTCAGTACAAAAAACCAACTAAAAATCAATACAAAAGTTGACAAAACAGAAAAATGAGTACAAGACTTGGTGGGCATTTTGCAAAACAAGATAGTTTGTCAAATAGTCAAGTGTGTTCAACTTCTAAATCAAAAATATGATAGTATTATCTACTAAAATAGCTTAAAGAAAAAAGACAATATTAACTATTGGGAAGACTGTGGAGTAACTAAAATATCCATAAATATTAGTAACAACTCAAATTGGAACTTCTCCAGTATCTACTAAACTCTTTGCCAAAACCTACTAAAATAAATATATGGATAGTTCATCACCAGCATGCATGTTTATCTGAAACATGCACAAAAAATTGTTATTATAGCACTATGTATAATATGCATGTTACTATAGTTATTATAGTAAGTTCATTACTATTAGTATGTAACCTTACTAATCACTAGCAGTCAAATCCAAAACCAACCTGTATTATATTTACACAATCACATGCTATACAGTAAGAGTACGATGCTATTGTACACAAAAAGATGAACAAAAAGTAAAAACTAAAAGCTTAGAAATCAGCCACAGTGGATGAAATTCAACCTTTGACACAGAACATTTCTGTGAGGCTGCAACTGAGGGCCCTGGAGATGATGGTAATCATCTGGCTCTACCTTTGGGCGAAGTGATATTTAGGCTCATAATTTGAAATTCACTGTGGTGCACAGTGATGATTTGTACACTTTCCTGTGTTTTTTATAATATCGGGAAAAGATTTTAATAAAACCATAAAAAATATGATGGTTCTTTCATAGAATGAGGATAGTGTTTGCACATCTGTCCGATTCTCTGAAACTCCCTGGAGTCATATTGCTTACTTGTCATTAATTTTCAATTATTGATGTTATTTTCTAAGACATCTTTTAATTAACAGTAGTCCCTTTTTTGTATTAATTTAATTCGACCTATATACATTTAGTTACCTAGCTTACAACCTGAAGCTTTCCATTTCATGTGAAATAAAAACAAAAAATAATTGACTTGGAGAAAATGTGTCGATTCTCACAAAAAAGGCACCCAGCAAAATGTCAGATGTAACAACTTCTTACATCTTATCCCAATGGCTCTTGCTCTGTAGTCACCATTCAAGCTCATAGCAAAGAAAGGCAGAAAAAGCAAAGCCAAAAATTAAGAAGATCCATTAAAGTTCAAGTAGCAATAAGAAATATCAGAGTTTCTGGGTGGGAATTCTTTCACTGTGTACTTTTTAGTCTGTTTAGTTAGAACCTTGAGGCCAATAAATAGTTTAAATTCTAGGGTCTTGATCCCACAATGAACTGCATTTTCTGACAGAGTTGATATGGTGCTCAGTTGGTGGAATAATGTGTTGCGATGGTTGCTACGCTTGCAGTTAAAGAATGACTCACTGCTACTCCATTTATTATTTATGGATTACATAGTGTGCCAGCAGAGAGAGAGAAAAAGAGAACTCGCAAACTAAAATCAATACAAATAATAGCCTCTCACAAGAGAAATCCCAGGGGCATACGAAGCGCGCTCTCTCTCTCTCTCTCTCTCTCTCTCTCTCTCTCTCTCTCTCTCTCTCTCTCTTTCTCGTCTTTCCTCTGGCCATCTTTCTCACTTTTCTCCTTCCCCTGTTTGCTCTAAAAAAATATTTTCTATGGAGGAGCTTTTCACTGTTTTGCTCCATTACATTCTTTGTAAATAATCATTATTAATATTTTCTGCCTTGAGTTTTTCTAAATGACCCATTCTAAGTTAAAAATGGTAGGACACTAATTCTATATACTACCACAATTTGTAGACAATAAATGTGGACAGAATAAAACTTTCCAGACCAGGAACACAATAAATTAAGTGAATATTTAAATATGCTAAGATTACATTTTACTCTCCCTGACACTCTTGTGACACATTGTATTCCTTTTGCACTAATTTTATTAGAATTAAATTAATATGATGAAGTAAAATAAACCTTACATAATGTGTCTGTGTTATGTAATATATTTTGTTTAGTCTCCACATAAAACCAGAAGAAATTTTATTTTTCTGATTAGTATATCACATCAATAGTACCTCAGTGTTAAATAGAGCATTAATAGAGTATTCTGAAAGAAAATATAAACATAAGGAAATAAAAAATATTGTTATTAGAAAAAAAGTTTTATGAAAAGCAGTTTTTCCAATATTGCACTTCTATTTAATACAGTTTAGTAAAAATTTAAGTAGGTGAACTGAAGAGAGTATATGGTTCTAGTTATTTATATCTTTAGGAAAATAAGGTGTATTCAAAAATCAGAAACAAACTTCCAAACTATTCACTTAGTTTGTTGGTAGAAACCTCCTATCAAAACCTACATGAAGGGGAAAGGAAAGAAGGGAAAGGGAATAAATATAAGAAAAGCAAAAAATGGAAACAAAGTCTTTGTAAATAGGGAGGGGTGGAGGGGTTGAAGGGAGATCGGGGGAATGGGGAAGAAATAAGAACCAAGAAATATCATGTAAAGTTACAAATTCACAATGATTAATGTCATTATAGTGTACTCCTAAAATGTACCAATAAACTTATTGAATTTTTAAAAATCTACATAAAATAACAAACTATAATTCATATAAAAATAAATATTATATAAAATTATATTATTGTGGTTTAGCATTTAACTTGTACATGTATTTTGTTGTTGGGATTTTTGTTTACTTGTTTTTGTGACAGAGCCTCATTATGTAGCCAAGACCATCCTCACTCTCTGGCCTCAGCCTCATGGATGCTGAAATTACAAGAGTGTGCCAACATACATAGCTTGGCTTATATTCTTACATAGCTATATTCTTTATGAAGCTATGCATATTATCAGATTATCTTCCTGATTTAGTTTATTTCATCATTGTTAGTTCAAAATGAAAACCTAACAATATAGCCAAAAGTGAATGAAGCAAGTTATAAAGGGGTCTTGTGAACACAGAAAGACTTTGGTTTGCTTTTTGAGCAAGGTAGGAACCTTTTTTGACGTTTTTCACTCATGAAAAAAATAAGATTAAGATTTAATCTTAATAATAAGATTAAAAAAATAAGATTAAGTTTTAAAAGTTGTACTGTAACTCCTCACTAGTCAATGGAATAAAAATGTTGAAGAAAGAGAGAGGGAAATAGCAAGATTAATTGGTCAAATTAGTAGCAGGGGAAATGATAAACTTCAGTGGTTTCTTTATATTTAATTTGTAATTAATTATATTTAACTAAATTTTATTTTATATTTAATTTATATTAGTTTTTATATATATTTGAGAATTTACCACCCTAAGCAGGTTTTTATAATGGCTCAGATAGAGAACGTGGGAGAAAGAGTGGAGTTATAAAGACTACAACAGTTGATTGACCTGAATTTTAGAAGGATGAAGTTGCTCTTAAACATGATGAGACAAAGGAAAAACAAGTTTTGCTGAGAAACATTTTAAATAGAAATGTCAGTCAAGCAGTTTTAGTGTAAGGAATCTAGGTTGTAGAGGTGAGGGCTAGGTGTAAATTTCCCAAAAACATGTTAGGCACTATGCTTTTTATTGAATGTTATGTAGCAAAGACAAGTTTTTGAAAAATTTTGCTTTAGCATCTTGGTTTCTCCCAATAAGCTAAGAATATACACGTATTTAGAATGAATGAGATTTACAATCACTATTTTATGAATATTCCTATGGTTCTCACATCTTTCCAAAGACTAAGAAATCCTTGAAAAATGGATAAATAATGCCTAAATTTGAAGTCCTTTCACTATTTTTATAATAAAATGTTTTATCATTTTGTTATACAAATGTATATGACAATGTATAATTTTTATTCATCCCATTTGTCATTTTCCAGAACTTCTTCGTCACCTAATTTTTGCCTACCTAATTTCCTCTAAATTGTATTCTCCGACAGATTTTTGTTCTCAAGTTATAGATTTCAGATAATCTCTACCTTTGCATGCTATTAAACCTAAAACCTACCAATTCAGTCCAATTGAGATGAAAGGAGAGAGAAGGATGATTTATGTAACTAAACATTTTAAAATCAGAGTCTGTAGCATAATTTAACCTCACTGCTTTCAATTAAAGAAATTCAAGTATCAACTAGGTATTACATATAAATGTTTATTAATTATCATATTAAAGCATCTAACTGATCACCTCTATTACATTAGATTTATGCTACTTGCTTATCCCTTGGTTATTAAAGCTCTTGACATCTTTTAGGCAACAATTGCTACTGCACTTTTAAGATTATAATCTAAACAAGTAAAGCTAATACATATTTCAAACCAAGTAGTATCTCTCTGATTATTAACTATTTTGATCAAGATTATTATAGTCACTATTTATACCAATTATCAAAAAATTCAAAGGAAAAAATCAATTAGTGGGAATTTTCTAATATTTTTCTCTGACATTTTTCTAATTATTTCTAGACATGAAAATATATTCTGCACTTGTTTTCAAAAAGACATTATTTTGTTTTCCTTGAATGATCATTTTGCTTCTAGATATATTTCTAATAGCTGATCATTTGGCTTTGAAAAACAAAGGACTACTGAACAGTTTCTTGTCACATCTAAAAAAAAAAGTCCTTCTGAAAAGATATTTCAGAAAAAAAGATGGAATGAAGAAATGAAAACACCTCAGCAAAATGTAATCATTATATAATGCAAACATGTACTAACAAAAATAAAAATTCAAAAAGAACACATTGCTACAAAAGCACTTTCACACCTGTTACTATAAGATGTTATCAAAAGAGGCTGTAACCTCAGGCTCACAGAGGGAAAATTGACATTGGGGACAGAGTGGAGATGAGAATTATGCCACATTGTTCTCTTTTATTTATTAAAACCTAAATTCTAGGGAAAGAAAATTTGGATTTTATTTATATATTTATTTATTATACACTTGTTATTTTTGCCATCACAGTACAGTTAAAACATTAGTAGGTGCTAATACTTTCCTTAAAATTTTACACACATGTAATTTGAGAGAATAAAAGTAATTATGGAACTATTTTTGGTATAAACCATAAGTGTTTTATTAAAACAATATTTGACTCAACCATGTAAACCATAAATCTTAATGTTCATATCAATAGAGATTATGTGTTCTTTTACTGAGTTCAAATCAATAGCAGAAATAAATTAATGATGAAGTAGCAAAGACCATATGGCTAATTCAATTAAATTAGAGTTTAATTAGAAATAAACATATGCTTAACAGTATATTAAATAGTGAGGGCATACAAAAGCAGTACAGGGCATCTAATATGATCTCCAGATGCATAAAATATCATTAAAATACATGAGATGCACACCTGGAATAATTAAGGGGAAAGATAGCTGAGAGTTTTGGAATAACAGTGGCCTGAGGAAAAGGCTTAGAACCATTACTTTCAATTCAATGACCTTGGTCATATTACCTGAATTCCATAATCTTCACAGCCTCACTTATATAATGTGGGTGAAAGCAAACATATCAATTAGACACTTCCAGGACTGTGTAAGATCAGGATGTAAACTACTATGTAGAATACCTGGCATACTTTGAACATTTTAAGAGTAGAAATATGACAGTTCATGTCAGTCTAGGTGATAATATCTGTATAGTAAGCATATAGAGAAACAATTATGGAAAATACATTGCACCTTGTGCATAAACTTGAATTTAGTGATCACAATGCAGAATAAATATTCAGTGAGTGTTGAATTAATTACAATGATATTGGTTTTGGTTCTCTTTTCTATTTTACTTTAGTTCAAACTATTTTATATTGATTATGAGATTTCTTCTTAGACCTTTGTATTACTGGGAAGTACATTGATTTATCTCTAAAGATCTTTGAGTTCTCCAGCTAACTTTCTGCTACTTATTTCTACTTTCTTTCAATTGTGTTCTGAGAGAAGATGCTGTAAAATTTCCATTTTAAAAATTGGTTTCAACATGTTTTATGTCCCAGAAAGTGTTCTATCCTGATGGGCAAGGCATGTGACCTGGGTGTGAGTGTGTATTCCATAGTTGGGTACAGAAGTCTATACGTGTGTCTGATAGGAAGCGATGTTGCTGCTGAGTACAGCTATCTGCACTGTACATAGGATTTTCTTCTGTTTTTGAGTCAGATTTGTTAAGGTCCCTGACTACAGTTATGGATTCATGTTTTTTCCCTTGTAGTTTTCACCTCACATTCTGACACACTGTTGTGAATCACACACATTATAGTTTTCTGCATTTTCTTGAACAAGTCAGCCCTCTATCATCTTTCTTTATTCCTGATAACTGTTCTTGTTCTTGTCTGTTTTTCTGAAAATAATATAGCTGCCTCCTTTTAATTTTGATTAGAGTTAGTATGGTATATCTTTCTGTATCCATTTACTTTAATCTGTATGTGTCCTTAGATTTAAAGTGAATTTCTTGTAGACAACATATAGTTGGGTCTTGTTTTTTGAATCATTCTGACAGTCTGGGGGTTTTTTTGATGTGAAGGTTATTATTTCCATAGTTGGATTAGTATCTGACATACTTGTGTTCTTTTTTTTTCTATTTGTTACTCTTGATTTTTGTTCTTGGTTTGTTTTCCACATTTTTTTTCTACCTCTTGTGATTTTCACTTAACTTTTTAATGATTCCACTTTCTCTCATTTTTTAGTATATCAAGATATTTTAGTTTACATCTCTTTTATATTTCTAGTACAAGTTGAAGACTTCTAGGCTTTTTATGTGTAGGACTGTAACCTGAAAGTTATTCAAGTTTTCAGTTGTTTTTGGACAAGTTGTCCAAATAATTATTTACAGTGAATTCTGCAAATTTTATGTGCAAGAATATTAGGATTCTAAAAAACTCAGTTCTCTCTCTCTCTCTCTCTCTCTCTCTCTCTCTCTCTCTCTCTGTCTCTCATCTCTTTCTTTCCCATTTCTTTCTAGGTGTTCTCATACATTACTACAATTTAAATGTTCATCTTCTGATAACTTCTAGATGTACTATAACTTATCTATACTTTGTATCTGTACTTTTATATTTAATGAAAATATGAAATTGCCACAAAAATGCTTAGATTATTCTTCCTGAAGAGTTTTATCAGTATAAGGAATCACAATCGACCAAATCACACATTTTTTTTTCCAAATCTGAAAATTATCTATACTCTCATCAAACTTCATATCAAATTCAACAGAGTTTTACCAGATGTATCTTCAAAATAAATCTCAAACCAGACCTTTTCTCCCCATTTCTGCTATTATTATCTGGGTACAAAACTGCTGTAGGCTCTTTTACAACATAGACTATGAATTCATGTAAGAAATGTTCACAGAAAGCAAATATATAGATACAGAAAATAGATTCATGGTATACTGAAACTGAGGGTATGATTAATTTTGAATGTATATTAGGAACCTTGGGAGATGACGTATTTTCTGAAACTGATTCATAGTGATAGTCATACTCTTTGTTAAAGAGTCTAGAAATCATTGACTTGTATACCTGGTATGGATGAATTCTATGATATGCAAAATATTCTTCAACAAAGCCCTTGAGAAAAGACAAAAGCAATAAAACCTCTTAACTCTTTTTGGTTTTTCTAAACACACAAGTACAGAATGTATTCTACACTCAGTGAACATTATAAAAATCAAATTAGTCCCACATCTCAGTCTTCTAATAACATCACATAAATAGTAGAATGTGGTCCAAAAGTCCTTGCCTACTTCTTTGATTTTGTGCTGTCTATGTCCTTAACAAGATCCAGTTGTTTTTTACTTGTTTTCCTTTCTTGTATTCATGAAGCTTATCCCTGACTTGGACTCTTCTGTTTTCTTGTCTCTTTTGTAGGATCTTTCTCCTTTTAATAGCCTAAACTCAAAGCTCAGGAGAGATTAACAACTGTAGAACCCTTACTATGCAATAAACACCTTCTTTTTGTCCTTATTTATTTTTACTATTTATCTGTCTCTGAAATTCTTATTTCTGGGTTATATCTTAATTTGCTTCTTTAAAAAGAATGTGAATCAACCAAAGTAAAAGATTTTTCTTATTTCATGCACTAGTAAATTTCAAATGCTCAGAATAACATCTAGTATTTTCTAGGGACTTTGTAAATACAATTCAATAGAGTCACTAAAATTAGAAATGAAGCAAAAGAGAGAATTAAAAAGATAGCTTTAATTGTACAAGAAAAAAAAGAAAAAAGAATCTTAAAAAGTAACTATAAACCTCTTCCTAAATACTATGCCATCTTTTTATAAGGCCCATAATTTAAATTGTTCTTCGAAATGTTACCCATTGTAGATTTTTCATCTATATTCTTCATCATTATAATCTTAATAATACTACTTAACACTCATGGCATGTTCCATCTTCAAACTGCTTTATAAATGATAACTGACATCAATTAATTAGTCATTATCAATTGATTTTGTTGAATTAATCTCATTTCTAAAATTTCATTTTTATAGAAGTTAATTAAGAAGGTGTCCAAACAAGATCTCAGACCATATCTAATCATATCTCCAGTGCTTACATTGTGTCTCATTAAGAAATGAAAAATTCTTTTTTCCACTATATTTCTAAATTAGTACAGTTAAAATGACCTTCAGACAACACCTAATTTATTCAGTATCTCACTTTCTTTCCTAGACCTAAAAAGTTTTGAAAATGTTATTTGTTAATATATTTTCCTATCATAGTCCAACAGGCTCACAAACTGTTCTGAATAAACTCACTTTCTATTCTCTTTTCGTCTTCAATATACCCTGAATTTCCTACTTTCACTAATAATGGTTGGACACTATTTTACTTCACAGTATTTTTTTCTCAAATTTGTAATACTTAAAATTAATCAAAATCCACATCAATTCTGAAGTTTACATATTATGTTACATTGAGAATTTCTGATAAGTAAACTTTGCTTTCTAGGAGTTTTCATTGCTTAAAATTAGGTTAAATTAATTTCTTCTTTTTTCCTGAAATTTCTCAGCCACAAAACAGCAAAGAAGTTAAATGATGAAGATGCAGCAATGTATCTTTTATCTGATTTATTTAGAATTTAATGAATTTACATGCTTCATTAAGACAAATAAAAGAATGAGATATTTTAAGCAGTATAAAATCCAGAATAAACATCCTTATTATGTAATTTAAGGGTGAGTTACAGGCAAATAATGAAACTGAGTAGCAGTTACCAAATCCTAAGAAATCATATTTGTTAGCTCTTTCAGTAAGAAAACTGAGTCAAATTTGAACTAGTGTATGGAGATCAGTAGTCAATCCACTATAACTCACAAAGTGCCAAATAAGCACTTAGCTAAAATTAGACTTTTATACAGAAAAATATAAAACAATATTTTCTTAATTTTATGCTTTAAAAATCTAATTTTAAATTTGATATCTTATTTTGAAACTTAAATAACTATTCACAATAGAGCCTTAAGACTAATTTTAGGTAGGTATTTTCTTCCAATGTTGGCTTCTATAATTTTATTCACAAAAATCCTAGGAAAACAAAGAAAAATTTCCAAGTTAAAACATTTCAAGTGGCATATTAAATATTATTTCTTATTGAATGTGAACTTATTAAGAGCAATTGCTTGGTAAGTGTCAAAAATTGAAATCAATTTAGTTGAATGATTGAATATACTTTTTACTTTGTTATGGAAAGGACAATTTTTCTGAAATGTGGAACACATTATACTTGAATAATATGTATTCTTATCTTTTCCCTTTTGGTGTCCATTCAAATCAAGTATGCTAACAGGATTAACCTAAAAACATAGTTTTGAATATATGATAATTTGCTTAATTAGAAAGCAAATTTATACAGTAAGAGAGTAACTGGGTTGCAAAGAAAACCCAGAAAACTCATTTTTCACTTTTTTTTTTTTTTGGTACCAGGGATCGAGCTTGGGACATTGAGCTTGCTTGCGAGGCAGGCAGCAGAACCACTGAGTTCCCCAGCCCCCATTTTCCACTTTTTAATAGTAGCAACAAGTGTGTGTGTGTGAGTGTCTGTGTGTGTGTGTCTGCCTCCGATACTTGCTGTAACAAAGTACTGCAAGTTGGTGTTTCTAAAGCCACAGAAGTTTACTCTCTTGATTCTTAAATAAAGGCAGAAGCTTTTATTTCTGGGTTGTACTATTGAAGATTGTGAAGGAGAATGTTTCTTGCCTGTCTCCTAGGTTCAGGTATCCTTTACTACTATCCTTTGTGTTATAAACTCATAAATTCAAGCTCCACCTCTGTCATCACCTCATGCTCCCCGGGGTATTTCATGTCCATGTTTACCTCTTTTTCTTAGGGAAATTTCTTCTCATAATTTAGAAAGGAAACTATTCAAACCAAGATGGATATCTTAGGAAAACAGGTAAACCACATAACATAACGTATTAACAGTATAATTTTAAAATTGCAGTCTTTTTTTTTTTCAGTACTGAAATTGAACCCAGGACCTTTCCCTTGCCAGGTAGGCAGGGCACCACTGAGCTACATCCTCAGCCCTAAAATTTTACATTTAACATATTGTTTTAGTTATATCTCATTGCTGAAATAAAATACCTGACACTCTGAGTTAAAGTAGAAAAGGTGTATTTCAGCTTACAGTTTGTAGAGGTTTCAGCCCCTAGTCAGCTGGCTCCAAGGCAGGGTGGCATAGCAGAGGTGCATCACAGAGGAGAAACAGTGCATGGAAAGGCAGGGAGGAAAAAGTGAAGCAGTGAAGCAGCAGCAGCAAGCCTCCCTTCTCTTTTTATACCATCCATGCTATAAGTGTTGTGAGTGGTGCCATGTACACCAAAGGTCTTCCCATTATTCACACCCAGAACTATGCAAAACCAATCAGTGAAGTAATTCAGTTATCACATCCTTAATCCATATTCACACACATTTAATCCAAATTCACATAACCTAGATCCAGCCACCTCCAAATATCCCCACCTATGCATTCATGGGGGTTTGGGAAGAAATTGAGATACAAGTCATAACAAATATCATTTCAATATTTAAAGCATTTTATAGATACAATTCTTTAAATTTAAATAACAACTAGGAAAATATTACATAATAATTCAGAAGTTTTAATATTAATAGTATGAATAAGCTAGCACTATGTTTATCATATCTATTTTATTTCTAGAAATTCTTGTGATTACTAATGATTAAACAGTAAAATTGTGTTTAAAATTAAAATTTGATTGAAGAAATTAACTTAGATTGATCAATTGTAGATATTACAAGTGTTAACTACTCAGTTCCTACTCTTTCCCTATCTTATATGTTATTATTTAGAAAATTTAAACACATAAGAAAATTGAAGCTGTTACTTGATTCAGATATAAAGCAGGAGACAGATCTAAGACTTGAATGCATATTTTAGCCTGATGTTTGTTTTGCTACACTGTTCTTTGATAATTTTGCTCTTTGTTGTTCCTTTTACGTATTCAATCATTCTTCTATTCCTAGGATAAAAAAGTGTTATCTTTGGAAATTTCTATATTCTTTTCTAACTTGAAGGTTGACTTGCATAAGCTCAACTGGAAAAAGACAGCATGATAATATTGATAACATTAGAGTTGAATTGACAAAATAGTAATGAAGATTATATTATATCTGCATAATAGTATGGAAATTTTGACCTACAGAACAATGATTTTTTTCAAAGAAATTATTTAAGATGTCAGTTGGGCTTGTATTCATTATGTATTAAACTAGGCTGTGGAGGAAGAAGAATGTTCATCAAAATTGAAACCAAGATTCGTGTTATTATTACTGTTATCTATGAGGCCACAGTTCTACTTACAGCAAGCATCGTGTTATTAGAAAATGGGAGTTAGTAGGAGAGGAAGGATAGACAGGAGATTTTGTAGGAAGATTAAAATAGACTGTGGGTCTTCCAACTGGTCAGAAACTTTCTGGAGCAGCTTAAACTGACTATGATCATGATTATTACATTAATATTTACATCAGTCATGGGAACTATTTTGAAATATCATTATCATTTTTAGAAGGAGAAATCCCAGATTAATAATTTGTATACATGGCAAAGAATTCTAAAATAGGAAATAATGTTCTCAGAACAAGATTTAAATCCATTATTTTTTAAAGTATAGGAAAGCCAAAGGTAGACTTTTAACACTGAGTCATCCTCTTGAAGTCCTGTAGGGTGCTATTGCAACACAGTAAAGTAGTAAACATATTAGACTTTGTCTGATCATCTGGATTAAAAGTCTCTAGCTGGGGTACTTCCTATCCTCTTCCTGAATTTATGCAAGTTGCTTAACTTTTGAGTCTCAAAAGCTACTTAAAAATTCCGCTTCACCATGTTGTTCTGACAATAAAATGAGGCAGTATGCACATGAAAATGCTAAGTCTAACAGTTTGGCACATAGCATGCACCCCTGAAAACATTCAAACCAGTTCTTTATATCCACACATGCCTCCAGGAAACAAGAGAGCAAGCCACAGTTAGAAGTCTATTCCTGCCTTTAATGGAGCTCAGATTAAGTCTCAGAAAAGCAATGAGTTAACAAGCCTGTTGTTCTCAGCCTAGTATGCTTAAGAACATTAAAAAGCACCTGTTTGGCTCCTGATGAAAGTGAGGACTGCAACATGCCTAACCCAGTAAGTCCACAAGAGTCAGGATATTCCAGTAACAATTTCCTCAGAACAGGCTCTATATTTATTCACAGAAAGTGGACAGACTGCATAGGTGATAGATACATTTATTAGTGCATATTACTAAAAGCAAAATATATCTAAGAAAGTTCAATTATTTCCAAATGACAAAGAGTCAAAACTTACAATCATGTGCTATATTTAGGAGAACACTTGTAAATTATATTTTATCTTTTTCATGAGTGCCATTTTATTTACATGGTTTCTGATAGCTTAAAATTTCTGGAGGGCATACATTGGTGATAACCAGTGTAGATGTAAAAAAATATAAAGGTAAATCCTGTGTCGAATATATCATAGATCTATGAAAGTATTATTCTTATGAAAAGAAAATAAATATAAAAACATGAATGATCATATATGGTGACAATATATTAAGTTCTTTACCTGGGAGTTTGTATACGCTTTTATGAATTTGTATTTACACTTTTAAGAATTTATATTTTTAATTTCATCTGCTTTTAGAATTAATAAGCCCCATAAGTTTTCTAGCTGCTATATGAATATTGTAAAGCCTTACCTTAAAAGGGATAGCTTTCTAGAACGTTTCAGGAATGACGATGAACACTATTACTAACATACATAACCACACACATACTTACACACTTAACCCAAACAATTTCAGTGGCTTGGGTATAAATAAGGTAGACACAAGACAAGGAACATACAATAGAAAACAAAAAAGAAGGAGGGAGATAAAGAAGGGGGTAAGGAAGAAAGGAACATAGTTTAATCCAAGTTGTAAAGCATATACCTAAAGAAAAGTAGATTATGTATTTGAAATCTATAAAGAAGGACAGTATTTTCACACAAATTTTCTGTACACAGAAGACAAAGGCAAAAAGAAAGAGGAGGAGTAGACAAAGAAAGAGGAAAAAAAGAAGGCCAAGGATGAAAAATGAATAAAATACTAGTTTGGACAAAATTGGAAGGTGTGAATAACAACAATAGTAACCATAGACATTGAAGGTAGCTCTGTTCCAATGAAGAAAGGACAAGAGCAATGAAGCAAAGTCGATTTGAATGTTCTACTGCCCTGGCAGCTTACATATCCATCAGTGGGTATGCACAGGGACAGCACCTCTGAAGTGATAGACCAAACGCATTCCTTTGCTTTGGGAGCCAGCAAGCTAAGACTCTTCATAATGAGGCAGACTAAGTCTAGTTCAACAGGTCTTGAATGTCTTGCTCCCCTTTGGGGTAAAGAAACACTTTAAAAAGTAGTTAATCTTTTATGAACCCAAGTACTTTGGCTCCCAAAACAATAAATTTGCGAGCAAAAGGAGGAATTTTGGAGAGTGTTCAATAGAAATCATAACAAGGAAAAAGTTCTTGGTGAGTACCTCAATGATAATATGCAATGGATCCAATAGACAAATTACAGGCTCTTGTGTACAGCAAGTAAAGAATTGCAAGTGTACATCTGATGGTAAGAGAAAAAGCAACTAGATTTATTGACAATAATGGGCAGATGTGTTCAGGGCAGGTCCTTTAAACAGAATCTAAAATGAGGCACAAACAGAAAAGTGGTGTTGGGATGACAGAGAAACAAGAAGCAACACAGATGAATCAGGCTTTCAGAATTTAAAAGAATTATACACCACTCATGTCTCTCATTGAGCCTGTGGAGAAGACTGACAGACCTTAATGACAGAATGCTGAGTTCTCAGGGACTTCTAGCACACATGGCTGTCCCAGAGTCCACTCTGATTAAATTACACACATGAGATATACTTCACATGTAAGAACCTTTAACAAGTTTACTGTGAGAGTTAGAGGGACTGAAGGTCAGGTCATAAGATCTGGCAGGAATGTGCTCTGGCCTGGAGCTGTGGAGATTTTCTGGGTCTTTATTTCTGCTTCTCTTGGAATAATGGAAGGAAGAATGAATCTGAGGTGTCAGGTAGGTGGACGGGGAGTGGACCTGCCCCAATTGTGCTACTTATACTACCACCCAGAGGAGATTCTGAATAGAAGTCCAATCATGCTTTTGTAGTAAATTGTTTACCTTAGGAGTAAGGCAGTTAGCTAGTGGAACAGCCTGAGATAGAGTGGAGTGACCAGCCACCCTGATAAAAATTAGAATAGACAGTGAACTAGGTCTTTGGACAATAAATGAACTTTCTCAGGCAGTATGGAATATAGTCCACCCCCTAATAAAGGGAGGTGCAAGCACTCCCTACTAAGTTCCTGAATTTTGAGGAAATTATAACGGAAATTAACAAATTCCTTCTGAGATCCCAGTTTCCTTTAAACCTTACATTTCAAAGAACTGGTTTAAAAGTCTGAAGCCCAATTGATCATTTTAAATTCACAGACCCACTTGTGATAGGTGACCGCTAAACAATTAACCAATTCCTGTACGATACTTGCCTGTAAGTAATTCTAAATTGAAAGGCCATCAACCACCCCATTTGGGACCCTGCCTAAAAATGCAGGAATGATTCTCCTTCTCCTTATTTCAAAACAAAACCTCCACTAAACACTTTTGCCTCACAAAAGTCCCTGACTTAGGAACATTGGACTTGAAGGGTCGCATTAGGAACATTCATAGATGTGAACAAAGTAGTTAATGTCATGGAAGCAGATCATGTGTCTGCTGGACATTGTCATAGTTGTGCTTCTGTGTGTTTATTGTACAGTACTTACTCTACTTTTGAATGTGTATTTGGTGTTTTATGCTTTACATTGTATAAGGTGTATAAGACTCACTTTGTCAGACTTAGGAACAAATCTGACTTACAGATGGTCTCTGGGTATGGAATTCATTCATAAGTCAGGGACTTACTTTATTCTGGGTAAGAATCTTCTTCCTGGAGAGTACAGTCCTTATCTGTCTATTTTTACTCTAATCTTTTATTCTTTGTTCTTGTATTTACCATTGCATCTCTAAGCTTGTTTTAGCTACTTGAATTGGTTCTTAATGTGGGTAGGCTATTTATTTTCTTTTACATTTCTTAGCTTAACATTTCTGCTTAACTCTTCCATCCAATTCTACCACCCCTTGTTTATTCCACCAAAAATCCAGGTACAGTGATTTTAAAATATACACCCAACAGCCTGAACGGAACCAAGGGACAGCCAGTAAATGATTGTTGCTCAAGTGGCTAAGGGAGTCCTATCTTAGTTATTTTTCTTGTTGCTGTGACAACGTACTTAAAATTAAAGGAAGAAAGTTTTGTTTAGCTCACAGTTTGTAGAGGTTTCAGTGCACAATTGGCTGGCTCCAAGGCAGAGTGGCTTGGCAGAGGGGCAACACAGAGGAGAAGAGAGGAGAACCAATTCACAGCAAGCAGAAGAAAGCAAAAACAAGCAAGCAAGGTGAAGGACCCTAGTTAGCAAGACAGACTCCATATTGCTGCTTGACCCACCTGCCTGCCCTTTAGATGAACTCAGAAGGAGGAAGCTTAGAAACCTCCTCCCCTAGAGAGTCTCTTAGAAACAACAATTAATCAACGATTGTTTTACAAATGTTCTAACAGCAGGACATTCGGCTTCTGTACCTTTTGCTTGCTTTACTGTTCTATCCCATAGGGGGGCCTAGAAACTGTTGGCCTCAAAGGTGTATAAAACATGTTTGTCAACTCCCAGTCGAGGCTCAAGTCCGATGCTCTGCTCTGGTCCCCGCCGGTAATAAACTCCTGTGTGGATTTAATATCGGTCTCTGGTTGGTTCTTTCTCGCTGAGTGCAACACAAGGTATAAGACAATCCGCTTTCTGTCTTTTATATCATATCCAGGCTACTGGGGTTAGAGTGGTGCTAAATCAATCAGTGTACTGAATTTTTTTTTTTTTTTTTTTGGTACCAGGGATTGAACACTGGTCCTTGTGCTTGCGCGGCAGGCGGTGAAACCACTGAGCTAAATCCCTGGCCCAGTGTACTAAATTATTAATCACCCTTAATCCCAGCATCACACAGTCTAGATCCAGCCACCTCTGAAAATGCCCCAACAATGACCACAAGAGGCTCTGCAGGGACATCTAGGCCCAAATCATAACACGTCTCCAGGTGGGTCGCTCCACACTGATCATGTGGAAGTTACTAAGGAAGTCCCTGAACAGGCTCTACCCTTCCCTCAAAGGAGTCCATGGGCCAATGTTACAGATCCAAGTGACCTTGCCATTAGGACACTTAAAGAGTCATACAGGGCCACAAGGTATGGAGATTCTTAGGAAAAAATTAATAAGAAAGCAGCAGTGGTGCTTGCTTCTCTAGATACATCTGGTTGTACAATTGATCTCAACATGTTAGCATACTTGTGTGGGGGATGCCCTCCAAAGGGCCTCAGACCTGGTCTTCTCTCTCTCTCCAAATTTAGTATATGTACTGCTGAAACAAGCACTTCTCTTGTCATAGGCCCCAAGCAGGTAGCTAGTTGGAGTCCCAAGGACACCATGCTTGTCTTCTTATCTTTACTACTGCAATAACATTTCAGTCCAGTAACTAGGGAATGCCAAGAGATGTGTATAACATGGCAGCCTGAATTGTTCAGTTAGATCTTTTTTTTTTTTTCCTCAAAAGGCAAGGAAAGTAGTATGAGATCCCTTATGTTCAGGTTTTTATGGCTCTTTATCTCTGTAAAGGCGCAAAACCCTGTAGTACTTTAAAAACAGGTCCAAAGAAAAAAATGGTATTCATGATGATCCTATCCTCAGAAGTCTACCTGTCTCTCCGGGGTATGTATTCCTCCAACCCCCCATTTCCATCAGAAACAACACCCCAGGGAGACCAGTGTTTTCAAAAAGCCTGGCAGATTTGCATATGGGGTCTCACAATTCTGTGACCCAATTGCTGGACACAGCCTTTTCTGTGTTAAATAATCAGGATCTAGATGAGTTAAAAGGAGAAGGGTTGAGAAAAAAGACAAGCCAAAATTAAGGCTGTCACAATTAGCAATGTTTTAAGCACACCCAAGTTGTCCAAGAGAAAACCCAGGGTAATCAAAGATTATAAGAAAACTAGATCCTGTGTACACAACTATACCAAGTCACTGCCCAGGACCTGCTCTGTGTGTCAGGTGGCTGATGTGCCGGACTCATGGCATGGGGAGATTGACTATCCCCACTCCCAAAGAGAGGCTAAGCCAGCCCAAATCCTCCCCATCTCCCCACCCCCACTCTAAAGAGGACTAAAGAGCCCCAGGGCAACTTTCAGTGTCTCTGTCCACAGACATCTCTGTCTCTTGCAAGAAACCTGGGTGACCCTGGATTCATGGATGTGCAATTTCAATACAATGCTTGTGTTTTAACTTTCTTTTCTGAAAAACCTTCCTCTAGATTTACAGCCATAATTGGGGTCAGTGCAAACTCTAGTCAAAGCTTCTTTACTCCTGCTTTCATATGTCTATTGCAGGGCCAAAAACCTTGAGTTTTTCATTGTCCCATAGTGTTCTGCACCCTTACTAGGAGGAGATTTACTAGCAGAAATGGGGACAATTGTACTAAAGGCCAAAGCAGATTTAAACTTTTGAATGATGCCTGGGATGCCTGGCCATGCTTCTAGTCACCACTGAGATTACCACAAAGACTTGCACTATTCTTAATCCTCCTTCTTTGATGCCTACAGTATCAGCAGTTAGCCAGGCTTGTGAATAGGTGATTTCCCAGACCTATGGAAGCAGGCAGCACATCAGTGACCTTCCCCTCCAAGGCTCTGAGAAGGTGTGCTTCACTGACGGAAATAGGTTTATATGCAACTGTCAGTTCACATCAGGTCATTGAGGCTAATTTCCTCCAGGAGCCTCTGCTCGAAAAGTAGAACTTATGAGCCTTTACCTTGGCACTGATATTAAGCCAAATATACTTTTTGGGTGCTATATGTCCATGCAGCAATCTGGAAAAAAGGAGCTTGCTAACTAATAAACAATCATCTATGAAACTTGATAGAGGCAATCTATCTTCACAATCAGGTCTCTGTCATTCATTGCAAGGGATCCCAAAGAGATATCTAAAGTCTCCTCAGGAAATAAAAAGGTTGGTAGAGAGGCAAGAAGAGCAGCCTTACAGCCTCTTAAATCCCTAGCGTTTTTCTCAGTTCCCAAGGAACCATTAAACTGGCCCTTCCTCAAGAGAGGCAATAGAAAGCTATAAAAATCCTACATGGGAAATGTTCACTTGAATTTTCACAGAAATAGAAAGAAAGCTATTCCTGTGAAGCTCTGGAAGACCTGATGTTCCTCTTTAAAAAGAAAGACTGGGATTGGAAATATCCTTTCTAATTGTTTCTCTGTATGGAGCTCATGATCCAGGGAGTCCTTTTGGGTCCTGAGATCCGCAAAAGTCCTCTGGGCTTTTGTGCCCTTTGACACACAAGCCTTAGTTAGTTGTCCAGGTGGCCCCACCTTAATCTCCTATCTTATTTTGATTTTGTTAGCAGCAAGCAAATGAACCTGCATCTATGGGTCTACAGCCCAAAGGGCTGGTAACATTTCCACCAATAAACAATTGATTTTTTTTTCTAAGTAAAGGTAATTGGCTAAAATATTCTTTGTAAATTGCTGGATTAACTCCAGATGAAATATGATTATGAATATTAAAATAGCAGATAGGACTCAGAATGTTTAATAGGCAAAATATAATCTGTACATTCTGCAATTTCAACACTAGATGTTCTACTTTATCAAAACTATCTTATATTATCTAATATATATAAATATATAAATATATACTTATATATATAGCGACAGATTCATACTATGTCCATATTCCACCAGAATCTTTTAACTTTTCAAATGAATCACAGTTTAGAGAGGCTTACTTGAAGTAGTTTAAATCTGCATGGAAAAATATTAAAAAATTAGAAGGATCAAGTTACTTATCATTTTCTTAAAAATGTAATTGTTTTCAAGACCTTTGGTCCTTCAATTTCAGCAAGATCAATTTCTTTGTTTCTTTTTTAAAAATTGGTTCTCTTTGGGGAGCATTTCCGGATTTTTAATTTTTTTTGTAATTAGACTAACCGTGCAAGGAAATTTTGTTGAGAAGCCTCAATTGCACTGTTGTTTAGGGTCATAAACATTTTTCTGGAATTCCATTAAGAGATGACCTGACCTTTTTGAACATGGTCCAAAAGAAAAACTTCTCATATTATGAGAAGTTGAAAAGGGCAGTGAAATCAAGGCATAAAGAGCTAACATGGTCAATACAACTGATTAAGCATTTGTAATGAACTTGGTGTTTATCTTTCCATGTGCTAACTTCATATGTAGCAACTGTCATAAGGCTATTTAGTGCTATCGTGACATTTCTGCTTATCCAGATGTCATATAAATTCAATTAATTTCAATAGTATCTAGGTCTTCAAAGACCATATGCTATCTCCAGGGAATGCTTTTGTAATCTACTTGCCAGATGTGAAATGAGAGCAATGACCCAGCAATTTTCTAATTCAAAATTACAGTATATATGATATGATATAGTGGAAGAATGAATATTTGTTTCACTCAGGATATGATGTAAGCATGTAAACCATGTAGTAATTTAGATCGTGTTACATTACACATGTTTAATTGAACCCTAACATTACATATGTGCTTTGTAACACAAAATCTAAAATCCAAAAGTTTTCAAGTTATTGCATCTTCAAACATTTGTGTAACTAGTACTGCAAAATGGAACTTTCAAAGTTGGATTTCTTTTCCCTTAAAGACAAGTGGCTTCTCTAAACTTCTTCAGGGCTAGGATATAAATAGCTCTGCCCACCTGGCCTCAGCCTGGATGAATGGACAATATGCAGATGCTGGCACCAGGAGGTCAAATCCACTTTCATTCCCATAGGCACAGGAGGGAGAGTCCAGGTCCGTGAAGGTATGAAGCAAGCCTGAACATGTCTATTATCTAGTATATTTCCCTCCTGTATAGTTTCTTGCTTTAAAATGTCCCAACACACCTGTACAGAGTGAGATTGTGATTTGAGGCAAATGGATCCCTCCATCTTCTCAGAGCTAATTTTGAATACCTCCCCAAAACCAAAATAAATACACTCCTTTAATTTGGTCAGTAGCAATTAAAAGAAATGGAATGAATGTATGAATCTAAGTGGCTAGTAACATTTTCAAATTATAAGATGCTTTTTTTCTCAGACTAGTATTCTGCTTTATATTCAAATTAAATCTAAAGTGATTAGTAGCACTTAAATTAGAGACTCTTCCTGTGATGACATTGTTAGGTTGAAAGAAAATTGAGTTAGGAAAAAGAAGTTTGGTTTGATGAAGTACAGTTGCAAAATTGTATGTTAGTGTCTGTGTTTATGATTTGGAAAATAACTGGGAGAAAGAAGTGTCATTGTATTTTCATTCAAGTCTTTCATACTGGAAATCTTAATTTATTTAAAAAAACTGGATCCATGAATGTATTACAAATCTTGGGTTCTGTTCAGTTTCCCTTAAAATAGAAAGATTCCAGCATGCCTATTTTTGTCTCCAAATGCAGAAAGCCACATTGTCATTTCTCAAAGGTAAAAACCCCACCATTCCTCTGCCTGAGGACTTCATTAGATTTAAGACTGAGATCTCACAGTTGGGGACCGACCGTGAATCCCTTGAAAGCCAGAAACTCGGCTTATCTTTTGTCTACATTTCTATTACAGAGACTGTTGTTAACCTTTCATTCCCAACTTGAACCTACTTAATGGTGTTGCCAACCAACAGCTACACTTCAGAGGGCCTCCAGCAAAATAAAAACTGTATTTCACTTCTTAGGTGTAGGGTACATTTCCAAGAAGAAAGGTAACCTGATCTTTTAACATTCTGTTTGTGCTTGCAAATTACAACACATATGCATTATGATATTCCTTCTGGGAAATAAGCACATGAATAATTTTGCAACTTTCAGAGGTGATAGAAATATTTCAAATTAGAGTCTTGAAATAAAAAAAGCTCATGGCCAAGAGCATTATCACTTCAGAGTGGGAAAAGAGGTTTACTAGTTACTAAATCAATAACAATAATAGGATTTGATAAATAACTTAGATACGCTTTACTGAATCTTTTCTTTTATTTCCTTATAAGTAATTTTCAAATTGTCAAGTATGGTAAAAATGTAACCTTTCATTATATAAGTTAAATTTTTCTGGATCTTTATATACTACAAACACACACCAGAATGCTCCAGGTTTATATAAAAATGCTCATAATTACTTATTTAAACCAGAACATAAATTAAGAATTTTCTTTTTAGACACATAAAGATTATGAATGGAGTAGGCTTTTTCATTGTGACTGAAAGTATGATTTCAATTTGTATATAAAAGTAACAGAAGCCATTTAACAAAATGGTTCTTTGCTGTATATCCTAGGTTTATATGCTCTATTAAATACATTAACTAACATTTTATTATTGATATTTTGATTAGTTATTACCAAAGATGAATTTCATTTCAGCAAAAGTTTATTGTACATAGTTACTCTTATTCTATGGTAATTGTTAAGCAAGTATTCTACTTAGTATATATAACAAATCAGATAGAAAACATGAAAAGGAAAACAATAATACAAACATTTATTTTTCTTTTTATTTCTGGTCCCTTTTTATAGTGACATCCGTACTACAACTATCTTTTCAATGAAAAAGAAAATTCTCTCCTGTCATTTCAGATTATCACAAAACAAATTGCAGGAAGTTTTACAATAAAACTGACTTGTTATTCATGGACTTTGCAAGTTTCAGAAGCAAATTCAGTATGTAAAATTTCAAGTCTTGCCAGGCAAAAAGTATATAAAATTCATTGTGTAATGATTGATGCTTTATGACAGTACAGAATATTAACTCTTCTTGATTGTGTTGATATTCTAAATAACTAAAATTGTCTACTTTAAGCAGAAAATACAGTAATTGGCATAGGAAACAATATTGCACATAAACACATTCCCCTGTCCAAATGACAACTCAAAAAATTTGTTGAGTGCACAACATACATAATAAATCTGAAAACTATAGAAAGAAAAAATACAAGTTTAACTTAGAAGAAAACAAAATCAGTTAATCAGGCACCCATACATTATGTATAAACAAGCTAAGGACAAAAGAATCAAGTGACTTGCAAGAGTGCTAGAGCCAGGCTTAACTATGGGTCTCACAAATTGCATTTCAATTTTCTTCTATATAATTCAAAATATAAAATTGCTGTATTGGATTTTACCTGAAGATGTATGAAATTTACTGGAAGTGTTAGGCTCTGCTATTTACTCAGCTAAGTCCATGTTGTCTGCTCTGCTGCAGCATTGCCAAAAAGCAAAAACAGATTATCTCCCTGTATGAAGTCACCTTAGTTTTCGTTTTTAACAAAACTCAATTATTACTACATTTGATTAACCTTATTAATCTTCCAGCATAAATCATTCACTTGAAGCTTCTAATTTTAACCAATAAAAACTTTCCCCATGAAATTAATGAAACATGAATAATAATAATAAAAGTGATATCTAGGGTTATGACTAAGTGATTATGTCAATAACCTTGTTCAAGAAATTCATTAAAGATATGATAATTATGTTTGCAATACTCTATCACTTTTTCACCCAAGTTGAGAAAGTGTAGCTTTTCCCTTAAGGGACTAATTAATTATTTGAATCTGTATAATATTCCTGTGGTATGACTTGTTGTAAGAAAAATAAAATATAATGCTGTGTGGTTTCAAAATTGAACTGATGACATTCATTTGAATAACACAGAAGTCTAAAGACAAGTTATAATATTTTACACTGTACTAAAGTTAATTTTTAATTGCAAATTAAAAATTTTATAAGATAGGAAAATCGGATAAACATCAAAAATCAAAACATCTATATAATATTGTTTCTCACAGAAAGGGATACCAATGACCTTTGGTGCATATTATTCCATGGCTCATGGACAGTGCGATTTATGTATTTTAAAATTTAAAGATAGATATTCTCAGGTAAATCAAATTTATGTTCTGATTTTGGAGTTTTCAGATAAATAGCATGAGTGCTGTGGTTGGATGAGTTTCTCAAAGGTCCATGTTCTAAAGATATGGTCTTCCAGTTGGTGCTATTGGAAGGGGAACCTTTAAGACTCAAGGCAGTGGAAGGTTTTAGCTTATTGGGACTTGCTCTAGAAAGAGGATTTGGGCATTCCAGACTGTTCAATTTTTTTGCTTTTTGCTTTTTTCCCATTCCCCTCCCCTTTCTTCAACCCCTCTTCCTCTCTTTATTTACAAAAGCTGTGGTTGCATTTTTTCTTTCTTGTTCCTTATTTTTTTCTTGTCCCTTTTTTCCATTCCCCCGTCCTCTCCTTTGTTCCCAATCTCAATTGAACATATTTTCCTCATTTCCCAATATCTATTACACATTTTGTTCTTTATTTACACTTTCAGTTTCTCACACCAGAGAAACCATGCTCCCTGGCTCATCAGGTGAGGGAGTCTGCTCTGACCCACGTGTGATGTGCCACCCTGATTAGAGGCCCATAGAAATGGGTCAACTCTTCTTTGGAAATTCCAGAACCATGAACTAAATCTTTTATTTTTTGTACATTAATTATGTATTTTTTGTAATATGAAGCTAATATAATTAGATATTCAATAGAATACTGAAATAAAATGTATATTTTGTTTTAGATTACCTCAATATTTTAGGTCACCTCAGCCTCTCTGGTACTTTTCAGATTAATGAATAGATCAGACTTGAATTATTTGTGTAGTATTACACCTAAAATCAATTATTTTCTTAATATGAAATGTATTTTTAATGAACCAGGTTGTTTGTGATCACTATAATCAGTATAATGCCAGGATTAATCAGTGAAATGTGTTAAGCTTTAACATGTGAAACATGACTCCAGCCTCACCTGAATTCGTTACTGATAATGGAATAAATTGTTACCATATGACCTGACTCATTCTTCTCTCCACCAGATATGTCTTGTGGCAAAGAAAAATAAGTTATTATCTAAACAGATAATCTTCCAGAATCAAATAATATTTCTAGGTATATTATTAGAAAGATTAAATGACAATGGAAGGGATTATGTCATTATTATGCCTGTGGACAAATATTGTAAACTTTTTACTGAAAATAAACAGGTTTTGTTGAATAAGTCCTAGAGTCTCTTCTGTTTTTGAAATATACTTATTTTTTGTTTGTTGTTCCTCTGAATAGTTCTCAATTTAATTTGCCAGAACACTGCAGTATTCTGATAATGGTCACGAACAGTATTATTTATTTAGTAAAATAAATTAATTAGGTTCTCTATAATTGTGGTAGCCATAACGAAAAAATCAATTGGAAGTTATTAAGAGATCATAATTCTATTTCAGCAGGCTCTACTATAATTCAAACTTCATGTTAAGTAAATGGAAACATTTAATTTCAGAAAGATTTAACCATAGTAACCATTATAATTAGCATAGTTGTAGCTACATATTTGTCACAAGAATATTGGAAAATACCAACCATTTTGAATGTATAACAGCAGAAGAACAAAATGTGAAACTTGCAGATAAAGCACTCATAAAAAGAAAATTGTCTTCCCAAATGTCAGTTAATGTTTGATCAAGTGTAAAGTTGATCTGTATGTGCAGAAGAATCATTAAGGACCCAGAAAGAAACCAGATCATAAGTATATTCAGGTGATTGCCCATGCAAGATATTTTAGATTTGTGTCAGAAACTCATCTTTAAATACTTAGGTTAAATAAATGCTCATCAATTTGAATTTAACTTAGGTCTGAACCACAATAGGAAAGCAAAAAACAAAAAAATAGCTGCTGATATGTATGTGAATCTTAAGTCTAATATGGTACTTACTAAAAGAACAAAACAATAACACAAGAGACACTTAAAAATACCAAAACAACAATTTTTTTGCTTATATTTGATTATATTTAGAGCAACAGTTTCACAACATATAACAAAAAACAATTTGTCAAATAGACCTGTGAGAAGAATATTCTTTTTTCTGGCATATTATATTTTTAAAGTTAAATTGAGGACAATGGACGAGTATATTTACTATTTTGACTAGCCATTTATTTTTGAGATATTATGTTAATTTGGAAGAATATTATTATTCTCTTGAAATTGCCACTACTTACCTGGTTCTGATAAGATTAAAGATTTCTTTTAATTATTTAATTAAACTCAATGCAAAGAAAAGATTTCAGAATATTATTTCTAAGTTATAATTAGAAACAAAGTTTGTTAAAATTATATCTGATTGTATATAAAATGTATCGGAGTCCATAGTTTGAAATTCCTCAATGTGTTATCTACACAGACATAAATATTAGTTTTAAAGTATCAAAATGAGTAAGAACGGGAAGGGAAATGTGAATGATTGCTCGTTTAGCACATAAATTTGATTAGCATTCATGATTAATAAATAGAATATATGCAGTAAATGCATACAAAAATACAGTGTTTAAAGCAATTACAATATATACAGTTTAAGTTGAAAAGAATACAAGTTCTTTCATAAACGAAACAGTGTTGTCAATGAAGAACATTTGAATTGACATAGATCATGAAAACAAACTGCACAAGAATTAAAATCAATATATTTTGTGAAACAAATATCAAGACTGAAGAGCATCGAGTAAATGATTTAAATGAGGACAAATAGTGATCTCATATATGTGTCACACTTCTGTGAGGGAGCAACTCAGGTACTTGCATAGTTTTATATGACAGTTTTTGAAAAAATGATCAACAGTATAGAGTAAATGAGTGTACTAGGGACACAAAAATAATATACCCAGAACTACACACTCAGAAATAGATAAAATTATGACAGAAGGAACAAGTTATTCAAACTAGTAATTCTGGAGTTCAGTGATACATTACAGACTTTTAAAAAATATTTTGCAGAATGATCACAGGTATTCATTTTTCATGTTAGTAACTAGCTCATCTTCTGAAGGAAAGAGATTTACTAGAGGACAGTGTTGTGAAAATTGCTGCAAGCCATTAACAAATAAATGTATGCCTTCCAATATCAAATAAAAATAGATAAAAGCCTCAGTAATTGGAAGATAATCACATAATACAAACATAGGGAAAAAAGTTTGAATAGATATTTTATTGCAAAAAGTATAATAGTGACTAATAAACACAAAAATGTGTTCAACATCACTAGACATCAAGGAATAAAGATTTAAACATCAAAACTTTAAAACAAACCCACTGAAAGGTCTAACATTAGGATTGATAATGCCAAATGTTTAGGAGGATACAGAAAAACTGGAATCATCATTCATTGGTGGTGGTTTACATAAAATATGGTATAAACACTTTGAGAAGTTGTTTAGCATTATATTCTTACAAAGTTTACATTAATAATAATGATTCATCAATTTTTCTCTTAGATGTTTATCAAAAAGAATATAACTCTCTCCCCTCCCCTCTCCTCTCTTTCTTCCTAACATGGTCTCTTCAAGTCAATAAGTTCCCCAGGCTGGAGTAGAATTTGTGATTGTCTTACCCCAGCCTCTAGTGGGATTACAGGTTTGCACCGCAATGCTGATTGATTCTTTTAACTTTTTTTTTTTGTATCGGATTGAACTCGGGACCTTGCGCTCCTGAGGCAGGTGGCAGAACCCTGAGCTAAATCCCCCGCTCTTTTAACTTTTGAATGAATAAAAGTTTTTGTTTCCCACACTATACAAAAATGTTCAGTAATAAAATAAAATATGCTACTGATATTAAACTACTATATGTGTGAGACTTTAGAAAAAGCTTAACTATAATAATAGAAATCACATCAGTGGTTTCCTAGGATCAAAGAAGGTGATAAATAAAATGAGGCCTGAGGGCAAAGTATAGTATAACATAAATGATTTCTATCTTAATTTTTATCTTAATTTCTATCTTAATCTTGTGGCATTTTCACAACTGTATACAATAGTAAAAATAATCAAATTCTTCACTTTCAAGAACATTTTAATTTACGTACTTAAAGATTCAACTGAGTTAGAAATAAAACTATTTCAGACTCATTACTTTTTGTGAATGGAAATGGGGAACTTATTACTTGAAATTTCAAATTTGATCTGTAAAATTTGCTATAAAGCATTAAACACATACTAAGGAGCCCCGTCAAGTTGAATGCAATACAGATCACTTAGTTATATAACAAATAATTATTTGAGTTCAGACTCAGTTTCTGCTTCTTTTTGCTTTATAAAGTGGAACTCTGAAACACACTGAAAACAACGTATATTAATATTTACTTCCTTAACAAAATAATCTGTTTAGCTTTCTTCCCTCAGCTGTGGTTCCCAGATGGTCCAAGAATTTCTCAATGCGAGGAAAAAAGGTACTTTTAATCACAATGAAAAGCAAATATCTTTCTTTTTTTACTTAATGAAGAGCAAACACCTTTACTTTCTTTTTTTAACTCAAAAAGCAATGTTCTTGAGTCACCTTAATATGGACTTGATAATGATCATTCTTTTTACAATATATGCACTGTTAAACACAGACACTGATGATCAAGTCATTACATAATTGAGGTACTACACAATTATCTCAAGTTATTATGGAATAAAAGGGACAGATACTTTGGGGAAAAGTCAAACAAACTGCAAGCATAAAATTTCAGTTTCTTCTCTTCCTATAACTTTTACAAGATGTTCTATTAGATTTTAAATTTATTGATCTGTCTTCTACATTCTTTCCTTTTTTGACTTCATATGAAAGAAGTGTCATTGGTTATTACAAGGAGAAAATTTTATTTTAAGAAAAGTTAAATAAAACCAAGAGATTAGATTTTTGAAGTCAAAACTTTATCTTGATTGAATAAGATTTCTTACAACTGAACATGAGGTATAGCTTTGTAAGTACATAAAACATTTAAATTTTTGTTCATTTTTAAGGGACGAATCTAATTCAGAATAAAGTTTTCATATGACAAATTCTGTTATATCTTTCATTGAAATAATTTGATATTTTAAAAATCTATAAAGATTTCTGTACCTTCCAGTGCAGTTAAGCAACTTTGAAATTCTCTTTCAGTGCCATTATCATTATCATTCATGGGTTAAACCAATGCAAAAGCAAAAGTATAAAAAACAAAGTTAATAAACTTTAATGAAATATGCATTATTTCATTGTTTTAAGGCCATAGTTAGTTAAAATTAGTGAACCTCAAGGAAAATTCCTGAACGAAGAGTTTATTTTTGTAAATGACACATAATAATAAATATGAACATAGAGAATATCTAATTTCAGGGACCAGAATTCTACTGATTGCAAAACTATATATTACCATTGAACATGTATTTATTAAATGTCTATTACATTTGAGAAAGTAGGTTAATCACTTGAAGGGATATAAGGACCAAAGAGAGCCTCTATGAGTCTATACTGATCTTTCTCTTATTCAATGAGAGCAACATTAAATAAAGCCAAACATCAACCATAGAATATTATTAGAACAAGTGGCCAACAAGAATAACATCACATTTTATAACCATTTAAACATGCAAATTTCACATGATGATCATGAAACATAAGATGGTGACAATAAAGTCATAAAGATATTAATGAATAATACTGAGTAAAGAGTAAATAAAGAATGTATATAAGATAAAAATACATGGGTATATTTTTAGTTTTACAAACTGATTTTTAGGGTACATGTGACACTCTCCATAATTCACCCAAAGAACACAGGGAAGGGTCCTTAATCATAACACCGGAAGACTAAACTATTACTCTGCCTTTGCCTAGCTTCTTTGGTGTGTGATTTTTTTTAAAGTGATTAAACAGTGAACTGCTGATCCCTGATTTCTTTCCTCTCCCAATTTATTAGGCCACATGGATTTAGATACTGGATAAGTAGAATGGCTAAATCTCTCATTTAAAAAAGAATATTAAATATAAAATATGATATTAATTAATATGCTAGAACATAATCTCATTGACTACTATTGTACTGAAACAACAAATTTTCTCCAAACTGACATTTTAAAATAATTATATAATATATATACACACACATATATATATATATGTAACAGGGATATAATTACTCAGACAAAAATAAATCAGGCCCAATAGAAAAATTATATAGAGAGAGGATTTACTTTTTTAATCAAAAACTTAGTAAAGTATTTCTATATGTTGACTGACCATACTCATTCATTTATTCATTCTTTTAAAAATGTTTATTAAATATATATTGTGTATAAAACATTGGGTTACACACTGGTGCAAAAGAAAGAGTCCTCACTTTCAAGAAACTTATGGTATAATTGTCCTTTTACTTGTGCACAGTGTTCTATACATTACACAAACACCTCCTAACACATAAATTCCTATATATATCTCACAAAGTTGGTCTAGGATAATGTTCACAGAAAGTTGTAACAGAGAACTGTAGAACATGTATTGTAAGGAGAAGAAAGCAAAGATAGGGAATGGCAAAAAAGTCTGCCAAAAGATATAAAGGTAAGTAATGGCACCATGTTATATACCTCAGCAAGGAGAATAAGGACCAGATGAATAGCCATGTGTTAGACATTTTAATTATAATAAAAAAAATCACTCTCCAGTATTCCCACCTTTGAAAATAAAGGATAAGATATATTGTCATTTTTTAAAAAATTGATACAGGTGGAAGACTATTTTTCTTAGATATTATATTTTTTGAGCCAATCTCATATTGTATTTAATAATTTTAGTATTATATTTTAATTGTAAATTTCATTTGTATCAAACTTTTAAAAACTATAGTCAAAGGAATTGTTTTATTTTTTTTTTCAAAGGAATTGTTTTAATAATTCATCAGGAAGAATATTCTGTAGATTCTGTTATGAAATATTCTGTATAAAAACCAAATTTTATATAATTTTATATAGCATAATTTAAGATTTAACCTGAGTAGGCAGGTACATTAAAACATTTATAACTTAACAGAAATAAATAATTCTCTTAATACGCAGTTGTTAACCATTTTCAGTTTCTAAGGGTTTTTTTCCTTAAATTCTTTTATTGGTACATTTTACGTAAAAGATACATTTACATTTATCATTGGGAACTTGTAGCTTTACATGATGTATCTTGGTTGTTATTTTTTCCCCATTCCCCTGCCCTCAATTCACCCCTTCCACCCTTCCCTATTTACAATGACTTTGTTTCCATTTTTTACTTTTCTCATATTTTTTCCTTTACCTTCTTTCCTTTCCCCTGCTCCTCCAACTTTCCCTATGCTTGTGGACTTTTTCTTCCTATTTCACATTGTCAATTATTCATTTTAATCTTTATTTACACTTTCAGTTTCTCACACCAGAGAAACTATTTACACGTGCGTATCCTATTTATTTCACTTCAGAGTATGGCCTCAATGTGCATCCATTTATCTATAAATGTCTCTAGTTTGTTATTTTTATGGCTGAGTAGTACTCCATTTTATTTTTTAAAAAACCCCACATCTTCTTTATCCAGTCTCCAGTTGACAGGTACTTGGGCTGTTTCTATGCTTTAGCTATTTCAAACTGTGCCACTATACACATGGGTGAACATATACTGATGTGGTGTGATTCTTTTAATTCTTTTGGGAAGATACTGAGCAGAGGAATAGCTGGGTCAAATGGGACCTCTAGCCCTAGTTCTTTGAGATATCTCCATATTGATTTCCACAGTGGTTGCACCAGTCTATACTCCCACCAACAACGGAGAAGGGTTCCTTTCTCCCCACACCACCACCAGCATATGATATTGGTTGATTTCTTGTTAGTAGCCATTCTTTCTGGGGTGAGGTGGAATCTCAGTGTTGTTTTCATCTGCATCTCTCAAATGACCAGTGACGTTGAACATTTTTTCATATGTTTATTTGTTGCTTTTACTCCTTTGTCTGAGAAATGTCTGTTCATTTCAGATGCCCATTTTTGAATTGGGTCTTTGAATTTGGGGGGTCAGATTTTTTCAATTCTTTATATATTCTAGATAATAGTCCTTTGTCTGAGGTACAGCTGCTAAAATTTCTTTCCCATATTGGTTGTCTGTTACTCTGTTGGTGGTTTATTTTGCAGTGCAGAAGCATTTTAATAAGATGAGATCCCAGTTGTTGATTCTTTCTGCTAGTTTCCATGGTACTAAGGTTTTGTTCTTGAAGTCTTTTCCTATGCCAATGTCTTCAAGAGTTTTACCTAACTTATCTTCCAGCAAGTTTAGTGTTTCTGTCTTAATATTTAGATCTTTAATCCACTTTGATCTTAGTTTAGTCCATGGTGATAGGTATGGGTCTAGTTTTAATCTCTGGTAGGTTGAAATCCAGTTTTTCCAACACCATTTATTAAATAGGCTATCTTTCCTCCTTTGTCAAAGATGAGGTGGCTATGTCTGGAGTTGTTTCTGCCTCTTCTAATCTATTCCACTGATCCTTGGGTCTTTTTTTTGCCAGTACTATGTTGTTTTTATTACAGTGGCTTTGTAGTATAGTTTATGCTGGCCATTCATGGCTTCCATCGTGTTTCTGAGCTCATCTATTTTTTTATATGTTGCTGTTCTAGAGTTTCTAATCATGTCTTTCACTCTACTCACCATCTCTGTAGTTATCGGGGAAATTATTTCTGTTTTGAATTTTTCCAGAGCCTCATTCATCTATTTTGTTACTTCCTGTGCTATCAGTTCAGGGTGTCCAGGTGTTTGATTATCATATTTTTCCTTGTTGTTTCCCCCAGAATTTCCCTTTGGTGAGCTGGAAGTCTGGGTTTGTGTCCTGCCAAGGTGTCTTCTCATTTTTAATTCTGTTGTTGGTGCTCTTTTTGGCTTTAATTCCTGGGATGATACTTCAATATTTCTTATTATGAGTATCTTTATTACTTGTGTTTAGAGCCCCTATGGAGTGATTGCTTCTCAGAGATATCTTCCAGGTATAGCACGACTTTTTATGCTTTGAGTCTCTAATGACTCTTAGGCATTCTCATTTTCAGTATACCAAGGAAGACAACTGGTTAGATCAATCAGAACATCTTAGCCCAGTTGACACAGTCAACATCAACAATAGCATCAAACACAGCTTAGAAAATGATAATTTGTGGTAGCAGTTAATCTGTCACCTTTAACCTCATGAGCTAGATGAAACTCTAGTGCCAGCCTGAAATATGTTTGTAGTAAATAAACCCTTAAATATGGCAAATTTACCCTTCAGGATAAGGATTTAGAAGGGGTTGGGGAGGGAAGGATAGAGAGATAGAAGGAGAAGGAAAGGTTAGAGGTGAGGCTAGAGTACACGGGAAGATCATGCAAATTGTGGGAATTTGTTGAAGTCAGGAGGAAAAGACAGAGCGAAAGAACAGAGACAAGTACAGAAAAAACTGACAACAATAGGGAATCTAGAAATTGCTTCACCTTCCTATAATAGTGACAGTCAAAAGGATAGACAGAGAGAAACAATTCAAAATAGAATAGGAACAGGAACAAAGAGGGAGAGAAATGTAGAGCCAGAAGGGAGAGAGAGAGAGAAAAAGAGAAGGAAAAAAATATATATATAAAAGATTAAAAAAAAGGTCTCCCTCAGGATATGTCTCTGCTGTCCTGGTAGACAATGTGGGCAGAAGTGTGGAGGTCTAAGTTAATTAGTCTCAGCAAGCCAGCTGTAGTCTACTGAAATTCAGGCTGATTTCTGGCTGCAAGGCCCAAGTTGAGGTCCCTGACTTCCTGAAAGATTAAACTCTGCAAGGTTCTGCTGTCCTCTCCCCCTAAGTTCCAGCTTTTCTGCCCTCTAAGTGAGTCAGGGTTTCCATGGGAGGTGCTGATACCACCAGATTACCAACCACGATAGTTCAGTGTGCTTTTATTGTAAAGATTTTCTGTACTTTCCTAGGGGGGGATTTTCATTGAGGAGCCTCAGAGAACCCTTCTGTGTTGTTCACTTCTGCTCTATCTCCTGGGGCTCTTAACCATGGCCTTTCCCTCCCCCTGACACCCCTCCCTGACCGTGTGCCTCTGTTGTGTGGGTTCAGATACTGCACAGCCTTCAAGGTGAGGTCCAGATGGGCTGCTGCTGGAGTCTGAGGGATGGTTCCGGTGGGAGTTTCAAAATTTTTGAAACTTTCAATACATTAATGTTCAAAATAATATCACTTTTTGAAATACAGAACTATAATTGTGCAAGTTTTAAATATTTATGAGACTTTGATGAAAATTCTCTACATGAAGAAAAATAATAAATGTTGTAATGACAATTCTTATAATGGTCTCTGTGACAGTTAAATTTATATTTCAACTTTGCTATGATACCCAGTTGTTTTGTTAAATATGTCCATGTGATGCTATGAAAGCATTTATTTTAGATATGGCTAACATTTAAATCAATAGGCTTTAAGTAGTGCAATTACCCTCTGTTGTGAGTTGGCTTCATCTGATCACTTGAAAGCCCAAAGTAAAAGACTAACGATCCTGGAGGAAGAAGGAATTTTTCCTTCAGACTGTCTTTGGACTCAGAATAAAACATTAATTCTCCTTTGAATCTCCAGCCTGCCAACTTGCACTACAGATTTTGAACTTGTGCCCTCAATTGTGTAAAATCAATGCCTGCCTGTATCTGTCATTCATACATATGCATATATATATATATATATATATATATACATATAATGTATAATGTCTACACACAGTTTGTTGGTTGTTTCTCTGGAGAATCCTACTACAGTCTCTCATATATAAGCCATATGTATTTATATTTTTACTCAAGAGATATTTATTAACCTACTACTATATGGTTAGCTCTGAAATCTATATTGAATGTAAAATAATGAAAAATATCTCATGGAATTTAAAATGCAATAGTTAGTCAAGAACTCAAAATAGTCATTACTAATAAAGACAAAGAAAAGACTATGTCTCAGTCCCTGATCTACCTTGACTTCAGGCAGGCTAATCCTTATTTTCCAAGTATACTAACTGAAATCCCCCAGGTTCATTTATACCTTTCAGAAATCAATTCTTGTTTATCTTCCCACAAGATGTTTTCGGAGAGCAGAAATGGATATTTTAAACATAGTACATGTACTCAGGTCCCTCGCACCAGCCCTGCACAGCCCTCTTCCCACAGCTGAATGGAGCTGTTCCTTAGTCTAAGAGACTTCTGCCCTTGGGACGCACTCCTTGACAGGCGAGGGCTAATGATTGACTGACCTGGATAAAGAAGGATCACCACTGCCTTGGTTCTGCTAATTTTGGGGGTACTATTCACATTGCTGAGAATGATTGTATTCTGATGCTATCCTTAATTTTCCTTTCCCCCTCTGTGTTTCTCACTCCCTTTCTGAAACCCTCCCTTAATAAGTCATTTTCATGAAAACGTGCAGTTCAGATTTTATGGACACGAGCTAAGACATATCTCCTTGTGGAGAATTTATCTAAGAGCTATTCTACATCCCTAGATCTCTGTTACAGATGGTTTCCTTGCTGATCTCACTGCAAGCATGAAGCAAGAAACTATTTCTTAAAGAAGGCATTCCATTATAGACTTCCCACAAAGAATTGTCTAGGTCTTTAGTGCTAGTGTCTAGTGTCTAGTGCTGAATTTTTAAATGATTTATCATTTCCTATTCACCCAAACCAGCTCCTTCCCTAAAATAACCCCATGTGACCAGAGTCATCATCAGCACTCCTCTTTAGTGACCTTCTCTTTAATTATTTTGGGAGTGAGTCTTGGTACCTGTGCCAGTTAATATTGTCAATTTGGATCAGAGAGCCCTAGAAAGGGGCTTAGCTAATGGAAGGTGATACTCCCATAGTTGACATTGCTGTTAGGAAGTGGGAACCAGTTGGAGAAACTAAGGCATTGCCTTTGGAGTGTGCATCTGGTCTTCTCCTGTGTTCTGCTTCCCTGCTACAATTAAGTCAGAAGCTTTGTTCCCTTACATCCTCCTGTCATGATGTCTTTGCTATAGAGCTAGACAACCATGGACTAAAACTCTGAAACCTTGAACTAAATTAAACTTCTCCTTCTTTAAGTTGTGAATGTCAGGTATTTTATCCCAGTGATGGAGAGTGTCAAATATAATACCCATCCTAGTGACCTTTTAATATTCTGTCATCTCAGTTACCTCCATTACTTGGTCTCATCAAGTTTCACCCCTTTTAATGTTACAAGTATTAACCATTTGGAGTCACAAAGAGAAGGAAACAGCATGTTAATTGATATTTATCCTGAGGTCTAAATTAAAATTTTAAAGTATGATTTTAGTAAATACATTAATGAGACACACCACCATTTTCAACTCAGTAGAACAAAGACCAAATATTAGTGCTGTGTTGAAATATGAATAACTTTAACTAAATAAATATTGTTATATTGTACTTTAATCAAATACAAGATGTTTAAAATTAGGTCTAATATTGGAGATTATATTTAACACTACACATTTCCCCTGATAATAAAAACAGGGTGTGTTATAAATGTGTTATAGAGCAAATTTAGAAAATGCATATAGAAAAGTAGAGTGTTTACATAGTAATTTGTGAATTAAAACAGTCATAAAGTTTTAAAAGATGAAAATGCCAACATAAAAGTGATAAATTGAGAATGTAGTTGGGAAAATTATTGGTAAAAGGCTTTTGGCACTTTGAGTATCAAGGTAATAATGCTATTTTCATTTGTATTGAGTGCCTGATGTGGGTCAAGAAAAGAGATTGTGTTGAAAGTTATAAGGGCATAGAGTTTATTACATAAATCAATCAACCAATCAACAAGTATTGAGTTCTAAGAAGAAAGAAATAAAGCACATAAAAGATGACCTTTTAGTAAATTTCTCAATTATTCTATTTATAAGTTGATAAAATTACTGTTTGTGTTTTTTTTTTTCTGGGCAAGAAGCTTATTGTCTAAGGTAGTCATATATTTTAGCCTGGCCTTCTCTGATAGGCTCGAAAAGTGTCCTAAAATCAGATCAATGTATTAATTAAATCTAATCAGGAGTCTCATGTATGAATAAGAACATGTCAGAGAATACAACCTCCCAGGAAAAGGTAAATAACACTGTATGACAAGAATGGAGGGCACAGGGAAGAGTTGGAAGATGAGATGAGGCATAGATATAACATACTACAAAAGTAGAATATGCTTCCTAAGTGAATTTATTTTATTAATGTTGCTCAAAAATGTCATCAGAATTACATTGCATATAAATTGTTCCAAAAGAGATTTTATGATCATTAAACATTGAAAGTTAATCAATAAGGAATGGGGAGACTCAAAAGGTTTTCAAACAGAAGATAGAGAAGTTGGTGATCAAGAAAAAGAAAGAAAGAAAGAAAGAAAGAAAGAATGAATGAAAAAAGAAAGAGAAGAAAGAAAGAAGAAATTATTGCTGAATCAAAAATACAGAACACAGAATAAATTCAAGTTTCACATTAGAGGGTTCGAACATTAGAATCACAGATTTAATTCAGTACTGTTTTTCTATGTTTAAAATAACCCTATAAATAAAGCCAGAAAAGCATGTTTTAGGTGAATTCAAGAATTACTAAAATAAACACACTCAATTAGAATCTTTAATTAAATTAAATGTTAAGACAGTTATATTTTCTTCTTTCATGTAATTCTTTCAGAACACATTACTTTTAATCAATTTTGATTTTATTAAATTTCAATTTCATTTAAATAGTTTTTTAAAATCAGTTAATTTAGCTAATTTTCTACTTTTAAATTTAATTGGATTTTTCTTTTATTTGGTGAGGGATCAAGGAAAGAGAAGCAAGTTTTGATGATTTTAGTAGCTAACACTCTGAAAATATAAAACAAAATTAAATTCTGAAGGTGTGACAGTAAAACAAAAACTATGTTTTAACTTTTCACAATTGATTTTTTTAAAATTCTGGAACAAGAAATCTAAATCACAGTGAGTTTCTAGCGGAACAAATGGCTCCTAAAAATACTCTTTTAATTGACACAGAAAACATGCATGCAAAGCCTCTGGCTCAGATGGAGTCCAAGCTAAAACATCCAGAACTAAACGAAGAATTTCTGTACATAAAAAGTCCTTCCAACAAATAAAACTAGTCCTTTAATATTAGGAAATCTGGAGGTAAGTGGAATTTTGGGGTTATATTTCCTACATTTAAATATAAATGTCCCCAAATTATGATTTTTCTGCATTTCTACAGTGGTGCAAAAGCACACACATACAAACATTTTGTTTTTCACTTTCAGTAGATTTTTCAGCAAATGACATGAGATATACAACAATCCATTATAAAATATGCCTTGTGTTAGAAGATTGTGTCCAACTGTAGGCTAATTTAAATGTTCTTGGCATATCTACATTAACTTAGGCTAAGTAAGCTATGATGTTCAGTAGGTTTGATGTATTTAAATGCATTTTTCCCTTAGAAATATATTCTATGAATTATGAAGCTGTTGGTAGCTAACACTTCAAATATTAAAGATTATTTTGCACCTATATTTAGATGTTTTGCTATTAATTATAATTCAAGGTAACCTATTAAGTCTCTGTCATTTTTAAATGATCTACAGAAGCTTCAAGATAGCTTAAAAGAATGTGTGTTTTACACATGAATAAATGTCATTGAAATAAAACAGGTAACAAATTTCCAAGTGAATTAAGTTTAGTATTTAGTACTTCTGAATACTTAGTACTTCAGAATGGTTAAGAATGATGAAGGCAACTATTTTTCCTGAAGCAAAGAGATGGTAAAATTTACTTCTTGGAATTCCTGGCTATGAACTAATTTATAAATTTCTTCCTGATATGATTGGCGGACTATAAGATGCCTATCTAGAATCTATGCTTCTCTATAGTCACATCCCAGCACAATTTCTTTCCCTTGAGTGTGGACTATTGGCCTACTGACATGGACATCACATCATAGAATAAGATTTGAAAGTTTAGGAGTGTCCTGCTTGTCTATTACTTCCACAACAAATTACCATAATCTTAACTACAAAATCAATGAAAATTTATTGTCAAATTGTTTTCATAGACCAGGAATGCAGTTATAATTTAGCTGGGTCATCTGTTCTAAAGCTCATGATCAGAGTACTGCAAAGGTCTTTGGTTCTAGTCTGATATTAAATCAAGTGGTGGGTAGAATTCCATGCCTTGCAGTTTATAATTGAAGTCCTTGTTTTCTTCATAGTAGTTAACTAAGAAAAGCTTTCAGCTCCTAAAGATTCCTACTTAGTCAGTAGCAGTTTAACATTGTTTCTACTTTAAATTCCCAGTCTAGCAGGGTGATTCTCTTTTTTTATTGCCTATGTTTGCAGTACATAATGTTTAGATTCATCATGGGCTATTGTTACATAAACATATTGCATCTTGATCCTTTTTACTTCTCTTCCTCTCTTCTCCTTCCCATCTTCTCACATCTCCAGATCCCCTTCCTATCACCATAAGTCCATCTCCGTTTCCTAGTATCTTTCTTTTAATTTACTCTTTAAATTATTAATAGTTTGGGTTTTTCATATAAGAAAAACTATTCAATATATAACCTATGTCTGATTTATTTCACTTAGCATATGGTTTCAAGGTGCATCCATTTTCCTACAAATGACTCAAATTTGTCCTTTTTATAGTTGAGTATATATGTCACATTTTTGTATATCCATTCTGATGACAGGCATATAAGCTACTTCCATAATTAAGCTATTTTGTGCTGCAACAGACATACCACATTTCTCTGAAAATAATACCTAGCTTGATAATAATCTCCTTTGAAATTAGAGATAAAAAATGCCAGCCTATCCTTGCTTTACCTGCCTTAGAGTAGCCACTGAGCAAGAGAATACAGAAGGCAAGTATAGGTTGATTGGAGCTGACATTTTTGATCTCTAGTTTCAAAGGGTGATTATTTCCCTCTAAGTCTTATTTTCAGCCAGAGGGTGGATATGCATATACAACTATAATATGATTTATCTTTTGAGAAATGTACACTTATTTTGATAGTGGTTCTACTAATTTATATTCCCACCAACAAGTAGAGGGTTTCCTTTTTTCCCCATGAACTTCCCAGCATTTGTTATATTTTGAGTTTTTTATGCTAGGCATTCTTTCTGCAGTAATATGCAATCCCTTTTTTTTTTTTT
>NW_004624769.1:10775784-10821686 GCF_000247695.1 Heterocephalus glaber
AGAGAGAGAGAGAGAGAGAGAGAGAGAGAGAGAGAGAGAGAAACAGACATTGCTGCATGAAGTACTTGGTGCATAATTAAGTGGGGCAGTGTGTGTTACAGCCATAAAAGATCTCAACTTTACAGCAGCTTATGGTGAGAAAGCATTAGTTATTGAAAGCATCGGTGCTGCTTGGATTCCTGAAGTTGAAGTGCTGGCTCTACTACTCAGTAACTGTGCATGCTTGGGCCTGAGTTTCCTTGCCAATAAAATGGAAAACTCAGCATCTACCCCGTGGCCGTTGTGAGCATTAAATGAGTTACAGTGCGTGGCACTGCTGTGAGTATAAATTGTGCTATGAGGTTGGATAGGTGGCCTTGTCACGCCCACAGGCCAGATATCCCAAGCAGCAGTTACTGGGCACTGACCTGTGTGTCTGACACTGCTCAGCAGGAGACTGACACAGATTGTTTGGATAGGAAAGTGCTGAGCAGGTGAGTGTTTGGTGTTAAGTGAAGTTCTTAGGAGCTAGGTTAATTCATCCTAAGGAAGGCTTTTCTAACTGCTGTGATTACTTGTAAATGGGGCAGACAGCACTGGAAGTCAGTGGCAAGTGTTTAGGACAGAGACTGCTCAAGGCACAGCCACGTCAACTGAGAGTGAAGGCACAAATGTTCATTGAGGAACTGCTGTGTGTGGATCACTGTGTGGGGGCCAAACGGACGCTGACCTCTTGAGAGGGAGGACTGTGTCAAACATCTCTATCAGGGAGTGAGGCACAAACCTGGCTCCACCGTGCTTTTTTTTTTTTTTTTGGCAGAAGACGGCATACGAGATCCTGGTAGGTGACTGGAGTTCAGACGTGTGCTCTTCCGATCAAGAAGTTCACTTGTTCATGAAGATTTAATAAATGGTTGAAACAATTTCATGATTCTTATTCAAGAATTTTTTTTTTTTTTTTTTTACCGGGGATCGGACTTGGGACATTGAGGGTACAAGGCAGGCAGCAGAACCACTGAGCTAAATCCCCAGTGCATTTATATTCTTGATATTGTCCTCTGTCTGAGGAGTAGCTAGCCAAATTTTCTGTTCATTATTTAGGCTTTTTCTTCACTCTACAATTTGTTTCCTTTGCTGTCCAGAAGCTTTTAATTTTATATAATCCCATTGTTGATTTTGGGGGTTATTTTTTATGCAATTTGAATTTTGTTCAGAAAGTCCTCGTTTATGCTAACGTCTTCAAGAATTTTACTAATATTATCTTTCGGCAGATTAAATGTTTCTGTTAAAAATACTAGGTCTTTAATCCAGTTTGATTTGATGTTATTTGATTTGATTAGAGATTGAAGTTTATTTGGTTTCATTTCAGCATTCTCAGCATTCCGTCTATCAGAGAAAGAATAATATCTTAGGGTGGATTATCATGTAAAATCTGCTCCCATCATGAAAAATCCAAAGGATACTCCTTTCATCATGACAGTGGGAAAAAAAAGTGTTTATAAACAGAGGCTCAGAATCAATGAGCTATTCTGTACTGGATCTGCTCTGTATGTTGGAGATTAGACTGAAAATTGTTACTTTCAAACTGAATGTCTTACTTTCCCATCACTGGGCACAATACCCAACACTCACAATTTAAAGGAAGAGAGGTTTATTTTGACTCATAGTTTTAGGGCTTCAGCCTATGGTTGGCTGGTACACAAATGCAGAAATGATATAGTGGAATGGTCTGGTAAGGAAAATTTCTCCCTCAAATCATGGCCCCCAGAAACAGACAGAAGTGGGGAATAAGGGACAAAAAAGACACTTTTCCTGGGCATGCTCCCACTGACCCAGCTCCAAGAGCATGCTCAGGTACTGAGCTTCATCAGTAGATGAATCGCTTGATGAGTATAGTTCCCTCTAACCACCATCCAAACATATAAAATATTGGGGAAATATTTTTGATAGTAATATTGAGGTTTCTATACAAAAGAGTGATGATAAGATAGGGTGACAGACATCAGGGGGTAACATGTCATATTCAAAGCTAAGGTAGGTGTGGTTGCCGTAACAGACTGTTGAGCCTGAATAATCTAATCAATAGGTATCAGTGGCCTTTCTTCACTGATGATAGCATTCTCAGAAATTAAACCTACTAAAGTGTTACTGTATGTATATTAACAGAAAACTTTAGGTGTAATAAACAAATGTCTACTTTAAAGCACCAAAATGGGGAATCAAAGGACTTCAAATGCATTCTCAAATGGACCTGGGCTATGAACACTGAATCCCTTCAATGAAGTAGAAGCTGCTACACTCTTAATCTTCCTTCCAGAAAAAGATTCTCTATCATTTATCAGTGAGATTTTAATGGAAAAAGGGAAATATGCAGACTTTTCAAGAATTATCAGACACTGACTCTGAACTGATACCAGACTTTGAGACTCAGTACATCACGGTAGTATACCAGTCAGATTAGGGCCTAGAGGACGAGTAAAGTTTTGCTTCACATACATTCCACAGTGGTTTCAGTTTCCCTGAAACTTGCCTTATTCCTAGGTCTTGTGACAGTTAAACTGAGTTGTCAAATTGAATGGCTTCAGAAACACATAGAGGATTAGAAAAGTTTACTCATGCATGTGTCATTCACATGTGACCTTAAGTACTATATCTGGCCTCTGACCCCTTTCTCAATTCCCATTTCTGATTCCCTTTGACATGAACTGAGCAGCTTTGCTCCTCCAAGCTCTTCTTCCTTAGAGGCATCCAATTATGGACAGAAATATAAGAAACTGAAAGCCAAATTAAACCTCTTTTGCTTTATGTATTTTGTCCCAGCAAAGGGAAAGCTGACTAATAAAGCTCATTGGTTCTGGAATGAACAATTGAATATATTTACACTTAGAAATTAAAATTTTTTCCCACTTTGATTCCTTGACCTGTAAAATGAGAATTATTATGGTGGAGAAAGACTAAATAAAACCCACTAATACTGCCTCTATCTAAAAAATATACCTATATTATACAGGAATTGCAGATAATAAGGGTAGAAAAATTCAGGGTTTTTTTTTTCTGCTATGATCCATTTCAACTTGTATATTTGGACTAGAAAAAAGACAAATGAACCTTACAGAATGAAAATAGAGTATTGTAAATTTTATTATGTAATGAGTCTGATTGCAATTCTTATGCAATATGTGGTTTGGTTGCATGAGGAAATCAATCCATCTGTTGGTCCCTAGCATAGAGCTAGTGAGGAGGTGAATAGTTTTTAACTTATTCTTGTTAGTAAAGACCGTCAGAACAAGTTGGGTTCTTCTAATATAAATTCACTTTATGCTTGCAGGGATCTGGGTTGACTTTCCCTTCCACAATTCAGTTCCTTAGCCCATTACATGCATGACACTGAACATTGTATTTGAATAACAAGAAGTAATAACTAGTCTAGACACATTTATAAGACACTTGCATGCCAAAAATTCTGGGACCTGCTACCTCACTGAAATTTCCAAGGATCCACTGGTCTGAGATATACTGAGATAGTCTTTCCAAGGTGAAGGGTAATTTGCTACATCTAGATGGTCCTTCTAGCACATTTAACTATGGTAGATATTGTCTCCAAAGTCCAAAGAATCTCACTAAACATTGTGCCCCTAATTTAATATTCTTACCCACTCACTGAGTTATCCAAAAAGCTGTCATTTTTTTTTAATGTGGAGGTTAGATTAGAGAAAGCTCTGCAACATGTCTAGGCTATTGTGTAAATTATTTGAACTATGGGCCATACAACCCAGAAGATATGGTGGTATTTAAAATGACAGAAGACACAATTAGATCTTACCATTAATTACTGTTCAAACTTAGAGTATTAAAGCAATTCTACACCATTTGAGAAATAGTATCTGGTTATTTTCTGAGCCTTAGTGAATGTTACATTCTTGACTATGGGAAACCCCGGTACCTGATACAGAGTATTTAAATAAAAGAGTATATAGTAAATGTGGATGGACATACAGTACAGTACTGCATGTACAAAAAGAGGTAGCATACATTCTTACTGACTTGAATAGATCCTAATGGCAGGAGTAAGTGAAGAATGTCCCAAGGCCTTTGTTCCTGCTGCATTATTTTCTCTCTTGATCTACATTTAATTCGTTTGGTTTGAAGAGAGTTCTTCACGATAAACAGGAATCACCCCAAATTAGACAAGAAATGCAACTGAAAATTTGGTGATAAAGAAGTCTAGAGAAGTGCTATGGATTTATCTCTGAATGGATACAGATGTAAAGATATCTGTGTGCCCCATATTAAATACACACTAAAGGATGGCCTCAGCAAGAAATATTTTGATAATTAAGTGGAGAAATAGGGTGGTTCATTTTATGACTCTCTTGAGTAAAGCGGTCATGACAGCAGACAGAGGTTATGAATTTAGCAGCATAGCATCACATTCACCAAGACACTTTAGTTACAGCCATGGATAAATCCTCATTCTGTCAACAGTAAAGACTAACCCTGAGCTCCCTAAAATGACACCAAATCCATTGAGGCTTCACCAATTACTAAGTGGTAGATTGATTACATAGACTACTTCTAATATGATAGCTGTACTTTTTTTTTTTAAAGGAATGGATAATTACTTTGAATATGCCATTTCCTCACCTCCCCTAACTACCATCTTTGTATTACATTGTATTTTATCTACTTCCATTGCATGTCATAGAACATGGCTTCTGAACAAGGAACTTCCTTACTTACATAGCAAACACAATGTAACAATAGGTGGATGGTTATGGAAATTTGGTGATCTTATAATAACCACCATAATCTGGAGACTATTAGCTTGGTACAATGATGAAATGGTCCATTGAAGACCAGATACAGTCTCATCTAGGCACCAAGCTCACCCAGCTGAGGTAGTATCTTTCAGCACATACAGTCTATATTTCATTAAACAAATTTCTCCTATTGCTAGGATCCATGGGTCTCTGTGTCAAAAGGAGAAACAAAACTGATTTGTCTCACTATTATTCCTATTTAGACATTAACAAAGCTTGTGCTTCTCATACCCACAATTTTAGGGTCTTCTGGACTAGGGCCTCTTAGTTCCAAAAGAACATAAATAGACCCCAATTTTTTTTATTGAACTTGAATTTACACCTCCACATGGTCTCTGTAGCACCTCCTTTCACTGAATCAAAGAAAAAAATGATTACTGTACTAATTGGGTTGAATAATAGTAACTATCAAAATATATTATTTATTTTTAATATGTGTGTTTTACTGCACAGTATTGTATAATAATAGATATACCTAGATTTCAAGACAGCCAATAGGCCTATTCTTAGTATGCCTATGCTTTTACATTGAAAGTAAATTGGAAACTATGCAATAGAGTTCAGGCTGCAGTGCTAATGGCAAAGATCTTTCAGAAATTCAGATTTGTCTGAATTTAGTAAGAATTTATCTAAGTGGTTATTGAGGCCAAAGAGAATATGAAAAGTAGTTTTGAAGAAGAAAGTTATAAATACCAGCTATGAACACATGACAAGTTGCAAAAACAAAGATGGCTATAATTATGAGTATTTTTTCTTTATTTTGGTATAATTGCACTTGCACATATTTTAGCTGATTGATTTTCTTATCTTTCTCCCACTCTCCTCTTTATTAGGTAAAATAATATGTGCTGATAGTAATTATTATTATGTATTAGTTATTAAGTTACAGAATATCAATTCAGAGAGGAGGAGAATAAATATCACCCAAAGACAAAAAAAAAAATAAGAGAGGTTTTACCATCTTTTGAGGAAACATTTATATGTTTTCAATTGTATACAGAATTGTTTGGTGTGAGGCAGAAGTGTGACTCTTACTGTCAATATAGAATATGCATGACTTAAAAAGAGGTGGATGGATACCAAGCTAATAGAACGCAGAGTGATGGCTTTGTAAAGTATTACCTTGAGTAGGCTGAACAACATGCTCCAGAGTACATTTCCTTGTTTAGTTCTTGTTAGGATGAGCCACAAAAAAGTATTGTGAACTTATAGAGGACAGAAGTAAATCAGCTGCCTTTTGCACTCAGGCACATTGCTGATCTGCTGAATTACCCTTTGGCAGCAGGTGAGACTGAAATTTTGTAACATCTTAAAGAAAGTTCTTTGCAGGGAGGAGCTGGGCAAATTTACCTCCATAACAAAGGTCTTTACCTTATTGAAAACATATCACTACTGTTGAGTCAGAAGACATTACCAGACTCTAGTCCATCTTCAACTTCTGCAGCTTCTATGTTTGTTTCCAGTTTATTCAACCTCCCACACATACATCTCTATCCATCTTCTCTTACCAGTTGTCTACCTGTCAAGCTCCAGCATCAGATGAGATGACAACAGCCACACATAAACTAAATAATCATCTGCTATCATTGCACAAGTATATGCCCCACTGGGAAGAGTAATTATATATTATTATTTTGAACCTGAGCAAACCCTGACTGACACAATAACTCAGAAAGGTAATGTTTAAAATTTCCATATTACTAATCCCATTTTTTCTGTCATTGAAAATACAGCACACAAATACTCAATTTATCATGTGTAATAGCTCTCTAACTACTAAAATGTTAAAATATCAGATAGGTAAATCTTAGCTAAAAAAAAAAAAAAAAAAGCAGACTGTCTGACTCCGTGGCTAATGACTCCTTAAAAGTTCCCCTTGGATTTGATGCAATCAACATTAATGTTCTTGTCACTTTCCTTTCTTATTGATTTTCTGAATATCATTTTCTTTAACTTCAAAGGTCACTGAGAAACACAGTTTGTGTATAATGTTGAGTGAATTAGTACATGCATGTATACGTCTTTCTATAACACAATGCATATTTATTCAAACAAAAAATGAAAAATGTGTTCTTCATTTTAACTCACAATAAAATATTTATTGTGGTCACTGGTTTTTTACTCACTTCATCATATAACTTCAAATTATGTCTATCGTCATAGACGACAATAATGAGACCATGTTTATTTCATCAAATGAAAGAGTTGGAAAACAGAGTTTGTTAAATTACACCAAGAATAGTTTAAATCCTCAGTTGAATGTGTTGGTAAATTAAAACAGCAGTCTGCTGTAGCCTAGACAGTTTCTATACAAATGCAAGTGAAAGTATCCTTACTTTTAGTACTAACATTATATCCAGTTAAAAAGTTTAGTATTTCTAACCATGATCTTGTATTCTAAATGAATCTAGAAATTTGTAATACAACTTATTTTCAAGTACCTGTTCTGCAAAACTCACTAGTTCTTTTTGGATAAATGGAATAACTCAGGTGGACTAGTACAGGATGAAAATTTTCTTTACCTCTCTGCACTATCTAATTTCCAGGTATCATTAAACTAGTGATAACATTAATAAAACCTTAATGTCACTGAACAGTTGGCAGAAGTATTTTTTTTTTTGCAATTTAAAGTTTTATTATGTTGGCATTTAAAATCTTGACAGAAGTTTTAACTCCCTTGAGTAAGAGTGATTGTCACATGACAATAAGGTGCCCCAGACATTTATAAATTCCCCTAAATGAAAGTGTAACCTAGTTGAGATTTTAACTATTGATCTTGCCAGAAAGGTGCTAACACATCCTGTAACCCCAATTTGTGCAAGTAACCAGCTAGGTCTAGGACCAAGCAGGAGAGCTGTACCATCATCAAGGACAGAGATGGATGGAGGTAGTGGGAAGATCTTTGAACCCTACACAGGAGGTGAAACAGAAGTGTGCTTGACTTCTCCGATCTCTGCTGACATTTACTCTCATTTCCAATAATAGGATGAGACAATGGTATTACTGATGAAATTAGTAAAGTTTTGAGCAAGCACAGACTAATCACATTGGCATTGTGCTTGTTCCCCAGGTGTTATATTTTGCTTCACTCTATTTACTTTATATAGTAAGCCAAAAGAAGAATGTCCTAAGTGATTGAAGTGTGTATTTTTCAGATGTTTTGGCCATGGTTGAGAAATTTTCAACTGAAGATATAAGGGGATATAAAGTTGGCCTTTGGGCAAAGACTAAATTCACAATCCAGCTTTTATAGTCATTTACCATTGTCTGATTCTGATCCTACTCCTTGTATATGCTTCTGTATTCTGTTGTGTCAGAATCTAAGGAGGAGGAAGAAGTGACTGCAAGTTCTAGATGGGAACATTTAGTAATTATTCCATGTTTTTCTTTGATCCACTAAACTGATATTTGTTAAGCTAATACTAGGTGTTAGGATCTGAATTAGATCTTATAGATAAAGTAACAAACAGATTTCATATCTACAGTTTAGTAGAGAAGATGTATATTAATAAAATTACAGTAACAGGTAAAGTTCAAAGAAAAATAATTGTATTTAGAGCACATTGTAAAGGAAATTGACATTGATTCAGTATTTGAAGGGAAAGAAGTAGGATTGTAAGGAAGACATCCTCATAAAAAAACGATTATGAGGAGGGTAGATAACTAGGTAAAAGACTAGAGGGAGAGAACGCCAGAAGAAAACAGCAGAAGTTAGACCCCACAGTCAGGCTAATTGTTACAGAAATAATGATGTGCTTCTGAAATTACTAGGGACAGGGGATCTTGTGCAAAAATTTTAGGCTATTCATGTGACTGGGAACCCTGAAAAGATATTTTTCTTTCCCTAGGTCTCAAATCTATGTTTTAAACTTGTAGGAAAAATATGGAACCCGGGAAGAAAAGGAAGAATGCTGGTATAGTTCAAGAGTAAAGACAGTGCAGGAAAACTTAATATGTTCAGAAGGAACACACATTAGGAATGAGGATACAATCATGATAAGAAAACAACTGAATACAGTTTCATACATGTTTTGCTTCATTTATATCATATACATGTAAATTAAATCAAATTTTATATAAATCTAAAATTCATAGGAGAATTCAGGCATTTGTATATAACATTGTGATTCACTGTATAATGATGGAAATAAATTAAAATGTACACAAGGTTCTTAGGAAAAGAATTTTGATTAAGAGGAAAACTGAGTACTTCCGAAATGATCAGGTAGAAGGTGATAAGTGTGCAAAGGCAATAGAGCGGGATTAAGCAGAAAAATGAAGAAAGAAAATCAGAAGCATGTAGATAGATGGTGCTTCGATACAGATGAAGCACTCAATATATGGAAATGATTTTGAGATTTCAAGAAGAAGGCTCAAAATTATTCCTTAAATGTACTGTCTTGAAAGGGATAGGATGGCTTAAAAAATTGTTTTTGGAGAAAACCAGAGAGTAGAATACTGATGTAAGTTGAGGAATGAGCAGTGAATGGGAAGAAAGCACTTGTACAGAGTGACAACTGTTCCTAAAACATGCTCTAAGGAGCAGTGGCTGAGGATTTAGCTCAGTGGTTTCGCCGCCTGCTGTGCAAGGGCAAGGACTCGAGTTCCATCCCCGGTACCAAAAAATAAAAAATAAAATAAAATAAAATAAGGAGCGAGAGGGCAATCACTGGAGCAGAGTGAGAAGTGGAATTGGGGTAGTTGCTTTTATTATTGTTGAATATATCTTGTAGTTTAGATTTCCAATAAGCAGAACATTAAATTTGATTGAATGTAAAAGGGAAAGACTGGTTTCAATGGGAGTGATTGTTAACGTGAAGAAAAGATTAGGATTGAGCAGTGCAGACGGAAGGATGAGTCCACAAATTATTTTTTCTCAACCATTTAATACTTGCCTGCATTATAAGCACACTTGAGAAATAGGACTACTAGCAAGTGGGGAACATTTCTACTTATCATGGGTTTGACTGGGACCAGAGGAAAATAATAAATTATCAGGAGTAAACTTTACCACCTCTTCACATTCAACATTCAGATATATCACGTTTATTATTCAAAAGCTATTTGTTAATGTTAACTCATTTTTGATTTGTAATCAGATTCATTTAAAATCTAAACCCCTATGTTATATGGTCTATGCTAAAGTGCTTTTTCAGAAAAGCAGACAAACTAAATGCATAAACAGATACCTAATTGAACTGATTTACTATTGCTATTGTGTTCAATTTGCTTTGTTGAATTTTAATGTTGGAAGACTATCAAAGCATAGCCATAAGAAAGTGTCCTGCATTACAAATGTATATATAGAATTCCATGAATGCCAATTATTTTATTTACACCAAATTCTTTATTCAGCAAAATGTTGACTGGTCTCTGTTCATAAGTGTTGTCCATAAAAAACGTGTTAAGCACAAATAGTTAATCTAACCCCAAATTGGAAAAACAATTCTTTTACTATCCTAACAAATTAATGGAATGTACATGGTTTCTTTTATATGAGAAATCCAAAATATAAATAATTTAAAGAACAATATAGAAGACAGATAATGGAACACAAGATACTTTTGCAAATGGTTAGAGGACTAAGAGATGAAAGGTGGTGGAGGAATAAAATGGGAAGAGGGAGTAAGAAGATGTCTTATGTACATGTACAGTACCAGCTCTCCAGGATGAACATTCTGTAATCACTGTGTGCTAAAATATGTACTAATAATTATTTTAAATTAAAATTTAAAATTTATTAACAGAAAAAGGGTAACAAAAAGCTTTTTTTCTTAATTTTAAGGCAGTTATGCATCAATAGAAAATATGGTCTCTATTCACAGAAAATGCCATCTATACATTACAATGTATGATGAAAGGGTTTGGCTTTTCACTAGTGAAAAGGAGAAGAGTAAAGTGTCATAAAAATTTGGCAAGTTGAAGAATATGCATTCTCACTTTATTTGACAAGAGAAATTTGTCAAACTCTGAATTGTACTTAGTAACTTTATGGCTTCTCAGTACTATGGTTAATCTGTTCTTTTACGTTACATCTTAAACGTGTAACAAAAGTACTCTGACACCATAAAAATATGCATTTTAAATTACTAGTTAGGATGAACTTCTCACCTAGACGCTATATCAATAGTCTGTTCTGTACAAAGTATCGTAACTAGGGAGCCTGAAAATGCTAACAGAAACAGGTGGTATTTTCAAATGGAAAACAACCACTACTGAATTAATTTATATTAGGTAATTACACTTCTCATTACCTTTTCCTGTTGATGCCAGATTTGATTGTTGCTCCACAGGGAATACATACATTAAAAACTGCATTTCACAATTACCTAAAAATTATTTGATAACAAAAAATTGAATCCAGAATATAAAAATTTGCAGACTATAATTAGACACAATTTTTGTGCAGCTAAAAGTACAAACAAAAATTGAAAAATTCTCACTAACACATTATTAACACATCTCCTTTTTTCCTTTCTCTCAAGCAAGGCCTTGAGCAACAAGAGATCTCTAGCAATAAGAAATATTAAACTCTAAAGAGCTAAATATGTTTCTAGTATACACCATTTCTTATAATCTTAAAATTAAGGGACAGTCTGTTAGAGAAAAATAGATAGATACATAGATAGATAGATAAGAAATCATCCTCAAGTAGATACTGATCCTGAAACTTAAACTCAATTGAAAATTAAATAAATTATATCTTTTAGAGAGTGAATATCACTTTTGCTGAGATGGCTAAAGCTGGATGTAGTGTGAGGAGGGAGTGTGTTTAACCTCAGGCGTGTAAAGATCCCTCTATTGTGCTCAGTTTGAAAGCCATTTGTCCTTGAATCATTATTGTTCTTAAATTTTTAGTCTTGTATCTTGATTGTATATTTGATTTTTAAGAGGAAAATTGGTATATTTATCTTAGACAGATATTGTGAAAAATCATATATATGATGGCAAAAGTATTCATTTTGTTCTCTCTCCCCAATCACAGAAACCAAAACTTCTCCTTTCTGACTTCCTCAACTGCCTGCCATGTGCTAATTTACTTCTGTAATTAATAAATAAATTGAAATGGCCATGCATTTGTCCTATAATTTTATTTTTGCAACTGAGAAATCCCTATTACTGTTTTCATCTCAATGTCAGGTATACATGTTCATTTTTTGTACATGCCAGTCCTATCACATAATGAATAATTTTTATATTTAAAGAATTCTTGTTTTGATATTGAGCAGTGTTGAACTCTTTTTGTTAAAATCTGAGGTTTACAAAGTGCCATTTTGCCAGTAGTTCTGCTCTTTGTTCAAAATAACATGTATTCTCTCTTTAAAATTAATTAAAAGTATTTTGTTTACTTTTCACACAAATTTGAAAAACTAATTTTCACTCCATGATTTTTCTTTTCTTCCTAATAAAATGGTTTTTCAAATATTCTGCCCCATAGGTACTTTCCTTCATTTCCCTTCCTTTCTTGCTTAAGACACCTGTCAGTATATTTAATATTTTCCATTGTCTCTTTAACAGAAGGGGCCTCAGGCTGTGGCTTGACAAAAATACCCAAAGGTATCCACATCTCAAGTAGACTCCAGCTGTCACCACCTTCCCAGTTCTCTTGTTCAAAACATAGTATGATTGAAGTATTTCATTTAACAATGTTTTAGCATTTATATAGGGCTTATTTTCTGTCGGGTCTTTAACATGTAAAAGACACAAGTCCTCCCTCCAAGGAGCTTCCATTCCAAGATATTCAAAGGAGGCAGACATGCAAAAGAGCTCTTTGTGCAACGTGTTTTTCCCAAGTGTAAAAAGCTGTACATGGAAAGAAAATAGAGAAATATTAAAGAGGAATCTATGACAGAAGCAGAAGAAATCACTGTCTCTTTTACCATTCTAAGTTTAGAGTTTTATTAGCAAAGAAAATCACTTCTGTTAAAACATCAATTTGGTTAAAATAAAACTGGGTATAATTTTTTTCTTCATGGTTCTCTAATTTTCAGTGTTAAAGGTTGACTTAAAGATAACAAAATATGGCACATTTCAGGACAAATTTAGATGGAAAGATTGTTCATTGAGAAACTGGAAAGAACTGAATATTGTTGCATATAGGAATGAATCTAAAAAATTAGATAAATATTAAGATCTCTGATCTTTTTGAAGTCTAGGAATTTGAGGAAAGATGAATTGTAAATCTTTACAAAATCTTAAACTACAGAGAAATACTCAATATGAACCACAAAGGATAGGAAGATTGAGTTGAAGGTGGTATTTATATCCTTTGTTCATGGTTTATGATAACAGAATAATAGGCAACATATAGTAATGTCTCTCTACATCAGGGAAGAATATTTGTTAGACATTCAACTATCTAATAACATAGCTTGAAGAGATTTGAAATGCAGAGGAAAACAAAACAAAGCAAAAGAAAACAAAACCCCTGGGTACAATAGAGGAGATAGTGTGCAAAGCAACATGATGTAACACTGAAATGTATTCTCAGAGTGAAAACTTTATCAGGGTGAAAAAGTATAAAAGGGAGAAAAATCAAAATGGTTCCTATAATATCTACTCCTATTTCTCAATAATTAGTTATGAATAAAATATATTCTATAAAGGTAAAATTTTTATTTGAGAAACAAACATTATGTTATATTCTAGAATAAACATCAGCAAATTATTTCACTATGGGTTCAAAGAGAAGATTTTTTGGCTTTGCATAACATAATGATCTTTAGCAAATCTTAAATTTTACTTATATAATGTGAAACACTCATGCAAATAACATAAGTGAATGAGAATGGCTCTGTTCCGGTAAACTTTTATTTCCTAAAACAGGTGGCTTGCCAGATTTGGTTCATGGTTTGCCAACCTCTGTTCTAGAACCATTGAAATTATTTGTAAAATGACTCCAACCTGGGAATGTGGATCTCTATCTCTGTGTTTTAATTCCATAGTATTTTAATTTTTTAAGAGATATAATAAAAACCATATATATTTTACATTATAAAAATTACTGTATATGCCAAAATAAAATAATGAGCTCTTATGATTTTTTAAAATAGTATCAATATTAAGGCCATTGACAATTTTCAGGCCACCTACAAAAGAACAAAGTAGAACACACACTTAAATAGTGATCTGGAAAACATTTAAGTATATTTATTTATTATAATATCACATTAGTGTGATCTCCTTTTGGCTTTTTTTTCTCAAATGGGCCTCTCTGTGAATATTATTTCCACTAAGTGTCATGTCCTTAAGACTTGACCGTGGCCACCTATGATTCTCAAATACAACTCCTTCCTATGCCACGTATCAGGCATGTCCTGCTAGTACCACTCTGCACGATCCTGAGGGGTATTTACCAAGCCAGACTCAGGAGAATGGTTGGTGGGCCCTTGGTTGAGCAGAGTCTGCAGGTCACATTAGACCACACCACAATAGTCATCTGAAAACCTTGTCACTCAGTTCATGTTCTTCTAATTAGCAGTGTCATGCATGTGTCTCCTTGCTGTAGTTGTACTCATCCTCATCCGATATCTGTTAACTGAAATGAATTTTACAATTTCATGAATTGAGAAATGGCCACTGCTGTAGAAGCAGTCCTGAAACAAGTTCAACTAATTTCTGGACCCATTTTATCCCCAAAATAAGGAAAAGAAAATCTTCAGATTGGCAGGCATTAATATGTCTGATTTCTTTGATTGATTCTTCCAAGGTCATGGGATCACATGTACTTAAACCAAAAGCACATTTACCATAACAAACAATATCTTTTAAGCATTTTCCCTTTAAATGCATATTTAACACAGGAAAATAAACCTCTATTATTTCAGCAACAGAATTCTATTCTCTTACTTGAGTTACAGGATTCTAGTTATCAGTGATCTGATATTTTTTCTCCAAAATCAATGTGGCTACTGGTTTTATATTTGTATATTAGAAGAATCCTAAATAGTGTTTATTTTTCCAAATAAAAGCAAATCTGTCAAACATATATTGAATGTCTACCTCCAGAAAAATAGCCTAGTGATTTTGAAATGCATAGAGTCTAGCTTCATAAAGATTGACTCAGTTTTCACCAAGCACCTGGTTCCAATACAATTAGATACACAAGTTATTGACAGCAAATTCCCTTATGTAATCTCTGAGGAGAAACTGAAAGCTTTCACAGGAAGCTGGTGTCAAAACATCTGGAAACAATCTTTGTGATAATGGCTTTGAAAGATGAAAATGCCTTACAGAAAAACAAATGGAACTAATAAATAGTTCAAACACCTATCCAAGCAAAGTATTGTAGTTTATTTTTGCTGTTTTTTCCTGTTTGAAATCATCTGCCTTGTGATAACTTCATGGTTCACTCTCTAATGCCCTCTAGGTCTTTCAATAACTTCTCAGTGATATCTCCTTTAGATACTCCATACGTGATTGAATCCTACTTTCTTCCACTCTCCACTCCTCTACATTATTGTTGTTTTTTTTTTTTCATTAGCTCTCATCATCATCAAACTTTTTTTTCCAGTTCTACAGGTTAAATAGAAAGAGCACTGAGCTTTATCCCCACCCCTTTATATTATTGTTGTTATTTTTAGACAAGGTCTTGCTAAATTGTCCAGGGTTACCTAAAATTTTCAATCTTTCCTGAGCCTCCATAGTAGCTGGGACTGCAGCCAGATGCCTCCACACCCAGCATCATCAAACTTATTTGAATGTGTTATCACATAACTTCCCTAACAACCCTCAGCCAGAACGAGTTCTGTCAGAAAGCAAGGACTTTCATCTTGTACATGGTAAATGATAAGTAATTATTTGATAAATAAGTAAATGGTTTAATGAATGAATGAATGAAGCATCTGTTTCACACAAGGAACTAAACTATTCCAATTTCTTCTTATCAACATTTAATATCAAGTTAAGACTTGTGGAGAATTATTGTCTGATTGAAAATACACATTTCTCAAGCTAAACAGATAAACTATGCACTTCTTCTACTTTCAGCTCATCATTTTTTTTCTTTTCTTTTCCCAATCTTTCTCAAACTTTAATTTCCAAATAATACTTGATAACAATACTGCACATAACCAGTCAAATACAATGGCATTGTATCAGAGGTTCATGTAATTGACATGTAAACCAACTCTGTTTACTGACATGGGAAAAAAAGAAGAAAATATAATTTGCTAACAAAAATAACTCAGCTCAGTACCTGAAATGTCTATAGTGTAAGTATCTCATCTCAAAGCAAAGAATGTGTTCTAGGAATTATATCTATCTATATCTATATCTATATCTATTTATCTATCCATATGCACTATATACAATTTGATTCTTTAACAAGTTTAGAAGAGTGAAAAGGGTACTTCAATAAATAATTTAAAAATATAAAGTACTTCAGAACAAATTTAATAAGGGAGAAAGGAACTATTTAAAGAAAGTTATAAACATGTGAAGGGTCACAAGATATCTGAACACATAGAAAACTATTATGCATTTTAATGACAGACTTAATATAATAAAAGACAATTCTATCACAATATAAACCTAAAATCCAAATTTAATTAGGATTCCAATAGAATTTTTTTCATTAACTTTATTGCTACATTTTAGGTATACAAAATGATGGCATTTGTCATTGGGAATTTGTAACTTTACATGATATATCTTGGTTCTCATTTTGTTCCCCATTTTCCTGCCCTCCCTTCAACCCCTCCATCCCTCCCTGTTTACAAAGACTTACTTGGGTAAAATGATCTAAAATTCTGTATGAAAAATATAAACACTTTAATGTGACTAAGAAGACATGAGTAAAGAACAGTGGAGAATATCCTTTGTCCTATTTTAGACCATATAAGCAAATATATTAGATGAAGCATGAATAAAAGCATACTAATGCAATATTATTATAGAAAGTCTTGACAAATCATAGCCACAGAAGGTAAATATAAATATTTATGCATACTCGTACTTAATACATGGTCAAAGCGCCATTTCTATTAAAATATATCTTTAAAAATAATATACTGGCAAAACTGGCTCTCCATAATGGGAAAAAAAATAAAATTACACTCTTATCTTTCACCAAAATATATACCTAAAAAGGAAATTTTAGGTATAAAAGAATAATATTTAAAGAACTTACAATTAAAAATATATGAAATATTACATATATAAATTAATTTAAAAGGTGTATTGTTGGCTAGATTAAATTTAAAATACTTAAAAGAAAACATTGTAAACTCTAGACTAATAACAACAGTAGAAAACTATTTTAAAGATAAATATCAATAGTGGTTAAAGTATATATTGTAAATTATCTAAGTCATATTGATGTCAAAAATTTGGCAGCACACGAATGCAAAAAGTAAAAAGATTTGAATAGGTTCATCACTGAAGAGCAAATTCTCATAGACCATATAGCATAACATAAGTAGCTCAAATTCAGTAGTTGCCTGGGAAGTGCCAATTAGAGTTAACAAAAATCTCACAATAGGCCTATAAAAGTGACAGAAACTAAAAGAAACATATCTTTTGCTGTTGAACTATGAGGAAAACATGCTACTATTGGAAATAGTTGTTACTATTGGAAATATACAATGTTGTAAGCTATCTTCAAAGAAAATAGAAATGTCCATTATAATTAAAAACACATCTATGTTTTAATTCAGCTCTGCTACCCTGGAATGCAACCCATAAAATTAAAAGCCTCAGGGAAAACAACATAGGTACAAGAATGATTATTATAGAATCGTTCAAAGGAAAAAAAGAACTGAAAAATCTAATATTCACAAAGAGAGCAATGAATGAGTCATTATTGCAAACTCAAACACAGCTATCATAAAGAGACTAAGAATAACAAGTTTATTCTCTGCCAGTTGAGTAGGAGAGTTACGTATCTATTCTATATAATTATGTGAACAGGTAATCCATAGAAAAACACATCTTAATAGATAATGTGGATTTATTTGCAGGGTGAGTAGAAGTGTGTGTTGAGGAAAAACAGGGAAATGGCAGAATCATGTTAAAAATGAAAAGCCAGGGCCGGAGATTTAGCTCAGTGGTTCTGCCACCTGCCTCACAAGCACAAGGTCCTGAGTTCAATCCCCGGTACCAAAACAAAAAAAGAAAAGAAAAGAAAAGAAAAGAAAACCCAAATATGTCATTAAAAGAAGGTATGTATAATATTAACACAGTTACATAACAGTTCTACATCTATCCAAAATTATGCACACACTCAGCAATTAGGAAAATGAAAATCTAAACCACAGTGATATTGGTTCATGCCTACTGGCATAGCTATACTTAAAGAGACTGAGAACAATGTATATTGGCAAAGATACAGACAAGTTAACATTGTCATAGTCTGTTGAGGTAACTTGTAACAGTACAGCTGCTTCAGAAAACACTCGAGTAGTCCTTCAGAAAGTTAAACATGCCAGATGTGGTGGCACATGACTTTAATCCTAGCACTGGGAAGGCTGAGGCAGGAGAATTGCCATGAGTTTGAGGCTAGCCAGGGATAAATAGTGAGTTCAAGGCCAGCCTGAATTATAGAGTGAGACCTTGTCTCAAAATAAAATGTTGAACATAGTTACCACATTATGTAAAAATACCACTCCTAATTATATCCTCCACCAAAATAAAAACATGTTTACAAAAATTTGGACATAGAAATTCATAAAGACTAATAACACAAATGTCTACCAGCTGATTAATAGATAAGAAAGTCTTTATTTTCATGCAGTGAAATATTCACAGAATGGAATGTAGTTATGATAATACTACAACGTGAATGCATGTAGAAAACACTGAATGAAATAAACCAGAACAAAATGTAACATATGACATGATTCTATTTGTATGGATTGTTCCAAAGAGGCTGCAGTTACAAAGTAGACAAGCAGTTGCCTAGAGATCAGGTGGGTGTGAGAATTAGAGGTGATAGCTAAGTGAAGCAATGTTTCTTTAGGAAATAATGACAGTATTCTAAAACATCATGCCAATAGATGCACAACTCTGTTCACATATCACACAATTCACCTCTCACAAACTACTCACCTATACTAAAAGCCATTACCTGGTAATATTTTAAGGAGGGGAATTGTATGACATGTAAATTACTTCTTAATGGAGCTTTGCAATTAACTACATGTAACATATATAAATCAATCTTTGGTAGGCCAATAGTACCCATACATTATGTTAAATTACTAAGTATATGTAGAATGCATTTTATATTCTAAAAAAACATAAAAAAGACAATTTCACCAAGGTTCTTCTGGCCATTTTCAAAATTTGCTAAGCCTTCTATAAAGAACTTCCAAAGAAAAACTTTGAGATATTAATCCATAAGAAATAGTGACATAATTGAATATGTGTTTATCTTGGTTTGTTCACTGTAGCAATTGTTTATTAGAAGTGAAATGTGACTGTGCATATTTCTTGTTATTCAATAACTACAAGCATTGGTGTGTTGATGCTGGCACCTTCTTGCTCTTGAAATCCAACTGTATGCCTTTCTTCCCAACTCTATATTCAGTAACATTGAATTGATAGCTTGAAATAGGTCGTGTTAGTGTATTTATAGCACATAGGTACACAAGTGCTGCAAATCAGCTCCCCACATCAACTCTACTCCATCCCAAATGGCTTATCAGTATAGCACTAGTGATAGGTAAAGTGACCCAGTCATAGAAATAAGCCATGAGAGCCACACCATCTAAAGAAAGCTTCCACCTTGTCACTGATCATTGGACCTACAGCCTCCCAGGAGGATTTGCTGAACTGATCTATTCCTACCATATTCACTACCCTCCTTTTATCCAGGGGAAGGGGGCCACTGCAGGCTGTTCTCCAGGAATAAAACAGAAAAGCTTCACTTCTCCTTGACATCAACAGGAGTTCCAAGAGAATCCTTTGAAAGTTTGGCTTGTAACTCCTAAAACAGGGGACACGTGTCATTGTAAGCAGAATGACTGTACAATTGTGGGATATATACCTCCTTTTCCCTTCATGCTGCACTTTTGGAGCAATGAGTGTTCAGGGAGATCTACAGAAAGATGTCTTTCTGGACTTATAGCATGCTGCACTTTATTTTCTGAACCTATGCTAAATATGAGAAAGATGCAGGAAATTTTTTCATGTTCCATAGAGCTTTGGATGAATAGGTGAACATAAAGATAAATTTCTATTTTCAGAGAGGTTTCTGAATGCAGGAAGCCCTTTAGCACAGATGCTGTTAAGGCTTTAAGATCCCAGGACTCAGTTTTTCTGGAAAGAAATAAAGATGAACCCTATGCTATATCTATTCTCTGGAGCACTTCAAGGGGGGTAGAATATAACTGCAGAGTTGACTGCTGGGCCAAATGATGAAATGCCTAATGCGATAAGGTGTTGAAAGCCTATCTTTGATGAGTAAAGGAAGTCAAGATCTATTCTCTACAGAGATCTTTTACAGAAAGAAGAGGAATTGTTAAGCTGAATACCCCCCTCCAAAAAAAATGATCGGGGCACATGAAATGGAGGCCATACATAACCAGTCTTCTGCAATCAAACACAAATGTGCATGAATTAGCTTGATGCAAGTTAAGGCAGCTTGAGGCAAATCTCCCTCTAAGCAATATGGTTTTCAAGTAAGGGAATATTTTCTTTTTTTGGTACCGGGGATCGAACTCGGGTCCATAATAACTAAAAATGTGTCCCACTGTGTGATTTGCTCCTATATCTTCTCTAAGCAATGGTCACACCATCAGATGAAACTGGGATGGAGATTAGGCAATGGTCAATTTTTATCTAATTCATGGCTGATGTTTTGGAAATGAATAGGACTGAGATTTAATAGCTCTTGGAAGTGTCAAGACATTTATGGAATATGAGGAAGCTGTTAACAAAGTAACCCAAAGCCCAGTGGGAAATCTAGATTCTACATAGTTGGTAGAAATCATTGCCCAAGAAAAATAAAATTACTTCATGTATTATGTCACAGTGAGTTCTTCAATAAACTGGCCAGATTATTAATTATTACTTTTTCCCCTGCTGGCTAGCATCTATCGGCTTTCAAAACTTGCGGGTTTTTTACACATAATATAACAAAACAAATAGAATTCTTTGCTCTCCAGGACTACATGAGAATTTTATGGAGAGTTTATATCTACTTTTCCTTTTCATTTCTTATCCCACAGCAATGACTTCCTTTTTCAGTATTTCACCAAAGCAGAGCTTTATCTCCGCTATTAAATCCAAAAGACATACTTCAACTACCACCTAAGTCAGATTCAAAGTAGTATACAATGCTGTTGAACAAGACCTTAATTCACCTCATTTTATTTTATAACATTCTGAAATATTTTAAAGTAAATTACCTTTATCAAGCTATTCCATGCATAAATACATTCGTTTGATTTTTCACACACACATTTATACGTAACTAAAACAATAGTAGAAGACTGTGCATGATTAGTTATAATTCCTTAAGATTATCTAATGCCTTGTCTATGAGCAACAGACTCTAAAACAACAGACTCTAAAGCATTCTTTAAGCCTACGTTTTTTCGTATAGAAATAGTCTCTTTTATAAGCTTTATTGGCCCAGCCATTTCTTCAACTTTCTACTCTCAACCTGCCAAGTTCTTTCAGGCTATTGAATATTTGATTCTTTCATATAATAGTCTGAAGCTTCTCTTCTAGACCTGTGATATTGCTTACCAACTTATATAACACTTCAAAATTTTTCCTCCAATATATAATCCCTTGAAATGTGTTGTATGTAACTCCTTGTTCACTTTTTATAAATCTCCAGCCATTATATTAGTATAAGTCTCCTTGATTGTGTTATAAATGTCTTCTATGGCAATAATGTCATTTGGTTTTTCTGATTTTACTTATTTGTTTTCATGTTTCATATTTCTAAGTTATAATATTATTTACACTTGGACAGTTTTTGCGTTTTTAATTCAAACATAGAATTAAAAATTGTGACAGTACTTTATATTAAAGAAACAGTTTTACAATTAAAATATTAATTTAGTATTTTATAGTACCAATCAACTTTCCATCACTACACTGAAATACCTGAGATGATCAACTTATAAATAGACAAGCATTATTTTGGCTCATAGTTTTGGAGAGTTCAGTTCTTGATTCATTGGCTTTGTGGCTTTGGGTCTGGGAAACAGTAGCATGTAAAGTCAGACCATGCAGCAGACCAACACTATTCACCTTATAGGCAAGAAGCAAAAGGAGTCAAGCATCCGGAGTCCCACCATCCCTTTAAATCTGTGTCCCCAATCACTTTGGCCACATCTTTAAAGTTTCTCCACCCCTAACAGCATATGTCTTCAATATAAAGATCTTTGGAGGACATTCAAGATCCAAACTATAGCATTTACTTAAGCATTTTTATATTTCTCTCATGAAAGAGCCCCAAATCTTTAACAAAAGAAAGAGACTTCTCTGGTCCTATTTAGCTTCAAGTTTTCTTTATACTGATCACACGGATCTCTCTTTTAATTTTTTATACTTCACAGTTTTAACTATTAACACTTCTAATTAGAATGGCAATAAAATCTTACCAATTTCATCTTCCACAGACATCAAATAAGAGCTCAAATATCTTGTTCTCATGGGAGCACGAGGAGATTTCTCTGATTTTGTCCTCTTAAGGAAATATTTTCACAGTTGATAAATACAGCTTCTCTATGTGATTATGGCAGAAATCTGTCTAACTCTTTAGTCTATGAGCAACATGAGGTACAGGAAGGGGTCTGATTAATCCTAATATTCCTCAGTAAAACCTAACACACACCTTCTGCACCAGAGAAAAAGTTATTATCTGTTGACTGGATCAAAGAAGAAGTGTACAAATGTCTGTAAATTGATCCAAAATCTAATACCGTTTTGATCACTTAAAACTTGTACTTGTTAATAACATTGAATGAATACATGTTATAAAATTAGAATTTATTTAATAATTGTAAACCAATTTTCAACAACTGTCATTTCTGAATGGTCATGAAGATTTTTAGGAAAAGAACTTGTTTCCAAGCTAAACCACAAAGAAAACTCTCAATATATTACATAATATTTTATAAGTCATTTTCTTTGTATACAATAATAAATATATGTTGTACAGGAAAATAAGTAAACAAAAGTGAAACACTAACAAGACCTTTATCTCACAAGCAATTCTTAGATCAAAAAATAAAATCCAAAAACAAAGGCTAGACTATATTTTAATTATACTGGATACTAAGATTTCCAGAATTATGTATAATACACTGAAGAAAATTAGTGCCTTTTGACTCTGTGGTGGAAAAGAACAGAACGGATGCAGTTATAGCAACTGAGAAAACAAAGGATCAATTTACTTAGTAAGTAAAAAAAATCAAATAAATAAATAAGAAAATTCTAAGCCCAAAACATGATGGAAGAGAAAAGTAATATTCAAAATTTTTTACAAGGCAATATATCTAGCAAGAAGATATGAAAACAGGGAGCTTCAAAACTGGATAGTGATGGTCACCACCTGAGCCCAAATTTTTCCCCAAATCCCCCAAAAGACTCTCACTTTAACAAAGAATAAAAATAAAATCACTTATATCTCATTCATTCAGAATTTTTAGGAAACAGAGAACACTTCAAAGTCCAAATAGTTATGACATGTAGTGAAATAAAGTACAGATTCCAATACGGCTGGTACTGTTGCTGCAAGCTCATAGTCATATAGAGAAAGGAAGTCATGTAGGGGAAAGGAAGTTTAAGAGATACCCTGAAAAAGATGAGGGGAAAATTAATGATGTAGACAAAACCCAGACAAAGGAAATTATAATTTCAACTCTAGTTATGAACATTTTAAAGCAGGTCTTGGCTGTGTAATGCCTAATACTAATTACAGGCAAGGTGTTCAAAGTGAGAGAAATAGCTGTGAAACCCTCAAGGGAGCACAGATTCCAGGGTAGAAACAGAGAAAAGAATGCTTCTCCAAGATGGAGCAGCAAAAGAAAACAAGGAAGAACAGAACAAATTAAAGAGAAACCAGAACTTTTCTGATCACCATTATCAACTTTGTTCTTTAAGAAAACTGAATGTCTCTAAAGTGCAGAGAAGGGAGTTCTTTCTCATATATATTTAGAAATATAAGGAAAACATTTATTTAAAAACATACTTAATATCACATATTGTATGAAAAAAGCCAGGAAATATAATTTATAACAGATTCATCAATTTAAGAAGTATCTTCTCTCCCTCAAAGAAAATAAGGATTAAAAAAGAACAAAAGATAGTCAAAAAGCATTCCAAAGTAAATTAAGGTTTCTCAAAGAAGAACATGAAGATAAAAACTGGAATAGAAAAAAAAAGCCTGAACAGAATAAAAATGTAAAAACCATGAATACTAATGTACCAAAAGGTTAAAAACAGAAAAAAATACAATGAAATTTGACTACAGTCATAAAAATTGAGAGATAAAAAAATCAAAGATGAAGAACAAATTAAAATTGACCATCAATGATCAACACTGAAATACATTTTAACAAAATTAGCAAATGTTCTCAAGAAATACAGGCAAGCCAGCAGTGCTGAGGAGGAGTGTTACGGGCCACCGTACCAGTGCCCCCAGAGCCAAGGAGCAGAGTGGCCCCCAGTGCCAAAGAGGAGGTGAGCCTTCCAGACCACCATACCACCAACCCCCAATGAAATGAGAAGACACGTAAAAAAGTCTCAAAACCAGACTTCCAGATCACCTAAAGCAACCCCAAAGGGAAACGATGGAACAATCTGATACTGAACTACCTGGATTTAATGAACTGGCAACGAAAGAGGATCTGGAAAAAATGAAATCAGAAATAATTTCTGAGATTACAGCAGAGATTGAGCCCATAGTGCAAGACATGATTAATAAATCTAAAGAGGACACACACAAAAAAATACAAGAGCTGAGGAACATGATGGAATCCCAATATATGAAACAAATGGAATCCATAAAACAGATGCAAACATAGTTCCAGGAGATTAAAAACTCCACTGAAAGCTTACTCAGCAGAATGAACCAAGGTGAGGACAGAATTTCAGACATAGAAAATAAGATTGAAATTAGTGACCAAGAAAAGAAAAATTTCTTTAAAAATTAAAGGACCATGAGAAATCAATCCAGAAGATGATAGTCAATGCAAAGAAGAATACCATAAGACTGACTGGAGTCAATGAAAAAACAGGAGAGATTTCAGACGACATAAAAAAACTGTTCGCAGAAGTGATGGCAGAAAACTTCCCAAGCAGGGGAAAAGAACTGGACATAGAAGCAAGTGAGGTATATAGGACACCAACTAGCCTTGATCAAAAAAAAATCTACACATAGGCATATAATAGTTAAGATTCCAGAAACCCAACATAAGAACAAAATTCTACAAGCAGTTAGAGAAAAGAAACAAATCATATACAAAGGAAAGGCCATCAGAATCACACCAGGCTTTTCAATGAAAACCCTAAATGCAAGAAGAGCTTGGAGTGACATATTCCAAGCCCTAAAGGAAAAAAACCTCCAACCCAGATTGATGTACCCTGCAAAACTATCTTTCAAAATTTATGGAGAAATAAGATACTTTTATCCCAAAGAGCACCTTAGGAACTTCATGAACACCAAACCAGCCCTCCAAAAAATTTTAGAAAATACAATATCCTAGGAAAAGACAATGAGAATCACAAGCCCAGGAAGCCCAGCAGAATGAATCCATCTGACATGACAAGAAATCAAATGCAAAGATGCAGAATCCAACAAAAAGAAAAAGTCATGACAAGGACAAGTCAATACATTTTAGTTATAACCATCAATGTTAATGGTCTCAATTAACCAATAAAAAGAAATAGATTGTCAGAATGGGTCAAGAAGCAAGATCTAACAATATGCTGCATACAAGAAACACACTTCATTCAAAAAGAAATTCATAGACTGAAAGTTAAAGGGTAGAAAACAATACTCCATGCAATAGGAACCACCCAAAAAGCAGAAGTAGCTATACTCTTTGCATATCAAGTTGATTTCAAACCAACACTGATTAAGAGAGACAAAGAAGGACATTACATGCTTGTAAAGGGAACAATCCAAGAGGAAGAGATGACACTTATAAATATATATGCACCAAACACTAGTGCACCCAACTATATAAAATAAATACTAATTGACATGAAAAATCAAATAAGCACTAATAAATAGTAGTGGAGGACCTCAATACCCCACTGTCACTAATAGATAGATCAACTAGACAATAAATGAGCAAAAAAATATTAATATACTAGAACTCAATCAAACTCGTGAACAAATGAACTTAACAGATGTTTACAGGGTGTTCCATACCACAAAATCAGAATACACATTCTTTTCAATGGCATATGGGTTGTTCTCCAAAATAGACAACATACTTGCTCATAGAACATGTTCAAGTAAGTGGAAAGTAATTGAAGTAATCCCCTGTATATTATCAGACCATAGTGTGATGAAATTGGAGATCAACAGCAAAAGAAACCTCAAAAATTTCATAAACACATAGAAATTGAACAACACACTTCTGAATAACCAATAGGTTACAGAGGAAATTAACGAAGAAATCAGACAGTACCTACAATTTAATGAAAATGACAATACAATATATCAGAATTTATGGGACACAACAAAATCAGTCTTATGAGGGAAATTCATAGCAATGAATACTCATATTACGAAAACAGAGCGAGCCCACTTAAACAACCTGGTGCTGTACCTCAAGCTTCTAGAAAGAGAAGAGCAAGACAAACCCAAAGCTTATACAAAGGAGAAAATTATAAAGATCAGAGCACAAATCAATGCAATGGAGACTAAGAGAATGATACAAAAAAATCAATGAAGCCAAAAGTTGGTTTTTTGAAACAATAAACAATTGACAAACCCTTAGCCAACCTTACCAGAGAAAGGAAAGAAAAGGCCCAAATCAATGCAATTAGAAATGAAAAGGAAGAAATTACAATGGACCCTGCAGAAAGTCAGAGGTTCGTCAATACTGATTTGGAGAACCTATATGCCAATAATGTGGCAAACATAGAAGAAAATGATAGATTCCTAGATACATAGAAACTACCAAAGTTGAACAAAGAAGACCTAAAAATTGTAAACAACCCAATATCAATCAATGAAATTGTAAACCTAATTAAAATCTTACCAACTAAGAAAAGCCCAGGTCCTGATGGCTTCACTGCTGAATTCTATAAGACATTTAGAGAGGATACTGCCACTACTACTTAAACTCTTCAATGAAATTGAAAGGGAAGCAATGCTCCCAAATTCATTCCTGGAAGCAAGCTTCACCTTGATCACCAAAGCAGAGAAAAACCCAACCGAAAAAGAGAACTATAGGCCAAACTCACTAATGAACATAGATGCAAAAATCCTTAATAAGATACTGAGAATGCAGAAGATCATCAAGAAGATCATACACCCTGACCAAGTGGGATTCATCCCAGGGATGCAGGGATGGTTCAACACACGCAAATTAATAAATGTAATACAATATATCAATAGAGGCAAGGACAAAACCCATATGATCATCTCAATAGGTGCAGAAAAATCATTCAACAAAATCCAACATGCATTATGATAAAACCGTGCAAAAAATTGGAATAGATGGTCTCTACCTCAAACTGATAATAGCCATCTATGAAAAACCAACTGCCAATATGATACTAAATGGTCAAAAAACTAAAATACTTCACAATAAAATCAGGAACAAGACATGGATGTCCACTATCACCACTCCTGTTCAATATAGTTTTGGAAACATTAGCCACAGCAATTAGACAAGAGAAAGAAATAAAAGGAATAAAGATAGGAAATGAAGAATTCAAATTGTCATTATTTGCAGATAACATGATACTCTATGTAAAAGGCCACAAGATCTCCACCAAAAAGTTTTCTAGACTTAATAAACAAATTCAGTAAAGTAGCTGGATACAAGGTCAACACACAAAAATCAATAGCTTTCCTCTACACCAACAACAGCCTCTCTGAGAGATAAATAGGGTAAACAATTCCTTTCACAGTAGCATCCAAAAAACTGAAATACCTAGGATCGACCTAACAAAAGATATCAAAGACCTCATCTCTTAAAACTATAGCACTTTGAAAAGAGAGATTGAAGATCCCAATTGAAATTCCAGCAGCATACTTCATGGACCTTGAGGAAAAAAAAAAAATCCAAAAATTCATTTGGAACCAGAAGAGCCCTAGAATAGCAAAAGCAATTCTAGGCAACAGAGACAGGGCAAGAGGTATCACAACCCCCAACTTTAAACTATACTACAAAGCTACCGTGATAAAAACAGCATGGTACTGGCCAAAAAACAGACTTGAGGACCAGTGGAACAGATTAGAAGATGCAGAAACAACTCCAGACACTGAGCAACCTCATCTTTGACAAAGGAGCTGAACACCCTCACTGAAGGAAAGATAGCATCTTTAATAAATGATGCTGGAAAAATTGGGTTTCAACTTGCCAAAGATTAAAACTAGGCCTATATCTCTCACCATGCACTAAACTGAAATCAAAATGTATTAAAGATATAAATATTAAAAGAGAAATCCTGAACCGGCTGGAATAGTGGTTAGGTAGAAAGAACCCTTGAAGACATTGGTGTAGGAAAAGATTTTATAAACAAAACCTCGGTTGCCTGTTTGACTAGAAGAATCAACAAGTGGGACGTCTTCTTTCTAAAAGGCTTGTGCACAGCAAGAAAAGGCACCAACAGTGTGAAGAGACAACCCACAATGTGGGAAATAATTTTCACCTGCTGTTCCTCAGACAAAGGTCTACTCTCTAGAATCTATAAAGAACTTAAAAATATCAGACTTCCCAAATTTAAAGACCCAATCCAAAAATGAGCATCTGAAATGAACAGACATTTCTCAGACAAAGAATTCGAAACATTAAATAAACATATGAAAAAATGTTCTACATCACTGGTCATTTGAGAGATACAAATGAAAACAACACTGAGATTCCACATCACCCCAGAAAAAATGGCTGCTATCATGAAATCAACCAATAACAAATGCTGGTGGGGCTGTGGGGAAAGAGGAACCTTGCTCCACTGCTGGTAGGAGTGTAGACTGGTGCAACCACTGTGGAAATCAGTACAGAGATACCTCAAAGAACTAGGGCTGGATGTCCCATTTGATCCAGCAGTTCCCCTGCTGGGCATCTTTCCCCAAAATTTAAAAGTATCATACCACAGTGATACATGTGCACCTATGTTCATTGCAGCACAATTTGTAATAGCTAAAAGTTGGAAGCAGCCCAATTTCTCATCAACTGGAGATTGGATAAAGAAAATCTGTTTTTTTAATAAAATGGAGTACTATTCAGCCGTAAAAAATTGGAAATTAGAGACATTTATAGCTAAATGGATGCACATTGAGGCCATAGTCTTAAGTGAAATAAATAGGACACACATGTGTAAATACCAAATAGTTTTTCTAGTGTTAGAAACTGAAAGTGTAAATAAGGACTAAAAGGTATAATAGATAATGTGAAATAGGAAGAAAAGGGGCAAATAGGAAGGGAAAGTGGGAGGGGTAGAGGAAAGGAAGGAAGAGAAATGAATAAATATGAGAAAATGAAAAAATGGAATCAAAGTGTTTGTAAATAAGGAGGGATGGAGGGGTTGGAGGGAGGGCAGGGAAAGGGGGAAAAAATAAGAACCAAGAGAGATTATGTAAAGGTGCAAATTTCCAATGATGAATGTCATTATATTGTATACCTAAAATCTACCAACAAAATTAGTTTTAAAAAAGAGAAATACAGGCAAAGTTTAAACTGCCTAGTAATGGTAAAATGAACAAGATCTACCCCAGATAACTGTTTTCTACTTTCCATGAGCAGCTATTTTCCTTGTTCAGTGAGGAACTGGTCCTTCTTTGGAAGTGTACAGCTGAAAATTCTGTGGTGTTCACTCTAGGTAAGGAAACAAGGAAGAAGCATTCTGGGCCATAAAAAACAAAAACAATGATATTAATTCTCAAGTGGTAAGGCAGTGTGGTTCTATTTAACAGTTTAAATCCAAGAGGGGTTCCCCACTTAGGAAACTAATGAAGACCTGTTTTCATTGACAGTTTGCCAGTGATGTAGATCACATTCAGATTTGATGAGCAGCAAATCAGTGAAACAGACACTCTACCACAGGTGGAAATAGAGCATGGAGAAAATTGATATGCCATAGTAGCAGTTAGTATTAAATACCCCCCAAAAGGAAAGAAAGACAATAGTCCTGATATTTTATAATTCCATTCCTACAAACAAAAAACATATTCAAATTAATTATAAATTTATTTTTACCATCTCTTAATACTTTAGTACAGTCCTCCTCCCATTTCCTTATTTTATACAAGATAACTGGTAGTTATGCCTAAGCATTGTGCACTTTTTGCATTATTTTGCTTTTAATAAAATGATCAATGATATGCTTTGACAGATATAATATAAAAATGGCATGAAAAGAGATTTTTTTTAATAAAACACATCCTTCTCTTTTTCCTTTAGCACCTTGAAGTCTCATATAACTAATCACACATTGTTTTCTTTCTGTGTGGTCGATGCAAGCGGCAGCAATTTGCCTATTACTCTAAAGAGAATATGCCAGCATACCCCAACCACTGCATCTAGAATAATTTTAATTAAGTGTCACATTCTGGATATCTTCATAACATTTTGGCCTATCCTCTGGAATATATATTCTTACTGAACTTACAGTTTAGAAGCCACCCTTTATTGGTCCTTCCTAATCAACATCATGTCATCCATGTAATGGATCAATGTGAAACATGATATCAATGTAACGCATGATATCCAGGTGACCTATCTCCTTTGGATTTTATTCTGAGAGTGTACATAAGCATTGAGATATCCCTGGGGGAAAACTGAATAGATATCCTTGTCCATTACACAGGAATGTTAACTTCCTCATTTATCTAAAGGGGTAGGGGAAGTGGGAGGGGTAGAGGAAAGGAAAGAGGAGAAAGGAAAAAATATGAGAAAATGAAAAAATGGAAACAAAGTCTTTGCAAATAGGATGGGGAAAAAATAAGAACCAAGATATGTCATGTAAATGTACGAGTACCCAATGATGAATGTAACTTCATCGTATACCTAAAATGTACCAATAAACTTAGTGAAAAAAATTAGTAAACTCTGAATAAAAAGAATATATTCCATCAGTGAATGATCATAAACCATGCACCTGAGATTTTGCTAATTTGCTTTCACAGTATGATGGTATATTGAATGGTAGCAATTTCAGAATTTTTACCTTTATTCTTCATTAAAATGTGTCATAGTTAGATCTAAAATGTCCCTCAAAATCTCATACGATAAATGCCATGGCTTTTGGATTTAGATGGTGATTGGATCATAAAGGTTATCTCTTCCTTAGTGCAATAAACCATTTATGAGGTCAAAATTTGATGGCATTATTGAAAAGTGATGGAAAAAGGTGGTGATCTTTAATCGAAGGGAGTTGCTTATAGTGGCATTACCTTAAAGACTATCTCTGGTTCCCCACCTACTCCTTCTTGGTCCTCTGGCTCTCTCTTTGGTTTCCCACTGACATAAAGTGAGTAGATTTGTTCCACTGTAGCCTTCCACCATGATATTCTGCCTCTCCTCAGGGTCACACTAATAAAGCTGATGATCATGGCCTGAAACTGAGCCAAATACATCTTTCCTACTGGAAGTTGTTTTTCTCAGGTATTTGATCAGAGTGATGAAAAGGTCAACACATTTAGGGAATTGTTGTGGGTGAAAATTCCAGTGGCAAGCATTTGTACATAAATTTTGCACTTGAGAGTTGGGAAAATGATTTAGCAGATATAGATACTTAGCCCATAGACTTGTCATAAGCAAGATCTTAGCCAGAACTCAGTTACCACCCTCACATTGCCAATCCAATCAGAGATTTCAATGCAGGATGGCACCTTCTTCATTAATGTCAACGAAGATCCTCTGTCCTATATTTGACAAATGATTCCAGAGTTCCCTTTCCTAAGCATGCAGAAACTGATAAGTGGCTATAGATTACTTTGAGCAAGGACTAGGAAACCACTTATGAAATAAACAAAAGTCATATTTGAAGTTTTTTAAACCCAAACAAACAATAAATCCCATAGGTGAAAGAGAAATTTTGAAAGAAAAGTGAAAATACATTGCAGCGAAAACAAAGACAGTATGTCAAAGCTTGGGGATAACAGGAAAAAAAATAAATGCTGAGAGTAATGTGCATATATTGGGAAAGAAGAAAATTCTGAAGTCTATCATCCAAGCTTCAATATCACAAAACTAGAAATGTGAGCAAAATAATGCCAAATCCAAGAGAAAAATATAATGAGTGTAAAACCAGAAGCTAATGAAATTCAGGTAAGAAAAAATGAAAATATTAACTAAGAAGAAAGGTGATCATGTACTGGTGATGTATATCATTTGGGGTTCTGCAAACCATCAGCAGTGCATTCAAAGCAGAGTTCAATCACATATCACATTGAGGATGTTAGAGTTGTTCTGCTCAGGAAATAGCAAGTAAGAAGAGAAATCATGTTCATAGGGTCATTGGTTTTGATCAGTAGGAGGGTTTCCTTTAAAATGACAAGAAGGAAAACTAAGGTAGAAATCTATGTGACTCACTAGCTTCCATCTGTTATATCTCTTATTAAACATAGCTGAATGAGTATATGCAACAATTCCAACCCTGGCATGAGAAAGAAGAATCACACCACATTTACATGACCATGATAGACTCACAGCTTTGGGCCAGACTGAGAATGGGTAGTGGAAGGAGATGTTGGGCATTATTTGCAGGCCTGAGACCAATTGAAGAGCCAAGGTGTGCTCTAATTTCCCCCTTGTGAAGAGAACCTGTGGAAACTTTTCAAAACTTTTCAAAAAGTGAAAAGAGCTGAATTTGTGCAGAAAAAAGGGTAAACTGTGCAGAGAATAGTTCACTTTTCTATTAGCTTCAGACTGACCAGAAGATGTGATGACTGGTCAAAACTTCTTCCATCATATTTGTATATTAATCTCAAGACTGAAAGGCAGAATCATGTGACTTACTGTAAAAGATCACTTAGTCCTGTTTTCTTAAGCACTGTATTTTCTTTTTATTTATTTTGGTACTGGGAATCAGACTCAGGGCTTTACACTTGTCAGGTAGGCACTGTGAAACTGAACTACATCCCTGGCCCAAGCACTATATTTTTACAGAGAACAAAAATAGAGATGATGGAATTTAAATAATTTTGATCTTTCTTTTGACTCAAGCTTATTCATCTGGACTAATGAATGAAAATAAATATTACTTTTATGATAATTAAAAATGTTTTTCCTGACATGAGAGTTAAATATGATGTCAACTTGAATAAAAAATGCCTAGCTGTATTGGCTTAGCATAGTTCTGTGTGTGTCTGGATGATTGACTTATTGAAAAGAAAAAAAAAACTCCCCTGGGTATGGATGGAATAAAAAAAGAAAGAAGAAGGAAGATTCACTTGTGCTTCATTAGAGGAGTCTTTGCCATTGCCTTTGGACTTTCAACTCCAGACTTCCAGCACAGACTCTTCAGGTTCCTGATATGAATTCACACAGGACCCTGAGTAAGCTCAGGGCTTTGACTTTTGACTGGATCCTCTGATCTCCAGTGTGCAGAGGACGCTTTTGCATTCCTCTACACCTGACTCAGTGAGCAATCATCGTAAGCCACCTTACAAATTCTTCACATAACATATGTAAATCATTTTTGTAACATATATATATATATATATATATATATATAAACATTGTTATATGTACAATTATATTTCCTGGAAATAAAGTCACTTCTAGCTTCTTCTTTGGGTGAGAGTTTCCTAGACAAGCCTTATAAAACACAGGTCAAGTTTCACTCTATACTTGATTAATATTCTTGAATGGCTAGTTATAAGAGTAGCATATATTTAGATACCACTCATCATATAGCTGTTGTTTTTAAAACAGTAATATGAGTCTTACATTTAAACATCTCAAATATATTTTAAAAATAAATTTTATATATTCACTGTACATATAAGGTTCTAAATTTCTTTAAAGTATGCCCCCTACTTACCAATGAGTTACGTTCCAGGAGAATTTAAATCATATTTGTTCATAAGTCTGACAAAGTGAGTCTTATAAACCTTACACACAAATATATATATACAATGTAAGGCATGAAAATAACAAACACATACATATGCACACACAATTACTGTAAACAAGCTATTTTATTTTTATAGTTACATTAAAATGGTATGGTAAACAGGTGAGCTACTTCTCGGATTTGTTCAAATCTATGAAGTTTGTAATGCGAGGTCTGTTGGTATCTGTGAAAGTTCACAACTCAAATGTTTATAATTTGGGTACTTATTGTAATTAAAATAAACTAATGTACTTCACAGTGTATCAGAGCAAGGTTATATATTTTTTATTTTCTGAAGATTATATCATTTATGATAGCTTTAGTCCTTCCCTGTTTATATACCCACTCTCAAATTTGGCGATAAAGAAAGAAAAAGAAAAATTGCACATTAAGTAAAGAATTTATTATAATGATAAAAATGAAAATGACAATGTTTAAATTCAGCATTTCAATCAGTAGCTTTTGTTGTTATTCTGAATATTCAAATGGAGGTAAATAATCTCAGTTGATTCTTTTGGAAAAACAAATAAATTATAAAATGTGGAATAAAGTATTTGTCCATCTGTGCATTTTACAGCCTTAATGACAAATTGTTGATTTGATACCATGGGCGTTATTAAAATCAAAGTCCTGCCAGCCCAGCTTTCATACGTAACAGATTATACTAATTATCTACTGGGCTAAATTCATACTCTTATTATTAACTCTTATTTACCTGAATAGACAAAATTAAGTATATACAATATAAAAGCCAGCAGTGTTCAAAACTAAAAATAATTGGACTGGAAGACAGTACTAAATATCTATTACAGTCTAACATCAGCTTCATTTCAATTTTGTAAATAAATAGAAACAATATTATTCTACTGTGAATTAGGTTTTCTGACACTGAATAGCCTGTCTAGTTACGTTATTCCAATCAAGCCGGTGGTTGCCTGGATTTTAAATTTTTGATCTAACAATTTTGTATAATTTATTTTGATTATTAATTTTTTCTCATTGTGTTTTTCAATTATATTCTGTTCTTAATGAAATGAGGAAATGATATAGAATAAATATCCACTGATGGATCATTATTAAATCTTTCATTCAATAATTATTTTTGTACATGTATTGTATTTGTGATAATCTAGACTTTATTTCTTATTAAATTAATCATATCATTGATGAAATCATAACCTTCCATATCTCTATGCTCATTGTTGCAGCCAATTGTCTATGGAATACTGGGCTAGGGATTTAGGTCAGTGGGATCTCATCTGCCTTGCAAGCACAAGGTCCTGAGTTTGATCCCCAATACTGGAAAATAAATCATTTATGGAATACTTCTACCTACATATCTAACAAAAATTTCAAACATGACTACATTAAGATTATATTGCTCTTCATGATAGCAGTCCCAGGCCTAACTGTATCACAGAATTTCCACTGGTTCTACTGCTACCAGCCTGAGTTTGATATGAGAGTGATCTATCTAGTTTACCTTGTTGAGGCCAGGTAGGGCCTAGTGCTTCCATTCCCAGAGGGTTATAGTGATAAATGATAAAATACACTATAACTAATAAGGCAGGACTCAACTTTATTACAAACAATATTTCCCTCCATCCCACACATACACACAGACACAATTACATACTCATAATTTCCTTGAATTCCAACCAAAGTTCCACTCAAGCTGTAAAATTTACTGAACATGTGTTCTCTATTAAGTATGTTGGCTTTTTATCTTTGACTCATTACTCAAAATTCTCTTCTGACATTTATCACTACTTCCTCAGTAAAGCTATTCTCAGAAATGTCATCAAATCTAAGGAGCACATCATTATTTTCACACTCCTACAGTTGGCCTAGGTGCCCACTTCACTTTTTTTTTTTATGACACTAACTTCCTTTATTTTTCTCCATGCTTGTTTGCAATTCACAGCCCTCAACACAAAATTCACATGCTACTTACATGCAAATAGTGTAAGTACCTACTTACACTATTCTAAACTCAAGATTAGTTTTTTTATGTCTCCATCTTATGTCTTCTCTCCATATTTTTATATTCCTTTTTCTACTTTTTTCATGCACTTGTTTTACTAGTTGCATCTATCCATTTTCTCCTATGGATTTTCTGATGATCTGTGCACAAAGAGCTGAAACCAAATTTCATGTACAATTCCCTGCTGAACTCCAGGCCAGTATATCAAGGTGTGATTGACATCTGCAATCAGATGCAGGTATTTCAAATATATCAGTACCTTTAAAACTCCTGTGTCATCTTCTCTATTTCTTAGAAAATACAACTCCTGTCTTAGATAATTTATTATTGCTGAGATAAAATAACCCAAACCCACAAGTTAAAGGAGAATAAGTTTATTTTGGCTCACAGTTTGTAGAAGTTTCAGTCCATAGTCATCTAATTCCAAGGCAAGCTGGCATGGTGGTGGAGAAAGAGCTCATGAAGTTGCAGGGAAGAAGCAATGAGACTTCCTTCTTCTTTCCCTTTTTATTCCACTGAGGCTTCAAGCCTACTGATTGGTACCACTCATTTCTATGCTGGCTCTTCCCTCTTCATTAAATCCATCATCCACATCCAGAATTATGCTAAGCTAGCCAGTAGATTAATCCACAATCACATACCTATGACCCAGAATCACATACCCATGATCCATGTTACCCCTCCAAAGCCCCACTTATGAGCTCATGTGGCTTTAGGCCAATATTTATATATAAGCCATAACCCCTCATATCATTAAATTATAGCACTTTCCTCAAAAATATTCAAACCTGAAATATGGAAATCATCAATATGTCTTTTTCTCCCTCACTTCCACAATTGCACTTTTTAAAAGATTGCAGTGTCCAGGACCCAAAGTTACCCAACACCATTCATACCAGCATTGTTTTGGCTAAATTTAGGCTTCTTTCCTTTCATATGCGTTACACCCAAAATTCTTCAGGAATATTGGAAGTCCATAAATTTCCCTAATTTAGAAAGTACAGAAGGAACCTGATCTTACGAAGAGGAACAAATTGAGATAATTTTTTGAGAGAATTTTTAAAAATTTAAATTATTTTCCATAAAAAAGTAGGCTCATATTTATAATATATTCCAATACTATTCTGATGGTTGGGCTACCTTTTTCTGGTGTTCCCATCCTTTGGAGAAATTCTTTCTCCATAATGGCAGTAAGGAAACTGGCAAATCTACTTTATGGGTAGAATGAATTAGGTTCATTCTCTCAGTTTTGAGAACTTTCTCAGAACCTCTTTGGTAACAATTTTTTTTTGGAAAGCCAGGCAAGAGGTAAAAATGGCATCAGAACTGTGCTTTGATTAGTACAGCTGCAGGCTTTTCATTTATTTTCTTCTTCCCTTCCCCCAACTTCTTGACTTCTGAAACATAGCTTATTCCTTTTTGTTTTTCTTCCCTTTTCTCTCTCCCATTCTCCAAACTTCTGCAGTCTTAGTTTTTTGGGGTTTTTTTCAGCAGTTAAAGGGTCCTAAATCTCTAGAAAGATGAGTGCTTACATATGAAACATCAAAGACAACAGTTACTGGCTCCCTCTAAGCAGAGATGGGAAGCAGTATACTCGAGGACATGTAGCAGCCTCATTAAGTGCTCCTTTGTGTCAGTATACCTGTCTTAGTTACTTTTCTCGATGTGAGACAAAATACCCAATACCCAAATTTAAAGGAGGAAAGGTTTATTTAGCTCGCAGTTTATAGAGGTTTCAGTCCATAATCATTTGGCTCCAAGGCAAGGTGTCATGGCACACAGCAATTGCAGAGGAGAAACAATTTGTGGTGGGCAAAAGACAGCAAAAGCAAGCAAGGGACTACAGAAGCTCTTTCTGTTCCTTACATCTTTTTGTTTTTGTTTTTGTACTGGGGATCAAACTCGGAACCTTCTGCTTAAGAGGCAGGCAGTGGAACCACTGAGCTAAATCCCTGGCCCCCTGGCCCTTTTATCTTATCTAGGCTACTTAGAGAGAGTAGCATTCACACCCTTAATCCTAGTGCCTTTGATCCTCATCCTCGCATTGCACCGTGAATCAATTCCAGGATCACATGCTCTAGATTCAGCCACCTGTGAAAAATCCCCAACTATGACCACATGAACCTTGGAGGGGCAGAGGGGGGGGATCTAAACACAAGCCATAACAATATCCCATTCCTCAGTGAAATGAAATAAAAACATGCTCATCAGGGAGACACATATATAGATAGAACCATTTAGTGTGCTCTCAAAGTTGCTCATACAGATGGCAGGGGAAATCTCATTCTGATACACCATAGAAAAGATCAGGCTTTGGGGTGTCACCCAGGACTAAATCTCCTTAAAGCATTCACATTTGGGGGTCCTAAACACTTTAACTTGTCCCACCTCATTGGAGGGGGAGGAGAAGCACATGGTCTATGTTTTCCTGCTGGAGGGAGAGGCCCACAGGCCCACCCAAAGGCCTCCATATCAGCCCTTCACTGCTCTTCACCACTGCCCTCCTGGGACCTAGGCTGCCTGTCCAGCTCTACCTGTAAGTACTTTTCTGAGGCCTCACATGTTGGCATCTCTAAAGGTAGCTTGCTTCCTCCCTCCACCTTATTTGGTTTTGGTATTCTTGTGATAATTTGAGCCTCTAGTTTAGCTCCCTCTCTAGAATGGTATATGATTTATAGTTTCTAAAAGGCATTTCCAGACTTTGTAGCCCTTACATGAATTCTTTGCGTATGTTACAGTTTCCTACATACAAAGATCTTTGGGATTTTTTTTTTTAAATTAAATCCAGCTGTTGTATACAACTTCTATTGTCTGCTTTTCTGATCTGTTGATAGAGGTTCAGGAAGCTGTGTGTCAGAGAGCAGGATGCTTGTCCTGGCTGTGACAGTGATGAAACTGGCTACCTGATCTCAGGGAAATTTCTTCATGCCTGCCAGGAACGCTAGAATAGTCACTGCAAAATATTAGGTGGACTGCATGTGCAGCATGACCCTGGATACATTTGGTGAGTTTTTCTGGCCTGACCCCAGAATGAGGAGGGCTAGGCATGTGTCCTGACCTCGGTGAACGTGGGGCAGGCTTTGGTCTGACCCTGGGATAAGGCCGGCTACCCCATAGTCGGACCTCTAGGGCCTCAAAAGGATCCTCCCCCCACCCTTTTTTTTTTTCTTATTTTCTTTGTCTCTTTCCAAAAGCACATGATTTAAAAGGGATGTAGTACATCTTAAATCATTATGGGCAGCTCAATGTCTGTCCCTGATATTAAATAAATAAATAAATAAATAATCAATCACCTTTAGGTTACATTTTATGAAATTGAGACTAGTAATTTAAGACGGAGGATTTTAAAAAGTTGATTTTTTTTCTCCAAATGCAAGCTAAAGAATAAATAACTGGGCCTTAAAATCCCACCTAGAAATCCACAGCTCTTCTCTCTTTCCTCCTCCTGAGTCTTATTTTTTTTGTCTATATTTTTAACTAACAAAAAAGTAAGTGGCTTAGAGTATTAAAATAATTATTGTTATGATTTTACACTTTTTAGAAACAGGAGCACAAATTCTTACCCCTGAGGAAAAATTCTAGCTGTGACTAGACTATTTATAGTTATAAATATAAAACTTAAGAAAAAGATTATTATAATTCAGTACAGCCAATACATCTAAGAATGCATTCTGATTTTATGGTATCATTTTATATGCCCTAGATGTTTTCTTGTCTCTTCAACTGCCTGTTAACCTGTTTTTAGTAACTAATTATAGTACCTTCAGCTGTTTCATATAAAAAAAGTTTACGTTCAATTAATTTCATTTTTATTTTTATCATTGCCCTGTCAGATTTCTGGCTCTGTTAGGGCTTTCAAAAAAAAGTTGCATAAATATTAAAATGTTACCAAACTTAAAATATTAGAGAGTAAAAATTACTAAGCTCAAGAATTACATAAAACTTTCAAATAAAAAGCTTAAAGTTTGATAACATAAAGATTATTTATGATTTAGGTTAAAATGTATGCTTTTGTGTATTCACTTTCAGGTGCATGCTATTCTCTAAAAGTTGTAAAAATGTCTTTCAAGTTGAAAAAGTATGTCTGGAGTAACTTGTTAGATAATTAAGATAACATTTATTTTTTATTAAAATTTAATTTAAAATGTCCATTCTTTCTACATTTCTAGTGCAGTGACCTTTAGAGTTTTCTCAAGCCAAACAAAAACAAAAACAAAAACACAATATTAATTATATTGGTCTGATAGCTTGGATTTGATAGGTAAATTAAATATAAATGGAACAAATGTTTATAAATTTTTATAATAAAACATCAGAGTATATTTGGGTCTATTAAATGTATTTCATAGATTGCTTATATATATGCATAATACTGTGATATATGGTCAAAGGATATTTGGCCCTTTAATAAGTTCCAGAGCAATTATTCTAGAGGGATAATAAATTTTCAAAAATAGAAGCTTTCGTCAATTTTTAGATGAACAAGTTAAAAATCAGCTTTAAATAATGTCTTAAAGAGATGTTATTTGTACATCATTTTAAGATCTAAACTCTGTAATTTGAGTAAACACAATGCATTTAACAGTTGATTTTAAAAATCTTTTTGCTGTAAATAGCTATGTTTTACTTGGTCTGAAAATAGGTTTGTTTATATAACCTTATCCTAATATTTCAAAGAGGTGCTACAAAGACTTGCTTGCTTCTTTGTAATAAGTAAACTTATATTTTATAGTCTAATCTTTACTTAAATTAAGTGCTTTATTTAAAATGTCTTTTAAAAATTATTGTTACAAAAAAGCATCATAAGGTTTAAAAGCAAATATTTCAGATTTATCTCTCCCAAGATATGTTACAAGTTTTTTTTCCAGATATGCAGTGCTTATATGTACATGTAAAATGTACAGTTTGGGACACAAATGTGGGTTATAATATGACTTTTGAAGATATTGATAAACTATAAGTGAGTGGGCATAGTTTCATAATGATCTAAAAGTTATCTTTTTGCTTTTAAATTGATCACATCAGTATAGTATATCTTTTGAGTAAAACATTTCTAATTAGAGACAACTTGTTCTAAGAAAACATTTTTTAAATATTCAAAATGTAATACACAGAAATAATGTCCAAATCTTTGTTTAAAACAAAAAGGCTTAAGATATTGATCTTACTAAAATTTACCATAGAAATAAACACAGGTTTCTGTCAAAATAGTTTATGTTTTATACTATTTTCTGTTAGGTTTTATTGTTTAGGATATTGAAGTCTTACATAGTTAAGTTTCTAAGTTTAAAATCTAACTTTAAAATCTTGATGTTTTCTGAAAATGTTGACCCACTCTTATTAAGAATTTTCAATTAATATTCCTTTATGCTAAAATTTAAATGTATTCTTTTGGAGATAATAAAAATATCCTAATGTTTCTACTACTATAATATCATCATTGTTGTTATGATAAAATGCTATGTTTGTTCTTAATTTTAAATTTTCCTTTTAAAACTTTGTAACAGTTATCTGATATTATTCTGTAAAGATATAATTTCTAAAAGACAATGTCATCAATATTTTTAAATGTTAGATTGTCACTTACATTACAGATAGAATAGGACACTGACGTCTAATACTAATGCTGACCATGATGAATAGAAGAGGTTCTATTCTTTAGTCATACTTTATATTTCAAAGTTCCTAATGTTTAAAAAATATCCTAATGGTTAAAACCAACTGTTCCCACTTTAAGACTAGTACAATGAACTTTCTGAGTGTGCAACAACCAAGGGTTGGAGAATGAAGCTAAAAGGATAACTGGGCAAAGAGGACAGCCAATATTTTGTCCCTTGCACTCCAAGGTCAACCAGGACTCCAGACATGATGGGACTCCTTTAAAAAGTTTCTACAACTCTAGTGAGTCATCATAGTATAGATGGGACCATTACTCCTCCACTCACCTGAACATGGGCAATGCTCCTAGTCCAACCCCTGACTCAATACCCTGTCAATCACACTGTCATTCATGCTCTGAAAGATCCATGTGAGGTGCCCTAGGCTCTGCACACATTTTGAATCCTTAAACCCATTTCCCCTTCACACCGTTTTTTTTCCTCCAGTGCCATTCTTCATTTCCATCTGTGCCATTTTCCTTTCTTCCAGCATGAACCTGTTCACTCTGCGTGCACCTTCACTCTTTAAAATTTATTAAACTTAATGTCATTAAATTTGACTTCTTTTTCCATAGCATTGGGTGCAATGTGCAAAGCCTTGTTTGTCATGTAGAAGATTCTGGAAATGCGTCTGCAATGCCACCATCCACAGCACCAACCCAACTTCCTGAGCAGAGAGATAGTTGGACCTCTGAGAATAGGAGTCAATCACTGTGCATTGTGCTACAAGAAGAGTCACAAAAGAGGGAAATGTTCTGCGTGCTTCCAAGGAAAGCCATATATGGTCAAGCAAAGGCTGTGACCCATCCTGCCAGGTGGTATAGTTGGTGGAGGGAGGAAAACAAACAAAGAAACAAACTGAAGAACCTAAAAGGTTCCTCACATAGCCCCCAAAATAGCGCTGTGGAGGCTTAAATGACCTCCATATATGGAGAGAGAGAGAGATTAAACAATTAAACAAAAAGCTAAGCTAAATATTAAAAAAAAGAGCCCCAAACATTATAGTCTCCAGCTGCACCTATAATTTATGGCCATAAGTATTGCTTCCCAGACCCACTAGGTCTTTCAAAAATTTGTCTTTTAGTCTCTCTCAGTGTATGTCATTATGTTATTTTAGTGGATTTTTATGCACCTTTTAGAAAAACAAAATAGCTCCTTCTATAGATGCACCCATAAAATAAAAATGGCAATGTAAATATTGTAGCTATTTCTTTTGGTCACAAGCTAATTTTGTTATCTACTTCAGGCTTTATATGCTTATATTATCTGCAGCAGCTCACAGCAACTGTTCTTTAGGTCTACAAAATAAAGACAAGATACAGGTTCAAAGCCTATAGTAAAACATTTTAATGATCCAATTATCACAAAAACATACATACAATGGTACCTCAGTTTACAAACTTAATTTATGATTTTGAGGAAGGTGGTTATATTTGTGTTTGTGTGAGGAAGATGGCCGTAGTAATGTTTGTCACTTGATACAGAGTTTGAAATGGAAGCAAAATTTTTCCAAACACTTCTGTTTGGGAATCAAATTGTTTGCAAACAGACACATTCATGAACTGAGCTATTACTATATAATTAATGCATTCCTTCAACACTGTTGTGACTGGATTTGGGCTTGCTGAACACTCTTTGTAGAGATTCTTTTAGGTTCTTTTTGTTCTGATCAAAGAATTAGACAAAACAAACTCAACAGGTAGTGAGGTTTTACATTTATTAAAGGTAAGAAAAGAAATATGTCCTGCAGAGTAAGTGTGGGCCAATTAAAAGTAAGAAAAGAAGTATACTTTACAGGGTGAGAGCAGACCACTGGGAAGAAACAGCACCTTGGCCTAGAGCTTAATGGCTAACATCTTTTGATTCTCCCACTCCACTCATCAGGCTGAAGTCATGTCTCAGCCATTTTATCAAAAATCTACTTGAGTTCTCATGAGAAGAATTAAAGATAGCACTTGATGTTTGTAACTGGTTTTTTGTTTTGTTTTGTTTTGTTTTTGTGCATGTCTTGGCATGTCCACTCACTCAGCTGGTTTGCCATGCCTAATTTCCTGCCTCATTGTTATATTTTAAAAAGAAAAAAATTAGATTTTTTTTAACCAACTGGAAAGAATCTGTATGCCTTTAAACTCTGCTTGTCTAATTTGAGTAAATGTCTCAAAAAATGTAGAGGTAAATGTTAAAGATAAAAGGCTTACACCAAATGCTACCTAATTTTGTCTGACTTGTACAACTTTGAAGAGACACTATTCAACAATATTCTACTTATAATTTCTGGCCCTAGCTTGTTTAACAAAGTTATTAATTGAAGGTTAAATGTCAATGGCTTGGCAATGTCCTTATCATTTTTTTCAAGATTATCAAAAGGTGATGGGTTGTCAAACAATAAAACCCATCTTCCTTCATGTCCCTTAAACAACTCAGGGTGAGGTTTGTAATCCCTGACAAGGCAAGAACAATGCCCCTCCTCATCTGAAAGCATTTATATAAACTTGGCCTCTCAGCCTGTCTACATCCCTTAAAAGTAAAGGGTCAAAATCTTGGATCAGGGAGTGAAGTAAGATAAAAGAAATTTTTTAAAATAGGTAAAAATGAGACAAGAAAATCATAATTAAAATTTGCACTTTATAATGACTGCAACTTCCAGGACCCAAAGGTGATCCACAGCAGCATTCCTCTGGTTAAATTCAGCCACCTTTCCTTTCAGACCCATCACACCCAAATTCTTCAGGAATACTAAGACAATAAGAATTCACGATGAATTAATCCTAAATATGAGAGACTATCTGAAATAATCTGAATGGCCTAGGTATGCCAGTTTTAAAGGCTTAGAACAGAATGGAATCTTTTCCAGAAAGAAGAAATTCTGCTTGTGGACAGAAGCCCCTAATCATATTAAGATTTCCTGCCTGCCTTTCCTGATAGCCTGCCTTTCCTGATAGCCTGCCTATGGATTTCATTTTGTAATCATTTAAGCCAATTCTGTACAATAAATCTTTTAGCATATTCTCCTGGTTTCTCTTTCTCTACTTGAACAAAGAGATACGAAGAGAAAGAGCCAAGAGAAGTAGCAGGATGTACAATGCTGATATGTAGAATGGATAAATTAGGTCCATGCAAGGGGAGAAATGGGGCTCAAAAACTATTATAAAGAAATTACCAGCTGTGCTAGTCCTTGAAGAATTAATAATAAATGATTAAATAATCTGAAATTGAGGTTGAGACAACCAAAAGCAATGAGGAAATGCACGTGAAAAAAGCGCTGGAAACATTGACTGAATATTCTTGTGTTAGACATTAGGAAAAATAAATACAGTCATGTGCTGTATGACGGGTGTGGTCCAAAAACTGCATGGTTAGGCAATTTTCTAATAGTGAAAACACCACAGCGTGTAGTTACACAAACATAGATGGAACAACATCGTAATTTACTGAAAATAATCTTATGAATTTACCATCCTACATGAAATCCATCATTGACCAAAACATCATAATGCAGCTCATAACCATAGCTTGGCTTATATATAAGGCTTAGGGACCATGTGAAAGGAATAAAATGACAGATGTTGAATTTAGCAACAGTTAAAGACAGATCATGAAAGTCACTCAATGTCATGTTCTAAAAAGTTTTTTTTTAATTCAAAATTTTTGTAAGAAGCAAAATCTATTTAAAATAAGAAAAGAAATCACAAATTATAAATTTTCAAAAGCTGACAATAATCACAAATATTACAATTCCCAGAAAAATAATCTAATCTTTTATCATCAGCCTGCCATACATCTTTAATATTTTTCCTACATTTTTTCTCTACATGCTTTTTTATTGTTTTTTTAAGTGATAATGATTTTATTATCATTTTTTGTATTAAATTCTTTTATTGGTGCAAATTTCCAATTATTATCATTTTTAAGAGAGAAGATAGCTCAGTCGTTAGTATGGTTATGAAATTTACTTAATTGTAGTTCATAATTTTGAAAATATGAAGCTTTTACCAGCTTTCTTTCTGTCAAGTAACACTTTTGGCTTCTCCTAGGATACATTTTTTGCCATTTATAACTGAATTTTTGAATAATAAGTTATTCTTTAAAAATCATACATAATCATTCTGCAATTAAGACACATCCAAGGTCAATTCAAATGATTTTTAAAGTAGCGCTGTGTAGCGTTGAATTACCTAGTTGTGTCATCTTTTTTTTTTTTTAATTAAATTCTTTTATTGGTACATTGTAGGTATACAACACAATTACATTTCTCAT
>NW_004624769.1:10822796-10842161 GCF_000247695.1 Heterocephalus glaber
AAAGCAGGTGAAGATTTTTTCCCACATTGTGGGTTGTCTCTTCACACTGCTGGTGGTTTCTCTTGCTGTGCAGAAGCCTTTTAATAAGAAGGGATCCCATTTGTTGATTGTTTGTGCTAGTTCATGGGCAACTGCGGTTCTGTTCATAAAATCTTTTCCTACACCCATGTCTTCAAGGGTTCTATCTAAGCTCTGTTCCAACTGGCTTAGAGTTTCTATTTTAATATTTAGATCTTTAATCCATTTTGATTTTAGTTTAGTGCATGGTGAGAGATACAGGTCTAGTTTTAATCAATGAAAGATATTATTCTATGCAGAAATACAAAGAAAATTTATGTTTTTGTGAAAAGCTATTTTTCTATTTAGTGCATTATGTATTAGAATGTAGCATATATGAAGATGTACAATAAATAAAAAATCAAATGCAATGAAAAATGTGAGTGATACTGAAAATCTGAAGCCAGATAGTGTTGTAAAGTTAAACAAAAGAGGAACTAATTGAAGGCATATTTAAAATGACTTAGTTACCAATTGAATGTGGGAAGTAAAGGGATTTTCTATCTAGAAAGAACTCCATTTGTTCCTGTGCTGAAAGAATCAGTAGCAGTATCAAACATACAAAGGTCCAGAGAGAAATGGGATATCTGAGGAGAGAAGAAATGTGAAGTGAATTCACTGTTGTGTATCTTGACCCAGACATGCATGTTACTGACAAATATATTAGTTTACGCTTTAAGAGATAGGTTAAGACTGAATTCAACTGTAAATGACAAATTTTTTACTTGAGTCACTTAAACAGGTAGAGGTTTATTCATATTGGAGTATATAAAGTCTTCAGGTTGGCAATCAAGGATTTTAGAGTATTAACTATTGCTGCTGGCGACAAAGGCTTCCTCTGCCTTCTTACTAAACTAGTAGGAAGAATAGAGTGCTTTCCCTCAAAATCACAGAATATGCTACAAATTTAGGGACTATATTTGTTCCAGGGAAGGCTGTGGTGTGGAGAATATGCAAAAGCACCTTTCCTGAAGCCAATGCCTGATACAGAGTATATCTGAAAATTGTCAGGCAATAGTACTCTGAAATTTGGGAGACAAAATGCCTCAAAGGATCCAGAAGGAGGCACCTGGATTGCACACCACATCACACTCCACTGCTAGAACAACCAACCTCCAAATATCTGTGACAAATTCAACACAGATATATTTCTTCAAGAAAAATTCTAAGTAAATTTTTAGGCAATATTATACATGACACTCCTTACAAGGTCTATCAATATCTAGTCTAAGGGGCCTCCCTCCCGCAGAGTGCACGCAGAAGTCTTGCAATAGGTCCACAATTTCCAGACTGAGCCAAAGACTACTGATCAATTTTTCAATGCTTTTGTCTCTGCCACCTACAAATATCTTCCATTTATAATATTATCTTTTGAGGCCATACTTAAAGTGAACATTGGAGAATATGCCCTCCTTAGGGGCTTTATAACTTTTAGAATTCAATTCTTTCTTGTACCAGGCAGAAGGTATCTAACTGTGGCTATTTTTAAAATTAATTTTATTGGTGCATTTTAGGTATATAATATGATGATATACATCATTGGAAATTTTCACCTTTACACAATGTACATTGATGCTTATTTTCCCCCTTCCCCTGTCTTCCGTTCAACCCCTCCATCCTTCCTTATTTACAAAGACATTTTTCCATGTTTTTATTTTCTCATATTAATTCCATTCCCCTCTTTCCTTTCCCTTCCCCCTGCCCCTTCCCTTTGCACCTTTTCTTCCTATTTCACATTATCTATTATACCTTTTAGTCCTATTTACACTTTCAGTTTCTCACACTAGAGAAACCACTTGGTATTTACACATGTGTGTTCTATTTATTTCACTTGAGTATGGCCTCAATGTGCATCCATTTAGCTATAAATGCCTCTAGTTTCTCATTCTTTATGTCTGAGTAGTACTCCATTTTATTTTAAAAAACACATTTTTTTTATCCAGTCACCAGTTGATGGGCAATTGGACTCTTTCCAAGCTGTAGCTATTACAAATTGTGCCGCTATGAACATGGGTGCATATATATTGCTGTGATGTGATTCTTTTAATTCTTTTGGGGAATTCCAGCAGAGGAATAGCTAGGTCAAATTGGACCTCAAGTCCTAGTTCTTTGAGGTATTTCCATAATGATTTCTACAGTAGTTGCACCAGTCTACACTCCCACCAACAGTGGAGAAGGGTTCTTTTTCCCCACAGCCCCACCAGCATAAGTTATTGGTTGATTTATTTATTTTCTTTGATACCGGGGATCGAACTCAGGACCTTTCTCTTGTGAGGCAGGTGACAGAACCACTTAGCTAAATCCCCAGCCCATATTGGTTGATTTCTTGATAGCAGCCATTCTTTCTGGGGTGAAGTGGAATCTCAGCATTGTTTTCATTTGTATCTCTCGAATGACTGTTTTTAACCTTGTCAAAAGCTTTTTCATTCCAAAACCATGGTTTCTTTTTCAATATATATTCTTTTCAGAAATGGAGTAGACACATGATTTATTCCATTCCAAACCTTCTATGTGTTAACAATAGCCCACAGATTTCTTTCCCAGATATTTTTTCTAAATATAGTTTATTTTGCTTTTTTATTTATAGTTTTCATTCAAACTAATAGTGACTACTCTTGAGAATATATGGAAATAAAAGGACAAAGACCTTATTCTTAATCTGAACTTTTGCCTAAGTTTGCATTTCTAAAGTGTTTTCCTTGACTTTATTCACTAAAGTATCTTTTAAATAACAATTTTTATTTTTTAGAATTTAACATTTGTTATCGTCTCCAACTGTGCAAAGCTCTGAATTCTGTGCTCACATATTGTACTTTATGTTTCTGCTTCCAAATTGGTCCATTCTTCCCTGAGCTAATATCTTTCTTTCCAAATAGCACCAACAACCAATGAATAAGGCTCGGGGGACCTATTTTTATAATATCCAAGGTTAACACCAGCTGCTAAAATAAATAGCATGTGTATCTTTGTGTCTACATGCAGTAAGGGTTTATTTTTTATGTATCAAGAAAAATTCCTATACACATAGGGATCCTAGGGTGACCCTGTAACCTATAACTAAAAACTCTGGTATGGTTCCATTTCAGGGGTCCAACAACTCACAGTATTTCTATTTTACCAGAAATTGAAGATATGGTTTGCTGTAGATATTGTAGAAGATGTGGAAAAGGAATAATACCTTCTCCTCCTTTGATAAGAAATCAATTATGGTTTCTTATGACTGGTCTCATGGGGAATATGGGACAAACATAACCTTTTCTATGCACAGAGAATCTTTTTAGAATCTATAGCATTATTTCCATAATCAGAAATACTTTTGGAATCTGGAAAGAATCCATGTATAGATTGTGTTTAAAACTATAGGAAGAGATGTAGATAGAGACTAGGCTAGAGCTCATCAGTGGGTTGTGAGGGAAGAGTCACTGAGATCAAAGGAGAGAAGGGTATTTTTCCAGAAGAAGCACATACAACTATGTACAGTACACAGTACTCCATAGTGTGATAAATGACTGTTACTGTTTTAGGTACTTATCATAACATGCTGTGCTTTTTATCCTTTAGAACATAATCCTACTTATATAAGAGTTTACTGTAAAACGGTGTGCTGCTATGCCAGTGGTAGCCTCATGCATCTCATGTTTAACTGAGTATTTGGATAATATCAAGGGGCCAACACAGATGATTGATGTATACCTTCTCAGTTTGCACTTAGAATTTGGCACTCTGTGTGGTATTTTGTGATACACACGGATGAAATTGCCTAATAACATATTTGTCAGATTATATTTCCATCACGTGTCACATGACTGTATTGAAATTTAAATTTAAAAAATTTGGCCTATATGGAGTCTACTAGCTAATTAGAATTATTTTCCAGACCACTATTGGTTCAATATTAGTTTTAAACAACCTTTCTAAAACAAATCACATCGTTTGATGTCTTGTTAATGCTTGAGTTTTTTTAAAATTATATGGAAAAATGTTTAAGTACTTTTCAGTTTTGGTTTGGTTGAGTTCTATTATATTTGAATATTATTACAGTTTTTTTCCCTTGCATTGCTTTTCTTTGAATAATTTTAATTTTTGTATATGTGTGTGTTTAGTGAATGATAATAAAGTTATACATTTTTATAAAAAAAATACTTTGGAGATAGAATTAATGTATATTTTGATGGAATATATGTGTGTGTTGCTGTTTTTTAAGTGTGGAAGATCTTGAGATAAAAGACACCTTAAGTGAATCCAAAGTCATCTTATGGATTCTTTAAATATTTTTGGGTTAGTGATTCAAGATCTTTATGAGTTGACATTGGGAATATTAAAATAGGTCAAGTAGGAGAACATAAGCCAGTGATAAAATTACTATGTACAACTATAAGTTGAAAGGAAAATTCTAGGATTAATATAAGTTTCAGTTGTAGGCCAAAGCCTAATTATGGTAAATTAAGAAATAAAATATTGGTGATTATACATTAAAAGTGATCACAGATATAATGTTCATAAAGTTTAATGGGAAAAGGAAGAAAAATATTAATACTGTAGAGGGGAACCAAAACCAGTCACTGTATCTCAACTAATTTTTCATATTCTGTACATTTTTTCTATCAGACCCCTCAAGCATTAGCTACCAAATTTATCTCTCAGTGTGTATGTGTGTGTGCATCCATATATATATTTGTAAGTGAACATTGTCATAGAGGTGCCTAGCACACAGAGCTCTCAATTGAGCAGACCATGTCATAGAACACATAATAGGTTATAATTCAATTCAACTCAGATGAGAGAAATTAAAACATAAGGCACAAAAAGTAATTTTACCTCACCAGTACATAAGAAAGCATAAATAAGTAGAAAGCTCACTGAATAAAGTAATGCCTAGAATGCCTGTCTTGCCACAGTTATTTTAATGTTAGGAAAGTACTGTATTGTAATCAGTGATATACTAGAAAAATTGTTTAACACAGATAGAAAAGGAAGCAACTGATGTTGTAGTTTTTTTATATGTACTTATTTTCTAATTTTATATTTATTTATGTCCCTATTGTTCATCCCATGAGGCAAACCATACGCTACAGACAATGTTTATTTCCAGCCTCAAATTCACATTTGTAAACCTATCCTGTAAGACAATTGTATTTGGAGGTAGACATTTTTGAGATGGTTTTAAAGTGAAGGCCTCTGTAAGACTGAGAGTAAGAGAAATTTGTGCCCTTACAAAAGAGACGCGACACAGCTCCTGTGGCATTTCCACCATGTGTGGACAAGGCAAGAAGATGGCCGTGTGTGAACCAGGAAGCAAGCCTTCGCTAGGCTCTAACAGTGCCTCCATCTTGGCCTTACACTTTTAAATCAAAGAGAAATCAGCATCCCCTGTTCATGAACCATCTAGTCTGTGGTACTGTTAAAATATCCTGAAAAATCTAAGGCACCATGAGTACAAACAATGCATATTTTTCATTATCTTCATGTATTCCATCCTTAGTGTTTCAACTTAAGTATTCATTTAATGAATAAACACATAAATAAATGAGTGCACAAACAACCAAGTGAATGATAAAGTCTATATTCTGTTGTTTAGAACATAACCAAGAATATTGAGTGTGGAAGCTTCTTATCAACAGCAAAAATAAATCCATTTGGTACGTCTTACATAGAATGTCACTATAAATTTCCTGGACCTGGTATGTTTGACAATTTGTTGTATATACCTATGTGAATGATATATATTTGTTCCCCATGCATATTCAGACTTTTCTGGAATTTGCGGTTGTCAAAAGGTTGAAAGTATTGTTCTGATCAAAATCACTCTCCAAAAATAACCTTGGGCCATAGATACAAGAAGGTCCATCTCAAGGGCTATGATGGATTGGATTCTCTTACAATCTAGACATATCAAATGCCTTCCAGCATAACTAAAATATAAATGGAGTTCAGAGGAAGAAAATAAGCAGAATAAACTCAGATAAATAGGAATCACATATTTTATCTCAAAATTTTTTTTGATTTTTCATCCCTTAGATAATGGAAAATAAGGAATAGAAATCGACACATGAAGAAAATCAGTGATAAGGGGGAAAAGCAGATACAATGTGGATACCATATAGAACAAATAAGTAGATATTCTATTATTTCATCCTCATTGTGTGTGATCTTATTGATAAAATGAAATATGAATAATATTAATGAAAATAACACATAATAAAAACCAACTCTGTATAGTATACTCTATTTTTTAAGTATTGTTCTTAGTGATTTTAATTTTAATACTTCTCTTAAATTTTACAAAATCATTAATTTATTGTTATAATTCTCATTTTACAAAGAAGAAAGTGCATCACTAATTCCCTAAACCCACTAGAATTATCTCAATTAAATAAATACTGATAAAGACAATTGAGATATTAAAACATTTTTAAATGACAGCATATTTCAATAACAATAGGTCAAATATAATAAAGATGTTTAAGTGCTCCATTCCCTTTTATATAGAATGTCATGGAATCTAATAATTATTTGAATATCTTACTTTGCAAAGACCTTAAATGCATTGACACATCTTTCTTGTGAATTTATAAAATCAAAAAGTCTTTAGAACCTGAGATAATTTGGCTTTAGAAGGTTTTAAAGGTTAAAGGTATAGAATGATTTAAGTATTTAGAAGAGTAAAAGAGTGTTTTCTGAAGCAAAGAAATCACTCTAAATTATTCAAAGGCTTTCTTTTCCTCAGGGCAGCTTAAATAATTGGATTCGTGGGTATCTGAATCACTAGCAGTGGGTAGAGAGGGACCAATGTCACTTTTTATATTCATCCTAAAATATTTGATTCACTTTACTATATCAGTTAAAAATGAATTCCATGGCAGAATTAAATGTGAACTATGTAAAAGATCTCAGGCAAAATATTTTTATAACAGGGTGAAAGAACCTATAATTCCCTCCTTAGAAAATAAATTGTAGTAAATTTTAACCTAGATCAACAATTAAGCCATTGATTATTTATGACAATTTATTCATAATTATTCCATATACTCTACTCATGCCTAAGAGGGATATTATAATTTAACAAGACAAATAGTAAATTTAACATAATTCTCAATTATTTTGATGTATTTTTCCCTAGGCTAGCTGAGAAATAGTGAAGAACACTCATCTCATGGTATGATAAAAAAAGGACAATGAATTATAAAATCTGGTGAAATATTTACAGAAGTTAGCTTGAATAACAGTGTTTTTATATATTAATATTAGAAAAGGGGCTACATCAAAATTTATTAGTTGATGTAACATGAAAAGTTTTGCATAAGATTTGAATAGAGCTTAATGTATTATAGACTGTAGGTGAGGTTAAAATAAAATATAGAGGAAGGCCTATTTTTATATCAAGGACATAATGGAATATGAGGGTATAGTATATTTCATCAGAAAAAGTACTAATAATAAAATTTAGTGAATGATTGTGGATAGTATTTCTTAAATATCAAAAGATAGCTTGGACTGATAAGCCTGAAAAAGATAACAATTGATATTTTTTTAAAAAATCAAAGAAAACTCAAATCACCATAATACTGCCTAAAAATGCAAGATGTTTGTAACCTTTAAGGAAGCATTCGTGTAAAGGACCACCTTGCTAACCACAGACAATGACTGGGGCCCCTAGAATTTTACTTAGAGGATAATATAGTTAGTTGGTAATCAGCTGAATAGTATGATCTGTTGGTTATAGTAGTAATTCTAAAATCAATTGGTCACATCAGAAAAATGTTGGATATGAAATGCGTTTGTATGCTGGTTATGGAGAAATAAATCAGAAAAGAGTTGATAGTACCCTGTACAATCAATCATGGTTAGCCAAGTGGGAAATAAAAGCTAAATAACAAACTGGTGAAATATCTCTATGTCCCTGTTACTCTGAGAACTCCAGAGAGGTCATGATTATTTACAGACATAATTGTACTACTGAACCTCACTAAAGCTCTTTATGTTTCACATCAATCATGTGCTTTGGATTAAATATTGTTTTCTTGACTGCTTTGTGATTTATTAAATGAATTTCACTGATTATGGAGAGTTAAATAACTAAGATAGTATGTGGAAATTATATATATGTGTGTGTGTGTGTGTATATACATGTAGTTAAGGTAGTATTTCCAATTATATAAAAATAGAATACCTCAAAGTGTGAAATAATGTCTATACATTTTGAGGGGTGGGGTCAATGAGGCAGGGTCTCCCTTTGTAGTTCAGGCTGGCCCTGAACTCACTATGTAACCCAGGAGGCCTCGAACTCCTAATGATCCTCTCGCCTCAGCCTCCTGAGTGCTGGGATGACACGCCTGGCTATACAAAGGCTTTTTTTTAAAAAAACAAAAGAGGATTTAGCTCATTGGTTCCACCACCTGCCTCACAAGCAGAAGGACCAGAGTTCAATCCCCAGTATCAAAAAAAACAAAAAACAAAAAACAAAAGATCAAAGACTCAATATAAAACTGGAAAGCCATGGCAGAATCATTTCCAATTCTCATTTAATGTTTACTGATACAATCAATATTCTTTTATTGTCTCTTATTGCAACAAATTTAGCTTGGCAAAATATTATAAGGGCTATAATATATAAAACATTAAAATTTATAACTTGTTGTAAAGAAGAGTTCTGAGTATCCAATGCATTAAAAATAAGTTTTCAGGTAATAAATTTGGAGTCATCATGTTTCCATACCAAACAACTTTCTTATATTAGATGCATGCATTATTTTCTTGATTAGAAACTCAAAATAATGGAAAATTTGATAATCCATATTTATAAAAGTGAGCACAGTAAGTAGAATTATTTTATATTAATGTATACAATCTAAAGCTCAGTCCCTATAAGATCATCAAGAAGACTGTTTTTAAAAACAAAAAGTTTTGAAATACAATTCATAGTAAATATTTACCAGAGAATATCTTATGTGTTATTAAACAGCCACTAACAATGGCATAAGATGTTCTTTTTAATAAAAAAAATCTAATACATGTATTCTCCTCCCAGTGAATACAGAATTTACTAAATGTACTGGGGAGGCTTTTAGGACTTACACAGTAAGTTCTAGCAAGTGAAGTAATATCAGAATGAACTAAATATTTCTTTGCAATGAATTTTTGGCTTATAATTATAGCTCATCCTATTTATAGTTAAATTCTATGACTGTACCTCGAAGATAAAAGTATAGGATCAAGTTGACATAGATTGAGATTTAATGTGAGGATTTAACCAGTAAATCCTTGTGGCAAACTCTAGAAGGCATGAACTTGTTTGTTAATAAGAAGAAGTCAAAGTGCTTGAGTAGCATACAGTGAAAAAGGTTGGTGGAAAAATTGCTACGGCTCAGTATTCTAAAATGCAACTCGTGCACTTTTAAACATTTCTGAGCTATGAAACTTAGTCTTTAATTTTTAAAGATAAAGTATTATGTTTTTTAAGAATAAGGTAAAGTCAAATAGAACCATAGCCCTAAGAAAACATGGAAAAAAATCGGTCCATTCTATTCAGATTCTAATCCTAAATTTTATTGTAATAAATGGTTACATGATAAAGAGAATGATGCACCACTCTAAGAGGAAGTAAGTTCAAAGGAATGAACAGGAACATTTTACACACATGGACAATCAAAATGCCTGCTAAGGGACATGCAAACTAATTTGGATTCTGTAAAAGATTTTGATTAAGAGAAGTTATGTAGGCTGAGAGCCCAGAAATTTGAGAAGAAGTTGTGTTTTTAATATCATCTGTATAGTAAAGCAAAAAGTATTGGTAGCTTTTGATATTTTTATTGCCCATTCATAGTTCTTGAATAACTAAGAGTTATAAGGACAGAAATTATTCAAAGGAGTTAATTGAAAATAAAATTATTCTGTAACTTCTAATTTCACATTCGCTCATAAAATCATATAAAAAATTTTGGAAATTATTGTCCATAGAATAGTCTTAGCAAATGTTAATTTAGATACGTGTGTGCACTAAAGAGTTAAAATTTTAAACAAAATAAATTATTTGAAATAACAATGTATCTATAAGAAAATATTGCCAGAAACTTTCTCAAGAGAAAAAGCTGTGTGTGTGTGTGTGTGTGTGTGTGTGTGTGTGTAAGTATTTATCTCTGGATAGACATTTTCATGGCTTCATAAATAGTATCCTCCCCACATGTGTAAGTTGAAGCTCTAACTCGCATTACTTCAGACTGTGACTTTATTTGCAGATAGATAATTTAGTTAAAATGAAGTCATTACCATTGCTCTGGTCCCTATTCCAATTTCACTGATGTTTGGAAAAACACTCAGAGACCCCAGAGATGTAAATGCAGAGGAAATACTGTGTGAGGACACAAGAGGCAGCCATCACCAAGCCAAGGAGAAAGGTCTCAGGAGAAACCAAACCCACTACATCTTAATCTTAACCCTTTACACTCCAAAACTGTGAAGTAATTCCCTCTCTCTCTCTCTCTCTCTCTCTCTCTCTCTCTCTCTAAGGTATTCAGTGTGTGCTATTTTGCTATAGTAGTAAACCCAATATATAGCAAAATAATATGTTCATACACAGTTCCTGTTATTCATGGAAATTATGCCATATACAGTTGCTGCAAATGCTGAATTAGCAAATACTGAACTCTTATTTTGAGGGAAAATAAAGCCTCTGATCAATGATTCTCATCAATCGATCAACAAATATCATTATTTTATATATGTTTCTGTTTGAAGGTAACTTTTATGTAATTCATAGTATTGATTCATTAACATTCAATTCACAACCAATAGCACTGCAACTCATGGCCAAAGAAAGTTTATCTAAAATGTTATCCTCAGAGGGATATCACAGCCATTTCTTGAGATTAAGAACTCTAGAAAGCACTCAGTACTACACCTGGGGGCCATTTTAAACATCAAAATAACCAACAAAAAGCACATAAATGTGAAAAATGTGGCACTAAACAGACCATGAAGAGGCCACTTGTTTACAATGTGAGAGCTGAAACAAAACAGAGCAACATCACTTTGTTCGTTCTCAGCTGGTAACATGTACATGAGGTGACCAATATTTTTGGTAGTATGCATATCTGAATGACTGGAAAAGCACCGAGAGTATTTTAGACTAAAAATACATTTTAGTGAGTAGACTTTGGAAATGTGAAATGAACGAATAATGAGAAACTATTGTATTCAGCATTTTTTCTCCTTAAATTGCAATCTTGCATTCCAAACACACTCATCTCCCATGTCATAACATTTTTTCCCCTTAAGAACCTACCTCCTTCATTATGTCTTCAGGCAATATAAATCAGCTGTTTAAAAGACAACTGGAATGAAATTACATGTTATTTATAGGTGGATAAATTACAGCTATATAATCCAATTTCCCAATTCAATTTACTTTTCCTTTACCTTGCTTCCAATCTCAACTCCTGTAGGAAAATGACTGAAGATTTGGGGCTTAGTATGTCTGTTCAGGCCTGTGTTGTAGATTCGTACATTCACTTAGGGGTCAAAAGTAGAGAAACTCCTTAGAATTTTGCAAGTATCTGAGTACATATTACTGATTTCTGTTTCTTCTGGATTTCACAAAATATCCTTACTAAGCAAAAGAGCAAATTATAGAATAATCTGTTGATGACAAGATAGACAATATGTATCAGTTGTAAAGAGAACAGAAATAAAGATACTTACATTTTATTTCACTTTACTGTTATTCTCAGTGCAACTGTATTCTCATACTCTTCTAATAATTTTTCATTTCTATGTTTCACCAAAAATTATTCAAAAAGAACAATTAATTATTTCATATAGAGTCTACTTTTCTAAATAGTATATTATTGACATTTCTTTAAAAGTTTCATGGTTTTCCCTTTTCACTGTCTTTGAAAGATTCTAAGATCATGATCATTAGTGTTGTTTAATCTTTTCTACAAGTAATTTATAATAATATTCTAAACATGTTCAGTCACATTGTGATGTATTAGAATATCTTTTTTAGGCTTCTATTTTTTGGAGTACTTCTAATTAGAAAACCCTTCCAAAAGTAATTTCATTTGATTGAAATCAAATGTAAAATTTAAAGAGAATAACTTCTGCTCAGATGATAGACAAGAAGCAAAATAAAACTTTCTTGAGTCTAAGCCCTCACTTAGTTACTAAATCATTCTATCTTTAAATTGTATTTAAGAAAAGATTCTGGTTTATAATTTCAAGCCTTATAAAATTACAGCTGAAATAGAATCCACGTAATGGCTGTGGCCAAATCGTAGAAGAAGGCATTCAGTACTAACAAATAGGCCTACCCATGGACAGAACATTGCTAGGGTTATTTTTTTTTTAATCCCATGTTACTATTATTCTGATTATTCTCAGTAGAAGACTCCAGTTGCATTGCAGTCAGATGTATTTCTCTGTTTTTGAAAAATCTGTTCTGTCTTACTTTTTCTAATAAAGACTCTGAAAAATAGGGGGATCTGTTTAATCTAGTTACCTTCTTGTCATTGTAATTTACTTCTATTTTATTCAGCTGAACTACTGACTAATCTAAATATGTTCTAAAGGTCTAAACAAGAACAGACTTTTGACAAAGAATTGAGAAAGTCCTAGTCTATATTAAGCATAAGTTTAACTTAAAAAAACAGAGAAAATAACCTAAAAATTTTAAGATTCTTTGAATTTATCTCTACATTGGTCTCTTGATAGTAATGCAGTTATTTTTTACTTCATGGATATAAAAAAATACAAAGATTTTATTTCAATATTTAAAGTGAGAGATATAAAATGTTTTGGCCTTTATCTAACATAAAATCTATATAGTAGCTCCAAAGTTTATAATTTTAAAGTTACCTTGTTTTTTAATGATAAATGTAGAACATGATTTAAATGGGCAATTTCAGCTTGACTAATTAAAAGATAAAGAACACTTTTTAAAAATGTATTTTTAAGTCTACCATATTAGAACAAAAGAAAAGAGTTATACTCTTAAGTGGGAATATTATAGCAAAACAAGTAAGCATATTTCTTTGGTAGAACTCCAAATAGATACCCAATATTTTGGAAATTATTTCAATAATGTTTCAAGATTACAGATTGTTATTGACCTGTTAAATTTTGATGAAAGACTTTAAGGAAAGTGTCACACACATAAGGTCACTACAAAATGTTGGAAAAAGATCAAAAGTAAAAAAGAAGAAATAGTTATTGAGTCATGGGATATTGCAGAACAAATCATTAGTCATTAGTGAAAAATCATGAAGATATTACATTTAAATATTAGGTGGCATAATTATTTATTTGTTTCAGGATATGGAGATGAGGTGCTAGAATAAAACAATATATGGCACCTCTGCATCATAAAGTGAGCCTCAGAGAAATAGAACCCTCCAGGTTTCTGTTTTATAACATATGTAAAAGCACTCTTTCTCTTTTATAGGCCATATTAACATGCCTCTTTCAAATGCCATTTCTAACTCTCTAATGCTACAGATAGGTCATACTATTGGCCTTGATGTTAGCCAAATGGTAGTGAACACAATTTCAAAAGTAACTTCACATTTCAAAACTGGTTCTTAGGTCCAAAATGTGCTTTTTTTTTACAGGTCCCTATAGTAGAGGACACTGTAATTAGTGAATGCCAAATAATATTTTATGAAGCAAAGTAACTGGAAACATTAATATTTGTGAACAACTTTATCATTTTTATTAGCACCATGCTTTCTCCTAGCCAGTTTAATACTCACATTGCCCTGAGGAGAATGAAGTTCCTTTTGGAAGGTGTTACTTCACTTTCATCATTATTAAAAATACTTGAGGTAACCAATTTAGAAAAAAAGAAAAGATTTATTTGGGCTCACAATTTTGGAGGTTTCATTCCAAGGTTGGCTTTGTTGCTGTTGGTCCTGTGACAAAGCAACATACCATAGCAGAAATGTGTGGCGGAGTGAAATTGTTCATTGCATGGCTGGAAAACAAAGGGAGTACCAAGAGCTGAGGTCGCAGTATCCCCTTCGGCAGCATGTGCACAGTGACTGGAAAATACCAAGGAGCCTCTACCTCTTAAAGTTTTCACTGCCTCACAATAACACCACACTGGGACCAAGCCTTTGATGCATCAACCTCTGAGAAAGATTATAGGTCCAAATACCAAAGAGGAAATACAGAAAAAAGAAAAGCAGAGGCACCTTTTAAATTTTAACTCTCCTCCCAATTAAATTTGTAAAATAGAGTTTATAATAACATTACTTAACTGAATAAACATAAAAAATAAAGGAATCAAGGATGTTTATGACACAAACTTGGAAACCTGAGAGAGGGAACAACAGTATTTGAATGTGTATGATATTGGAGGGTAGAGCTATAGGGGGATAGGTGGACCCACTCGGTAAGTGAGTCATCAGTTTAGACAGTCAAAACTGTCTAAAACTGTCTAAGACCACTTGGAACAAAAATAAAGTTGCTCTCTGAAAAAAAAAAAGGTCAATATCAACATAGAAACTACCAGATTTTGGCTCACCAAAGGAGATTTGCAGTGTACTTCCTACTAAGAAGTGATGAATCTCTATTAACACTTATAGCTCACCTTCGATAGTCACTAAAAATTGAGTTCTGGGGTTGGAAGGAGAATGTCGACAAGGAAAAACAGTGTAGAGAGGATTTGTTTTGTTTTGTTCTGCCTTTAGATCACAAAATTGGCAGTGGTCACAAGGGAAACCTTCCAGATTCATGGTCAAGTAGAAATGCAAAGTGATAAAACTTACATGAAATTTCTTAGGTTCCCCAAATGCTGACTAATAACAGAAAAGCAGTCACTTGGTGGGAATGAGGTGGCGAGGAACCTGTATTAATGCAATGAAGAATATGTCACTTTCAGATGAATCCACCTCACTCAGGAATGATTGCTACAGTGCTATGTGACTTGTTATAAAGTTTTGTTTTATTTTTCCATTATTTTCCTATAAAATTTCATTTTATTTTTTTCATAAAATAAATAAAAAAAGAATGATCCCTACAATATATAGAAGAATAAGTATACCAGAAATCAATAAGCCCATTTAAGTTGTCCCTAAACTTTTCCCAAAAAACATTGTATTTTCACTTATGATACAATTATTTGTGTTTGTAGTGTTAATATGTAAATCCAGAACTTATTGTGGAGCGATTAGAAGAAAAGGCTGATGGGCAAGACTTGCTAATTCAACTCTTTATTGCTGACAAGATACCACCTACTGGCAGGGCTGTAAAAAGAGGAGGGGGAAAAGAGGCAGTGCAGTACAAGGCCCCTCTTAGGTTGTACTTGCAGAAACAGATTTTTTTCCCAGTTATGGTGAGAGCTTTCAATGATAAGAAACAGCCCACAGCAACATGCTTGCCTTAAGTTCACCACCACTGGAACATGTCAGGATGTTACCTAGAAATAAGAATGTAAAGTTACAAATGCCAGATAATCAGGTTGCTTACAGTCCACTGTAGCCAAATGAGGGTAAATATCCAAATGTTTGCCCTTAATTGTTCATAAAAATGAATATTTAATTCACTTCTTCAATTTTGTCATTTTATATACACATCAGCTATTTTCTTCAAATATTAACCCTCACTATTGTATTACCCAATAGCTCAAAGCATATGTATGTATAATAAATTTGGTTGTGATGCCTGATTGTGTCAGTTAAAATAGCATGTACTTCTAATAAACAAAATTGAAAATGTAAGTTATTACTTGTAAAAAATGCACACAGCACAAATAAAGTTTTTCTACTAAAATGAAATAGATTTAGTTTGCCTGGTAGCTGTAAGGTCATGGGTACGAACACTGGAAAGATTTACATTGTTTCAAGGAATTCCAAAAGATAAAGGATTTTTTCTACATTATTTTTGCAAATATTTCACAAATCAATATGTTGGAACTTGTTGAGTTATAATATGTTCAGGATTGGACAGCTTAAAATTAGTAATGTGGATACTTCGTGCTTCCAGTTAACATTACCATAATGAATCTTGGCTATTTAGGTGACAGTTACCTCATGAAACTTCCAAAGCACATATTTATTAAGTAGAAGTCCATATACCTCCTACACATATAACATCTTAATGCTGATGATCACTAAATAAAATACATTATTGTGCTCCTCATTTGTGTAACTGTGAAACTATCATTTCCTTTTTGAACTCTCACATTGAAATATTGACCTCAAACTCAACATATCTACCAACTACTCATGATTCATCTTCTCAGCTGTCTCTTTAAATTCTTCTCTATTCCAGTGGATCATAGTACTATTCACTGTTGCTTAATCAGGAATCTAATGTGCATTCATATTCTCTCTCTCTTGTTTACATCCCACATTGCCAGTAATCAAGTTTTTTTATATCCTTAGGATATCTCAAAATTATCTAGTTCTCTGCACTTCATGCCCAGTGTCTTGAATAAGTCATTCTTATTTTTCACCTGGACCAGGGAAATAATTTTACAATATATCACCCACATTTATTCATGGCCCTGCTCTAATTATTGTCCATACACATTAAAAGTAGTAATATTTTCCCTAAGATTATTCACCATTTTATATGTATATGAGCTTGTGACTTATTAGCTTCCCTTTTTGTTGCATATTAATCATTTAGCTTTCATCTTATTTTCAGCTATTCTGAAAACAGCTTTCTTGATCTCTTTTAGCAAGCCAAATCCATTCATCATCTCATAGAGTGATGAGTTGTGACACTGACATTTTATACCAACTGTATTATTAATTAGTATTTTTATTTCCCACTAGACCAACCTCCACAAAAACAGTCACGTTATTTTTTCACTTCAGTTCCAAGACTGAAGTAAGGACATCAATGGATGTTCTATAAACATCGGTTAAAAATAAGAAAATGATATCTCTTAAGGACCCACATGATTGGGCCATTATTCAAGCTCATTATATATCCATGTTTCCTTTCTCCAGGTTACTCTTGTCACAAGAGATTTCTATTACTTGCTACAAGAATTTTTTCCCATCTCAGGATCCAAAGTCTATTACGTCTACTTGGAATATTCTTCCCATTGTTCTTTGTATAGGTGACTTCTTAACCTTTCTCTGCGGGCTAGTAATTTTCTCACGGTCCAGCAGCTGACCTTCTTTGTATGTTGACTTTTCTCCTTTGTTTCTATTCATTTTAATATCTTTGGATTCTTCATAACAATTATGACTCATAACTAATGTATCATTTCCTCTGCTCTCCAATGTAAGCTTCCTATGAAGAGTGAAAGTACTTTATTTTACCAGTATACATTAAGAATATAACACTGTTCCAGACACATAACAATTAAATAGCTGTCCTAATAAACCAGAAATCATAAAGAGATAACAATCCCTGTGGTCAGGTTCAAATATTTCGTTAGTGAAAAAATTGATATCTAATTTAAGTAATATTTGAATGAATTAATCTAGGCAAAAGATCATGGTTGGAACAATTTAAGGCTAAATAAATTTAAAATAACTGCTCTCTAAAGCCATGTAAACAAACAATAAACTGTAGAGCAACCAACATTAAGTAAGATCATTTCATATGCATTTTTTAATATCAGTTGAGTGGCCAAGAAAGCATACCTTTAGATAGCTGAATATGGTGTGTTACTGGACAGGGTTTTAAGCTTATTCTATACTTTGGGAAATGATGTTTTCTCTAGAATTGTATGTCTAGAATCTTTGCTTGCAGCAAGATTTAGGTAATATCTCCTTTTTCTAAAATCCTTTGGGAATCAGTAGACTATCCCTTTTAATGTCATAAATTGTGGATTCAGGATTCAGGCAGAATTGGGAATTATAATTCCATTACTACCTTAATGAAATACTTGTACAAGTTTGTATAAATTGTTTAACATATATCAGTTTCAAATGAAAAATATTTACCTCTTTTGTAAAATTAGGTAATACTATTTATACAATTTTAATCTAATATACAACTATATATTAATTTTACCTGCATATAGACAAGTTTTGCCTTTCCCTCTTTTATAATAAGATCCAGGCAGAGAAGGAGTAGACAGTGAGTTGGTGGGCAGGCACTGGGGGGCCAGTCAAGAGGTAGTACCGATGTTTCTGAGGTACTACATATTGAACAGAAAGTAAAAAAAAAAAAAACTGTCGGAATATATATCAGAGCTGGTTCCTTTGTGTCAGGCAACGTTAAGTGCTTTTTTAACATAAACTCTGTAGTTTCATTTTTCTTCACAATTAGTACAAACATGGAGCTCTTTGTTTAACAACCTGGGGCATAGCGAAGAGGCTTCTAATTAAGGTGTCTCCAGAAACACTTGAGGTTTTGCTGTGGTTGGGTTTCTGTAAGTTTAGTTCAAAACTGGAAATCTCAGGGACAATACACTATGAGACAGTACTGATGCCAATGATTCTCTTCTGCCTTTCTCTTGTATTGCATTGTTTGTCTCTGTTTTAGGTAAACAGTGAATAATTATTTAATTATTTAGATGGTTGCCAAATTATTTGCCTTTGCAGTATATGTCATTAGTTGGTTCAGTTATAAATGAACGTGAATAATTCACCCAATAATGCTAGCTATTATTGCAAGAAGATTTTAAAAAATTACTACAATGTATATTATTTGGGTAAATTATATCATTTTTACCTGCTAAAAAGTTACTTCAAAATTTATCAAAAGACAATTTATTCAACTTCTGACTTTTACGGTAATAAAAAGCTTGTCATTCCTAGACACCAGTAGCCGATTAGGGAATAGAGTTCCCTAAGCTTAGTTCACAAATGATTTCTATTCATTAAAGAATAACAAAAGACAAACATACTTTCACATTAGTGTTTTTGTTTTGTTATATTTTCTTTTGTTTTTTGTTTTACAGTACTTGGTTTTCAACCAAGGGCCTGCCGTGTTACATATCCCCACCACTCATCTTAGGTATTCCAAATTGATTTGAAGAATAACACAATTTTCAAATTAGAGACTCTTATGATGCTCTGTAAAGTATCAGCTTACCAATCAAATCTCCAATTAACAGTGTAACAAAAAGAAAATTTAAATTTTAGATGTAGCGTACATTAAGAATAGAGATTTATGAATTAGGAAAATATATATATATATAATCATTTTTCCTAAAATAATTTACTGAAATATTTTCCTGTAAGAAATTCTTAAAATACATTATTTTTGGAATAGTCTATAAATTTATTCCAGGGTATATTTTCCTTATTAAAGTAAAAAATCAGCCAGGGATTTAGCTCAGTGTTTCCGCTGCCTGGCTTGCAAGTGCAAGGACCCAAGTTCGATCCCCAGTACCAAAAAAAAAAA
>NW_004624769.1:10842291-10854993 GCF_000247695.1 Heterocephalus glaber
ACATTATAAAAATATAGTTTTCTGAATTAAAATAATACCCCATAAACAAATGAGGAAGTAAGAATTATTTTATAGTTTTACTTGTGTTTTGTTGCTATAATGCAAAGTTTAGACGTAAGTAATAGCAAAGTGATAATAATGTTATGAACTTTTGTGAGCATTCTTTGTGACAATAAATATGTTAAGCTTTTATCATATACTGTGTGTAAGTAAATCTGCCTTAAAAAGAAATGGTAGAAATTATCATTATTTCTCTTTGATAAATAACAAAAGTGATTCTTACATAGTCTAAGTAGCCATCAAAATACAGCTAGTAATTGGTCAAGATAATTGTGATCCATTGCTTCCTTTGACCCAGAGCCTATTTCTAAATCAATATGTTAGGAAATCAATATTTTAGGAATACATTATTAATGTCCATTCATTTAAGGTATTACAGCAAAATGGAATTCTTATAGAAAATATTCTTGTCTACAGATACATAGTAAGCACATTTTTATTTAGCAGTATATTTTATCCAAGAAATTCAGTATGCTAGATGCATAAATATATAGATATTTTACTTTTTTAAAAATTTGTATGTTTAGAACTTCTTATTTAGTTATTCTTTCATTTACTTCATAATGTATATATAGCACTTCTGAAATTGCAACTACTCTGCTAGGTATTCTCATTCTCAGAGTTCATAGTATAAATAGTAAGAAAATAATCTAAACTGGAAATTACCCCTTTTAAAACATTTGCTTGACTAAATTTATGAAAATTTGTTTTTTAATAACCACACTAAAATATTAGTAAACTGTTTTTGGTGGCTGTTAAAACTTGTCTTACCACATAAGTTTTGGAGAGAAATTACTCACAAAAGTTTTACTATGAACACTATTAGACCATTTGTTTATTTTTTCTACTTTGTATTTGTTTTAATTTATAAGTAACAATATCAGCAAACTAGACCAAGCTTACAAGATATGCATTTTAAATGAGACTTTATTTAGATCAAGTCAATATTCATTCTTGACATATGCAGACAGAAAAAAATTGTCTTCCTATTTTCATCATAAGCCCTGCTTTATAAATGAGGAGTGTACGCTTTACAATGCATACAATTTTGACCTCAAAATTACAAACCGTTAACTTCAAGAACTGTGTTGAATAACCTCTTTTAAAATACTCAGAATTCCTGGGCATCATCCAGAAAAGCAATTAAAAAATGGCATATATGGGTGTAGGGGAATAAAGGGGCCCATAAAGTAAAGCTATTCTAAAGCCTTTGCCTTAGGAAGGGGGGCATTAGCTGCATTAAATAACTTTACATATCCTCAGTACCATCACCTCAGAAAGTCTTTCTCTTAAATACATGAAAAAGGAAATGCTCCATTTTCATTAGAGTTCGTTTGTATTGATTTAACACTGCATTACCTTTGAGGGTTTTGATACACTATATTGAGTTCATAGAATTATAGAAATTACAATCCTAAAAGGCCAATTGGCTCATCTTGCTCAACTCATTAGTGAAAGATTATTTGGTACAACGTACTCTTTAGTGTTTAGTCAAATTTTAAATTAGTTAAGGAATAGTGCTTTGGGGAAATGATCTTAATGATAAGAAAGCTTAGGACACATATTTTTCATTATCAATAAAAATGTGTATTAGCCATTAGGATTTTAAATATACAAGTCAGTTTTTCTCCTATTTGAGCAGCTTCTCGTAAGAAACAAGGCAATGCTACAGTAGAAATATTATCCAAAAGATTAGGTTATGTGCACTTAAAAACTGTATTCATTTACAACCCTAAAATATTTTCTAAATGTAGGATAAATATCAAGAAACTTATCGTTCACCAAATTATATTGTCTTTTAATCATGTCATAACTTTTCAAAAGTTTGACTCCTTCAAAATCTTTCATGGTTACTTTTTTAGCTCCATTTCTATTTTTGTATATGTTTTTAAAAAGCACTATAAAATCTGCAAAGTATTTCAAAGCAATCTACACAGGTTAATTTTCTACAAATCAAGACCATTTTCTTCATGAAGGATGTTGAATAAATTTTGCAATCTCTCATGAAGCCCTAAGTCAGTCTATGTTGATGAATCTTCTGTTACAAACTATTGTGTCTTTTTCCTAGATTAAGCAGAGAATCTGAAATGGGAAAAATGAGAATTGCTCTCAAATCCAGCTGCAATCAATCATCTTGAAATATACACTGGTTCCTGTGAGTGACACAACATAATAATTAAAGTCTTCTTCTGTCAGAAATTAAATCGATTCAGAAACATTTTTGATAGAAATAGCCTTTTTAACTTTTAACTTTAAATTGTTCCTAATGAATTCCCATAAGTATAATTTAACTCATTTAATTCTTTATTCTGTCTTGGACAAATGAAGTGAATTAAGGAATAGATAATTATTATTTTTTCCATTTTTATTTCATTCTGCTCACACATTTTATTATATTTATATCACACACTAAGAGTTTGACAAAGTTATTTGTTTGGAAGCTCTCCTCTTAATGTCTTCCTTCTACTCATAAGTATCAATTAAATATAAAGTATCTCGATGTGGTAAAATATATGAATGTATTAATCTCAATGTGAAATATTATTGAATTAAATTTTACTATATCCCATAATTTTTACAAACATATTTTATACCAACATTTTTATGGTCAGTCCGACCTAAAATTCAGTACATCTCTGTTATTAACCTATTTGCTTCTTGCATTTAGTTACTTCATTTTTTATCCACACATTTTCAGTTGATTCTAGTTTAAAAGCATTCAATTGAATAATTTTTTTCCTATTTACATTACCTGATATTTCTTTTGCAAAATATATTTTTCCAAGTTACCCTGATGAATTATAGGAAAAGTAACATCTTTCTTTGGTTAAAACCATGTTTTCTGTTATATCTTAGATTCCCCTTTAATCATTAAATGACTAATTCAACAGTAACCCTACTGCAGTATCTGATCACTGACTCCTTTTGAACTTCCAAGCTTAGTTGTACTGAGAAAGTTATTGTTTTGGTAAATTTCGTATAAAATAGAATTTTTTGTAGCAGGACAACTGGATATATACAGGGGTGGATGATGAGTTTTAACATGAAGTTAACCATTGAGAATCAAAAACAAAGAGCCAGAGGAAAATGTGTTGCAAACAATATTGAAAACTTTGAGAATTTATAATTCTAAAGTAAGCAGATATTGAGTAATGAAATGATAATAGCAAGAAAATTACTGAAGTTTATGATATTAGAACTTATTTTTGTTAATTGAAGACTTGGTAGTAGAAAGTAATTTAAAAAATAGTAGAAAACATGAAGAAATTCCAAAGGATTATAGCGTGAATAGAGCAGGGCCCATGGGAAAAAGATATCATTTTCCTCAGAAATCAACATTTACAACTTTAGGTAATAGGATACTATAATCTATATTAATGATCTAATAAATTCTATATGTTAGGACTATTTTGCTGAGGAACTAAAATTCTACTTCTCAGACCTTTACATTTTAATAAGGTAGATTATACATAATATCTATAATAAAATGTACAAGATACAATGAATTTTCAATGGAGTAAGCATACTTCATTCTTAAGAATGCTTCAAGTTTTCTAGAAATATAAAATTAAATTAGAACTGTTGGATTAGCAAGAATGCATCAACTCTGATATCTCCTCTAGTTAATCATCTCTTAATCTTTTAGGCTTACTTTCACATATGTCCCCCTATCTTAACACCAGATAAAGTAACATGAGTGGTCTCTCCACTGATGGTAGATTGTAGAAGATTTAAGGCATAAATTTCCCATTTGTTCCTTGGCAATTCAAACAGCAATACTATTCCTGTAACAACTTCCAGGACCTAGATAAGGACTGCAGAGTAATTGGTGTTCACTTTCACCTCCTCATAAATTTCTGAAAGTGATATCCTCCCACGTAGCCATAAAAGTCCTGCAGCAGCCTCCCACCCTATCCTAAGCACTCTGAGACACTTTATCTTCAGACCTGTTTGTCTCAAGCCACAGCTTAGTAGTTTCCTAGGTCTGCCAGAACAGATAACACAAAAGCTGTGTCTGGAAACAGCAGGGATTAATTCTCTTAATATTTTCTGGAAACCAGAATTTTGAGATGAAGGTATTGACATGACCATACTCTTTTGAAGGTCTCTGGAGGAGAATCCTGGTCTCTACTAGCTTCTAGTAGCATCTAGAATTCCCTCATTTTTGACAGTGTAACTCCAGGTTTTGTTTGCATCTTTCTATTATCTCTTTTTGTTTTCCCTTATAAACACACTAGACATTGAATTAAACCTGACTTTAGAGGCAGGATGATCTCATCCTGACATCTTTTACTTAATTATTCCTCCAAAGACTCTCTTTCTGAGCAAGCTTGCACATACAGTTACCAGAGATTTTGATTTGGACATGTACTTTTGGACTACATAATATAGTGCACTACACCCATGGAGGGTTCATTTTAAGCTAGTAGCTTTACTAACAGCTATCATTCTTCAGCTTCTTCACTTTTTAAATGCTATAATTCCCCACCTTCTGGTGAGATTATCCACAACAAATATCTTATACTGTTTTCAACCATCCATCACCAATGCATCATACCCATTATATCTTAAAATGCCTATTAAATGCTATTAGCCTTATGATGGTCTGATTTATAATTTTCCAATTATTTAATATACATAATGAAAAAAGAATATAATTACATCTATGCTTACATAAAAATTATTTTTGTGAGAGCGAAAACAAAGAACAGAGCTTTTTTATTACTTAAGTAGTTTTAATGAACATTTATTGAAATAAATTTGTTACATTGGGAAATTTTGCCTCCTTTTACTAACATTACGCCCTAAAAGTTTTTTTTTTTTTTTTTCTGTTTGGGACAGTTCTCATATTATTAGTCTCTGTCATAGATAAGAGATGCCAGATACTTTCTTATCATCCCATGACTCTATGCTTCACTGTGAGATGCACCTGACTCATTTTATAAGCCACTTATGCCCAGAGGGTGGCATCCAGGTATGGAGATATTGGCATTTAGTTTTCAGACCCAACAGAGTCAGTGGTTGCAACAGTGGAATTCCATACCCAGTACAGTAATAAAGATATAAGCATGGTGAACTGCATTTTCTAGACAGAAGTAGACTGTGCACAATATTGAAGTGCTTCAGAGTGTTAACTTCTAGAGACACACTCTTCAAGCCCGGTTGTACACCTTTTCAGAGATTACATAGGTTATCCATAATTATCACATTATTTTCCCATGTTGTGAAGCAAAAAAAAATGACTGATCCGTCATCTATCCAGGGTTCAATTAACAGTGTAACCAATTCTCCCTCCCTCTGGGTTACTGTCCTGAAGACAACACAGTATGAAGTCCAGGACACAGAAGTGGGGAACCAACAGAGTATGGTTCATTTGTACTGTACAGAGTACAGTACAAAGAAACAAATACCAGCTCTTGCTAGCCAAGAGGGGTTTTAAGGGAGGACATCAAGGAGGCACCCAAGTTCAGAGGCTTATCTACAGCTGTTTTTGGTGGCTGAATGAAAATGAGACAATGAGACAATGTGGTTGCTGTTTTTCACTGGGCCTTTGACCTTAGGGAACAGACTTCCCTTGCACACTGGCTTCCCTCAGCATTCTGCACTTCAGTGAGCCTCTTTGCCTTGTGTTTCAATTTCCCCAAGCCAGGGTTTGTCTCTATTTACTCAAGGTCCTATTGTTTGTCTATCTCCTGGTCCCAGTAGGCAACAACACATAATCTTATAAATTACTAAGAATTTAAAAACTGAGTGGAGACTCAGGGGATGAAGAGGAATCAAAATACAGTTGCTTCTGTAATACAAGGAAATGAGCAAAAACATCTCTGAATTTTTAAAATACAACTTCATTTATTTAAAATGTAATTATATAAGGTATTCAATTTTTCCTCTTTCCTAAAATCTAAAATTTGTCTAGAAATAGATGGGATATCTTCATTTTTATACATTGTCATTCTAAATGGAAAATAAGCAAAACAAAATGTACTCTAGTTAGTGAAAATGACGTTAATAGTCGTCATATTAATATATGGGTACATATATATGAAATTATGAATAAGGTCTAAAAAAAGTCAACATTTTTACTAATTTTATTATTATAAACCATAAATTTTCCAAGTGTAAATTCCCACATACAATACTCTATTCTCTAAAGTCCTTTCTCACATTATACAAGGCCAACATAATTTTAACTGTTCATAAAAGAAAAAGGAAAAATTGAATGCATTCTGAAAAAAAGAAAAACTGAATATATTATTTATACGGACATAGAAAGACATAAATGAATATGTAAATACAGGTATATAGTGAATATTTCCATATTGAGGTATGAATACCTCTATCTAAATACACATATATATAGGGATGTATAGATACAAATAAATACAGAGAATAACTTTTACTTTCCTCTCAACTTTATTTTTAAATAGACTTTTTAAGACTCTTCTATCATACAACAAAAATTAAACAGATTACGGTGAAACTGGGCTAAGAATATAAATAAAATGCTTAACAACTTTTTTTCAGCATATTGAAGAACCTTTTCTGAGTTCTAAAGTTCCAGCTCACATAAGACATTCTATAGCATAATTACCTGAAAAGTAAATTTATTAAGGACCTCAGATAAATAAAATGAAACGTAACAAGTGATTGTAAAGGGTTATTGAGTAGCATACTTTGATGTGGCAAGTAAATTTTAAATAGTTGGAAAGACGGATGTTTAAGAATAAACTTACAAATTTTAAAAATCCTTAACTTTTATTTTGTTATTTTTGAAAAATATCATCCAAGGCTAGAGAAAACTCAATTGCACATGAACTATAAGCATTCAAATTTTAAAAATAGAAAAAAGGCAATTCTTTTAATTTTAATAAATACCAGGAATAAAATTGTGTTTAATTTAAAAACTTGAAGAAAGTAATTCATGCAATAAACTCAGCAAAGAAAAAGTTACTTTGAGCTATCCCTAAACCTATACTCTCTGAACGCATTAACAAATCTACTCTGTAACTAGCTGAATCAATGGCTCATTAAGAACCTTTTAGGAAGAAATCAATGTATTTCTGCCTTCCTCTACCCTGAAAATACATGAGCACTTCAATAAGCATTTCAAGTATTTCTCCACCACAATCACTTATTTACACATTACCTGGGCTATTGTCACTTGTTATTTCAATGTTTTCCTCTCTTCCAATTTCCACTGTTAGATAAAAAAGAAAGATTTCAGAGTTCCACATTTGATTTTAGTTTTCTTGCATTTTTTGTTTTATTTTGTACACACTGATTATTATAGAGAATTAAACTGAAAAAATAATTATTTGTAGACACAATTAATATCACACTATAGTTTTCTTGACCAACTGTTTTCAAGCACATATTCTCCCTTTTGATAGATTTTGGAAAGAAAATAATACAGGTATAATAAAGATAATTTAAGGTTTTCAAGTTTAAAAGAACCCATAATTTAAAGTATTTAAGTTTTCTAATTTTAAATTTTATCTTATATAAAATAATTTTGAGTGATAGTTTTCAATAATTTCAAAAATATATTTTTAAAACCCAAATTTTGTTACTAGGATCAGTAGCATTGATTTAAGAATATTTTATGAACTATAAAATTTTTAAAGAAATGAGCATTAATAATGTTTTATTTTTTATTATAGTGCAATTGAGTTAAAAGAAGGAGACATATTAAAACCTCAGAAACAAATAAAGTAGGCAGTTTTATCAAGAACATATATAACATTAAGTCATAACAGAAAAAAGTGATCATCAGTAACTACAATTCAAGAAACATATTGTAAATTGACTCGAGTAGACATTAGCAACTCAATAATTACACAACTTCTAAAAAATTAAACTATAAGCAGACTAATAAAATAAGTAAAGGCAGAGAGGCATTAGAGAATATGTGTGAAACTACAGATCCTTTACTATTTCTGACAAGACAAATATGGTACAGAATCTCGTTTGTTATTTATTGAGATAAAATTCAAATAACAAAAAATTCATTCCTTTAACCATTTTAAGGTATGTAATTCATTGGGTTGTATTATATCCAACATAATATACAGTCATTTTCACTACATAACTCCTGACATTCTTTAGACCCAAGAAGACACCTGTACATATTAGTAGTTAATCCCAATCAGTCCTGCCAATCTTTCCTGAGTGTTGGAGAGAACTTCTGTTTCTAACTTCATGGTGTTAGACATTCTAGACATTTCACAAAAATGGAATTATATGATACATGGCATTTTGTTTCTAACTTTAGTCACTTAGCATGATGTTACAATGTATATTAAGGTTCATTTTTCTTCTTTTTTAATATAGGGAAGCAGAAATGGTAAGCATTGTACATATATTACCTTTGTGTCTCCTTTCTTTAGTTGATGGAAAATGAGTGTTTTCCACATTTTGACTATTACATTTAATACTACTGTGTACATCCATGTACAAATTTTGGTATGAACATGTTTTCATGTATCTTGATATGTAGAAACACAATGATGAGTCTATATGATACCTTTATGTTTAACATTTTGAGACCCTGTCAAGCTGTTTTTCATAAAGACTATACCCTTTTACATTCTACTGTAATGTATGAAGTTTCAAATTTTTCTATACATGTTAACATTTAATGTGTGTGTTTCTAATTCTGACTCATTTTCTCACATTACTCTACTGCTTTGTTCCTTAAACACTAATTGTTACTCATCAGATAATCTTTTCCTTCCCTCTCTCTGCGTGGTGGGAGATGTGGTATTTTTCTGTTATGAAACAGCTCTCCTTCCAAAATAAGTATCTGCATAGAGAAGGTAGTGAATGGCAAGCTTCCTAGTCCTTCCCCAAACACAAACCAGATTCTGCTCTTTAGCACAGATGACCTGTCCCGGGAGCTTCAGACCATGATACACCTATCAAATCATCTAGCTTTGTTTGATTATACTATGGATCAATGCATGCCTCACAAATTGTGGAAAACCACAGAGTGATCAGATAGCAAGCACTCAAAGCTCAGAGGTGGTGTAATATTGTAGGAGACCAGAACACCCACACAAACTATGCCATTTGGGCATAACGTTTATTTTGAGCTAAGACTCAGGCCTATAGACAACAAGTTTTTGGCTTTATGACATATTCCACTATTGCAAAACAGCAGGATATAAAATTCCATTCATTTGTAAAGATGATTCCCTATCCAACACCAGCAAAAAAAAGACAATTTTTATGTTCCTAATTGCTGGAGGAATCTCTAGACTTATATCATCCTCAAAACAGCACCAAAAGGAAACTACATAAGAAGCATTCTTAAAATACCCCTTATCGTCCATTAGCTTCCCTAATATATTTACTTTTCCACATTTTGCAGTCCCTAAAAACCTATCCCTCTTTTCCTCTATCTTGTTACTTCTCTGCAAATTCATTTGTAAAGATGCTATAAAACACCAAGTTCTACATACCCTTTGAGTTACTTTTTACTGAGTTTCTCCAGTGTGTGTTATACACTTAAATAAGCTGTTTATTTTCTTTTGATGATTTTTCTTTTGTTTTTTTAGTGGAATTTACCTTGTAATTGTTCATAGTATCTCGTATTACTTTATTATCTGCAGGATCTATACTGATAACATTCTTTTTACTCATGATGTTGCTAGTTTGTCTTCAATCTTTTTCCATTTTTTCTTTCTTCTTTTTGGTAAATCTGGCTATAGTTCGATCAAATTTTGTGATATTTTCAAACAAAGTTAATTTCAATTATTTTTATTATTTTCTATGTTTTTAAATTTGTTATTATACTTTTAATCTGCTTTATTCACAATTACTATGCTATTTTTTATTTTCCCTAAATGGTACCTTAGAAAATTGATTTAATATCTTATTTTATGATTGAAATATTTTATGCAAAAGCTTTCCTCCAAGAATTACTTTGAAGATAGGTACAAATTTGTCACTTTTTTGTTCACAAATACATTTTTTCTGTTGCCAAATATGCCAAATTTTGTTTTCAGTAACAATATTTTTAGTTTGCATTTTTTGTTTCATTTTACTCTATGGGCTATTTAAAGTGAACTCCAAATTATGTGGGTGTTTTCAAATATCTTTCTACTATTGATTTCTAGTTTATTTATTTTATGATTAACACTTGATATTATTAATTTTTGTTGTATCATCTGGAATATACACAGTTTTGTACATTTTCAATCTTCAGTAAACATGATTAACATCCATATACTCATCCATATACTGCTGCTATTATATATAGTATGTTTTTTAAAAGGTCAGTTATGACAGCTTTGTGGTATTTCAATATATGCACTAATTTCTGCCTTTTAATTATATCATTTAAGAGATGATTGTGAATTTTCTAATTTTACTTGTGGAGTTTATTGTTTCCTTTTAATGCTTTTTTTTCGCTTCATGTATTTTGAAGCTTTGTTTTTAGATGAATACAAGTTAGGATGTATATAGCTTATTGAATAATTGAATTGTTCATCATTATATAATTCTTTTAGTGAAAACCTCCATATAGTGTGGAGGACTACCTTGCTGGAGGTTTGTTTTGTTTCGATTTGTTTATACAGTTTCTTTTTTCACTAAACATCCCAAAGTGTCAGACCCATACCGCTGTCACATTAGGATGCCACTGTTCTGTTTACTCAGAGTTTATAAGATCAGTACTAGCTTGATGGTGATCTTTGTTCTGATTAAGCCATCGGTTAAGCATTGTTGGGACAGGTACATTGACCCTGAGACCTTAACCTTTGGTTGCCACAATACTCTTCTTCTTCCTCTGGTATGGTTTTGATCCTGGGATGAAACACCAGAGACACAGAACTTTGTTTTGTTTATTCTTTCAGGTATAAATAAGTTTTGGGCAAGCCCTAAAAGTGAAGGAGTTTATTGTCCTATAGTTCACTGACTAAGGCATTTGTTTCATGGGACAGTGTTATGGAATGAATTTTGTCCCTCAAATACATTGAAATCCTAATCTCCAATGTAATTTATTTGTAGATAGGCCTTTTAAGGACTAAGTTAAATGAGATCATAAGGTAAAGACCTAATCCAGGAGGACTTGTGTCTTCATAAGAGGAAAGGACACCCGAAATCTCAATGTTCTCCCCCTTTCTCTCTCCCTCCTTCCCTTTTATATGCACACAGCCAAAAAGCAGTATGAGGACACAGTGACAGGGCACCTATCTCTAAGCCAAGCACAGAGACCTTACATGAAACCTAACTTTCTGATACCTTGATCTTGGATTTCTAACCTCCAGAACCATGAAAAACATAAATGTTACCTATGCCTTCCAGTCTAGAATATTAGTCATGGCAATCTCCGAAGACTAACAAAGGAAGAAAATTAGTAGTTTATAGATTTGTAACTCTCACAGGGGAGAATCCTTTCCTATCGCAATCTTGTACCACAATCACAGCTTTGACAGTACTTTTCTGAGTCTTCCAAATGAGCATCAGGTAAGATGTATAGAGAACAACCCAGCAAAAAGGTGTAATCCTCCTGTATCTACGGTCCACAGAGGCTTTATTCTATTTTCTCCTGTCATACACTAAAACTCCAGCAACTTGCCTATTCTATCTGAATTCCTCTTAATTGCATCTAACTATGTCTGCTCAAGAAGAATAAGGGCTCACATCCCATCTTTCCATAAAATGTCTATCTCCACCCAGATTTTGGATGATTTTCTCACCTTGTGATCTCAGTTCTCTTCAGGATCACAACATGTCATGATTTTACACCTCATCTGCCTTTGATATTATTGGGCTGCATCTGGGATATATTTCTAGCTTTCTATATCCCTGAGCAGTAAACCATATCTCAAAACACTATATATATGTCTTTTTATTTTATACACTGTGTAATAAATTCCAATTATATATATGATCACTAATTTATTTTTAGCAATGTCTATACTATTGTTCAAGAAAGGAATGGGATATTTTATTTTAATCACATTTTAATTTTAATTATATCAATTCAACTTTAATTTTATCTCACATCTTTCTCCTCTTTTTATGTTTCAATTTTACTTGTATTTCTGCATCATTTTATGCATAGTTCACCTCAAATGATAATCCCATTATCTAATATTTAATTTCACCATATAACCCAGGATCTAAATCATATCTTGGATTTCTAGTGTTGCTCAATCACAGTCCTTTATTTTTCCATGCATGTCTTTATAATTATGTACTGGATAGTATATTCTATAAAACTGAAATATCCTTGGATGCCTAGAATAAGATATTTTTATCATTTTACATACTTCTATATTAGTTTTCTCTGTATTTCATTTGAAATGTTACCAATTTTAAATGCATTTAGAAATTCTGTAACTATCACTTGCCTAATTTTAGCTTCCTATTTTACCCTGTATTTCAGAGTAGCTGAACTGTCATGAGATTTATTTCTTCTATGAAAGGTGTTAATAAGAAACCAATAAAAGCCTCTGATCTACTGATTTCTAGATATAGGTGTTTAATCACTCTTGAAGTATCTGTTCTACTTATTAAACTATTCATTGTTTCTTAGATGCAAAAATTCTTAATAAGATAATGGCAAACAGAATGCAGAAGATCATCAAGAAGATCATACACCCTGATCAAGTGGGATTCATCCCAGAGATGCAG
>NW_004624769.1:10857503-10867833 GCF_000247695.1 Heterocephalus glaber
AATGGGGAAAAAATAAGAACCAAGATGCATTATGTAAAGGTACAATTCCCAATGAGAAATGTAATTGTGTTGTAAACCTACAATGTACCAATAAAAGAATTTAATACAAAAAAACAACTATTCATTGTTTCAACTTTCTCTTTAGTCACTTATCTTAACTTACATTTCTAAGAAAACTTCTTAATTTAATTTTAACATGTTGTTTCATAATTGTTTATAACATGATCATAGCTTTTTAAATAGGATCTGCATTCATAATCCCTTTCCGTTTCATTACATTGCTTGCACTACTTATTTATTAATTTTTAATTAAAAAATCTGAAATCATGCTTGACTAAGGGTTCTTTTAAGCTAAGCTTTTAAAAAACAGCTCTTCTGTTGTTTTCCTAAGTATGTATTTCATTAATTTTCTCTTTTTTTTAATTCTTGAAAGGCTTATCTTCATCTAAGAGGATTTATTTTGCTGTTCCTTTTGAAACTTCTTGAATGTATAATGGTATTAATGGCAATAATCATAACTCAATTCCTAAAATACAGTTTTAAATGTCACTAATAGAATTAATGATTTAAATTTTACCTAGTATGACTTCATACATATAGTACATTGCTGTAGAGATAGGTTTTTATTTTTGCCAAAATATTTATGATAGACATATTATCTGCAGTAAAATAAGTATAAGTATGATTAGGATATAATTTTGACCTCAGTTACTTGTAATCTTAAAGTTACTTCAAGAAACCTGATATCCATGGAGAAGCAGCATCTAGTTGATTTTTTAAAAAACATTGGTGTATGGTTAAGGAGACAATGAAAATAATTTTCAGAAGAAAAAAATAAGACAGGTAACAACATAACTCTTTAAATTAGAGGATGAAAACACTGATAAGTCTGGACATTAGAAAGACTGAAATAGGAGATGGCAGTGTGTGTAACTGAGTGGACCTAATTTGTAAGAAAAATGGTGTAGCTAACAGTCTGACTGACAGAGCTATTAGCATTATTAAATGAAATCTTACCACTTTCTAATTCATTTCAGGATATAACTTTTTATTTACATTACAGCAAAATGAAATAGAGATATTGAGACCTGGAAAATAAATCTGAAAATATTTGGGAAAAATGTTTATGTATCCAATTTATCCTGTATGAAAATAATTTTATAGTGATATATATAGTAAATTTTGTAGTAATACACAAAATTCTTTATAGCAGTAGTACACAGCTTATAGAGAACTAAGAAAATAGTACACATATGTTACAAAATTAAGGTCAATCTCCACTTCCAGGCACTACATTTATTTGCAAATGAGAAAAAATATTTTGACCATATATTATTGAGTTTAATCTATAAAGAAATATTTTTAGATATCTTATGAAAGAAGCATGCACTTGCAGTTAACTCTGTTTTTTTAACTAACCGCTCAGATTTAACTAATGGTTTATTGTATAAAATGGCTCCTCATATATTATTACACTAAGCTTCTGCCAACTCAAGGAAGATGTTAAAGTAAGAAACCAGTATACATATAAGAATGTTTAGAAAAGATAAGTAGTTAGGGTCTTGACAGTTAACTTTTTATATCATTGCAGAAAAAAAGAAGCATTTCATCGATTTCATTAAAGTGAAAAGAGAAAAATGTACATATGAAATAAAGTAGACTTAATTTAAATGTAGAATTTTACACTGACTAGAGTGTATAACATTAATACTGTATTCATAGCTATATATTTCAATCATTTTTTAATTTGTTCTGTTTCAGAGGAGATTGGGCTCATTCAGGGTGATACGGCCATAGACAGAATTTGTTCTGTTTCAAACAGCAGCTATTACATCCTTTCCCTGAATTTGTCCATGGGATAAATTAAGTATCCTTAAAAATATGTATGTTTAGTTACAGGTATTGTCATTCACAAAATTGTTTAGATTATTTACATAAAATACATTTTAATTGTTGCTTTTTTCATGCAATGACTTGATGGAAATAATAATTATATACAATTCACTATAATCACCCCATCCCAAGAACATGACTAATAAAATTATTGAATAAGATACTTTATAAGCATGACCAGACACATTTTTATATGTATGTAAAACTTATGGAGACTAGAAAAACCTTTACAGACTAAAAGTAATTCAGTATTCTCTATTCAAGTGGGGTTTTTTGGGGGGGGTAAGTTTGCTATTATCACAAAATTTACATAATAGACCTGCATAAAATAGGGCCACATTGTGGCCAAAAGAAGCTCTCAGATTGCACTTGCTACCACATTACTGAAATTTTAATATCATTTCACACATTATTTTTGTGATATAAGAAACATCATTTGGGAATATGAATAGGACTACATAATACAACATATGAAACAAAGAATTAATGAAACTCCTTGTCCTATGACTTGCAGAAGACCTAGCTACACACTGAGAAAAATTCATTAACCTTAGGGTATGATAATCTCCACTTGTTTTCCAACATCGAATAGAAAAAGAAATTCACTGCAGTTATACCATTTATAAAGAAGAGTGAACTTAATAGAAGACAAGAAACAAAGAAAATTACTAAATTCAACATGAAAACCACCAGTAGCTACTGTATTTCTATACTTTTATATATTTCTATATTTTCATAAATGTCTCATGAAAGAAAAACTGGATTGTGTGGGCAAATGAATTGACCATTTTACAAAAGCACAGTATTATAAAATGTGTAATGACAATAATTAGTAATTTGATTCGTACATTTCATTTTTCCCCTTCTAAGTGCTTGACAAGATTATATTTCTGACTTCTGAGGCTAGGTAGGAACATATGACTAAATTTGGCCAAAGAATATTTAGTCTCATATTCCTTACTTAACTGTCAGTTATAGTTCAACTGATTTGAGAAAGTACATTTAATAATATAGCTTAACTCATTACTGTTCTTACAGTACTAGTGCCTCTACCCTCTGAAGGTAGGTTCCTTTATTTTCCTATGAGCTAAATATTGAAATATTTTTCAGGTATTTAAACTTTATTAAGTTGGCCAAATTATTGGAATTGGAATGATGTTAATGAAGGTACATTAGATGTTTAATGAAATTTTAAATGTGTATTTATTCAGAATGAGTTATAAGATTGTGTTATGTGTCCGTAGGTCAAATTAAAATAAGCTTTCAAAAAGCAACCTCACTCAGACAAAGAGGAAAAAGCAGCAAATAAATATATGAAAAAAATATTCAACACCACTGGTCATTCGAGAGATGCAGATTCAAACAACACTGAGATTCCACCTCATCCCAAAAAGAATGGCTGTTATCAAGAAATCAACCGATAACAAATGCTGGTGGGGGTGTGGGGAGAAAGAAACCTTTCTCCATTGTTGGTGAGAGTGCAGACTGGTGCCACCACTGTGGAAATGAGTACGGAGATACCTCAAAGAAATAGGGCTAGAGGTCCCATTTGACCCAGCTATTCCCCTGTTGGGTATCTTCCCCAAAGAATTAAAAGAATCATACCACAGCGATATATGTGCACCCATGTTCATAGCGGCACAGTTTGTAATAGCAAAAGCTTGGGAACAGCCCAAGTGGTCATCAACTGGAAAACGGATAAAGAAGATGTGTTTTTTTAATAAAATGGAGTACTACTCAGCCATAAAGAACAAGAAACTAGAGACATTTATAGTTAAATGGATGCATATTGAAGCCATACTCTTAAGGGAAATAAATAGGACACACGTGTAAATACTGAACAGTTTCTCTAGTGTGAGAACTGAAAGTGTAAATAAGGATTAAAATGATTAAAACAAATAGTTAATAATTTGAAATAGGAAAAGGTCCAAAGGTGTAGGGGTGGTGGGAGGGGAAGGGGAAAGGAAAGAAGGGAAAGGAAAAATTATGAGAAAAGGAAAAAATGGAAACAAAATCTATGTAGATAGGGAAGGGTGGAGGGGGTGAAGGGCACACAGGTAATGGGGAAAAAAATAAGAACCAAGATACATCATGTACAGGTACAAACAGCCAATGATAAATGTAAACGTATTGTATACCTAAAATGTACCAATAAAAGAATGAAAAAAACCCCTCAAAATCACTGTGCTTTGTTTTACCTGCTTTAGTTCACATTCATGATTAAAAACAAACTATATTTCATGTGTACTATGTGAAAACCCTGCAATATACATCATCACTGGCATCTAATTTGTTCCGTATGAAAAATGTGTGTGGTTAATATTAAACCCCAAGTTTTGAAGGTTGGGAACCGGATTTAAAGTCATATATTTTTGCAGAACATTAAAAACCACATAAGTACTTTAGTAACAATTATAAACCAATTTGGATGATTAGAATATTATGATAGTTTTAAAAGAGAAGGAGGGAGGAGGGAAGAGAAAAGAGCACAACTGAGCATATACGTTGCATGACTGGAAAATATGGTGCATGTTCATTTTTTTTGAAAAATTATTACAATGAAGACTGATTGCCATTAATTACTATCAAAATACTCTCACTTTGCTTTGAACACACTTATCCTATCATGCTGACCACTTTCTGAAGCAGTTATGGAAATCCTTTCTGTAAATGTCTTTAGTGTATTGTTATGGCTGCTTCCACGTCCTGAATCTGTTCAAAACGTTTATCTTTTTTGTTCATTCTGACTTTGAGAACAAGCCAGAAGGTGCACAGTAACAGATCTAGTGAATAAAGTATATGAGGAGCCACAGTAATAGCTTCACATGCCTGCCTTTCCGTTCCATGGCACTCAGGAGGCATAGTCACTTTAATTTTTTTATCGTAACACTTAAAAACACTAAGATAAAAAGATTTCCAGCGCCAGGGATTTAGCTCAGTGGTTTTTCCGCCTGCTGTGCAAGCGCAAAGACCAAAGTTTGATCCCTGGTACCAAAAAACAAAAAAAAGAAAAAGAAAAGGGACTTCCAGAACTGTTTCCGGAAGTGAGATAAGTGGGATAAGTGTGTTTGAACCAAGGAGTATTTTGAGCCCGGTTAATTGCAGTAAGTATTTTAGTGTCATTTTTTAAAGTTAAATATTCACTCTATTTTCAGATCAATATATGTTTCGGTGTGATTCTCTCCTCCTGCTTCAGATCTCTGTTCCTGCTGTGTCCGCCATGGACCTCAGGCTCAGCAGGCTGTGGAAGCAGCTCTGGTTACTGTTTGCTTCCAGGTCGTTTTGTTCTGAATCAAGTGCATCGTGAAAATTTTCATCATTTGGATGAGTATTATTATTTTAAATCACTGCAATTATCACTGTGTTTGAGTTTTGGATGAATAAAACAAAAGCTAAAACTTAATTGGAAATTCTGCCTATCATTTCTACTTTCCTATGTTAAAAATAATTTGTTTGATAAATGTATCCATATCACACTATGTAACAACTAAAACAAAAAAATCTATCTTTTTACTACCAATGTAAGAAAGTTCTCATTTCCCCTCAAAACCACTAGTGCAGGTGTTATAAAATGTTAAAATGTGGTAAATCTTGATTGCACCTTTTATTGTTTAAGAATTCATTTCAAATTATGATTATTGTATAATCTGTCATATAAATTGTACATGTTTTGCCAATGTGTAAGTTAAGCATTAATTCCTAATACATTGATATTTTGACAGAAATATTTGTGTTCATATATTTTTTTAACCCCTGAGCTTACCTGTTGTATAAAGCTCTTAGGTATAGAGCCTGGCACTACAAGAAATACATAATCATCAGCAAGGTTGTCTTTCAATGACATTATCCTCAATCTTAACTGAGTGTGTGAGTTAGGCTGGTATAGAATCTTTCCAAGGCAGGAAAGAGAAGGAATTCTACACACATTTATAACTGATATAAATTTTTTATTAATGAAAAATATGATGACCACAATTACTTCTGCTTATGTTAGGTTGTTGGGGTAAGGAACAGAATTTCTCCAACTCTACTGGGAAGACCAACTCTACTCCCTGTGAGAGTTTTAATTCCATAAGGTTTGAGTAAAAAATTCTCTTCTCTGTATTATTATTATTCTGTTAAATTTCAACCAAAATTGTTTCTAACTTTAAATTCAGTCAAGAATGTGGTACCCTGGAAAATTATGGTTATATTATATTTTTAAAATTTGCTATTCTATTTTAGCATCTCAGAGATTATATAAGGGAAAATTTGGGTTGATATACTCAATCTGCAATCTTGACTGGGAGTTTAAATTTGTCTTGATAAGGAAAAATCTCATATTAGAAGAGTATTAACATTTGTAACCTAAATGTGGCATATTCCAGTTTATACTCTTATGGATGCATATTCAATGAATGTGAAGTTCCCAAAGAAAAGAGATTTCTTTTAGCAAAGTAAAGCAAAGAGAGCTTAAACACAAGTATAAGTTTTCCTTAATCTTTTAGTATTTATAAACATAATATTCTTCTTATAAATGAAATTCCAGCTATCAATTATATCACAGATATATTTTATATAAAAACCTAAGATACAGTCAAGTACTGAATACAATGTTTTTGCCAACAACATACTACATATATGATGGTGGTTTCTGTTATATGAAAAGATTTCTGTGACCTTTTCTTTTCTGCAATTCTCTTTTATTTCTTTCATGTCATTATCTTCACTGCTCTTAGTATCAAAGTCACTGTCCACACCTGGATTTTTCTCCTTCTTCCTATGAGTTTGGAGAAAGCATTGCTCTAAATCTCCTCTATCTGAGTAACACTTTGATTTCTCTTCCTTTATCCCAGAGCTGGCTTCATGAACCCTATGTTTTGGTACTTCTTTTTTGCTAACTGCTTCATTTAGTAGATGCCATAAAGACCACTGATATCTTCATGCTTGGTTACAGCCAAACATGCATCTAGGGTAGCCCTCTTTTCTCTTTGTTCCTCTTCAGCACTTGCAGTTATTTGTTGTTGTTGTTGTTGTTGCTGTTGTGTAAGCTCATGTCACAAATACATTTTATCATCAAATTCTCATTTTTCTATTTCTTGTTTTCTCTTTTCTATTCTTTTTTCCATTCCACTTTTTTCTTATGTCAAATGGTTTTAGTAAGTTGAGGACATACTCGGGGTTTTGATGTTTTCCCAAAAACAATTTGAGATAATTTTCCTTCTTTCTTCTGTATATCATCATAAATATTTTCATATTCATACACAGTGGAATCTTCGGCAAAGGCCTTCCAAATTTCCAGTTTGCTTTCTAGGAAATTTGTCTAACCTTTTTGTGCCTTAATTTTCCTGAAGAAATTAGTGAGGATATGGCATAAGCCTGTAATCCCAGCACCCTGGGAGGTTGAGGCAGGAGTATCATAAATTCAAGCTCACCCTAGGCAGCACAGCTAGACCCTGTTTCATGGCCTGCTTCTTAGCAGCTTCCCTCTGAAGTCTTCTACTCCTGAAGTCTCATCATCATCATCATTATCATCATCATCATCATCAGAATCATTCCCAAACACTGATGTTTTTTGCAAAACAGGATGCAAGTGCTGTGGTTTCTTTGACAAAATACACCCACACTGCATGCCCAGAGATAGGCTGTGTTTGCTGAATGTGGCCAACATGGACAAGACCCCAACACAGAATGGATGTTTATTTTCAAATACTATTCTTATTGATTCAACTAATGCTAATGAATTTATCTGCTTTATTCTTCCTTCTTTTAATGATAGTGACCAAAGTTTGCTTCTATTTAATCTTTACTAAAAATCATACTTGAAAAATTTTTTACTAAATTCCAAAATTCTGGAACTATTATTTAACTACATTCCTTAGAGCTTTTTGCTGCCGAGCACTTGTACTGATTTCCAGAAGAGTCAATATATAATGATACTAAAATCTCAATAAATGTCCAAAATATATTTGATAAAAAGAATTGAGAAATGTCATGTACAAATACAAATTCCCATGATGAATGTAAGTATAATGCACCATAAACACTTACCAATTAAAAAGAAACAAGGGAAGATAATTTTCTTCCATATGAAATTGTCAGCTTCTCACACAGAGAAGAGAAAGATTCTCACAACCCACAATATTGTTTCAATTCACTAAATCTGTTTTCAACTCTGTCCCATGAAATATCCACATTGAAATATCAGAGATGTTTAGTTTTTATTTTTTCCTTTTTCTTTTATCAAGTAAAAGAAACCCAACTGAAATCAGTTTAAATAAAAAGGAAATACATTGACTTACATATATTAAAAGGACACAGTAAAGGTGGATTCAGACCTGGAAGGAAGCTGGATCTGGATGTTCTGTCAATTTCTTTCTATATTTTTACTCTCTCCCCTCTTTCCCTGTCTTCTTTCTCTCTTTTATTCAAACTTTTGCATGTCATTCTATGTGTGAACCTCTCTCTGACTGTATTAAGGTTTCTTCCTTGGGGATCAGGGCCCTGGGGATGCTCACACAGAGCATCACAGGCCAGTTAACAACGGCAAAAAAAAAAAAAGGTTTTATCCCTGATATCCACAAATAAAATCACAGAGATGGATTCCTCAGCTGTCTTTTGACTGATAGCTTGCCATTTTCAGGATAATGAGTCGTGGTCCTAACCCTGTAATCAAGGTATGTTGGAGTGGCAGTGTTCAATCTTAATAAACTCCCAAGGGGAAATGACCTACTTTGAAAAAGGTGAATAAATGCAAGCCATGTAAGATAATAGTTATCATAAGAAAGCAAAGAAAAATCACTGGAAAACAAGAAACAAATAAATAATTTTTATGAGACTTCACTAGTTTGTTGAGAAATAAACTTATTATATTTTAATACTAATTTAATGATATAACATTCACAAGTATATCACAAATGTAACTATATTGATATAAAGTTGCAAGAAAATGTTGAAGATGTGATAAATATTTATTTTTCTAAAATATTAAGAGATGTAAAACCAGATAAATCAAGATACGTATGATTAGACAAATGACTCTTAATTATATTTCCAGAATGGCCATATTAGATTTCTTGTGTCTGACCTTTAAAGTCACCTTCTTTTCATCTCTTGTCCTTTGTCTTGAGAAAGTGACTATGGACTACATGCCTAGGACCCAGACCTTATTTCTACTTAGTCACTTTAGGTAGGGTTTAATCATTCAGAAGTGCTAGCAAAAGAGTAGAGAGTAAGGAGTGAGGAGAATAAGGTCATAGGATTTATTGCCTTGGCTTCTCTCAGCACGTTCACATCAAGTTCATTGTGAACCCTGTCTAGAAATAGCTATGCTATGTCATTCAAAGTGGTGAATCAACATACCATTCTCTCAACTGTGCTATTTGCTTCTGGCATATGATCTGAAGGTGGTAAGGTCTTACTACTATTATATTCAAGGCACTAATTCTTGAGGTTTCTCAGCACCCCATTCTTATAAATAATTCTCTATATGTAAAGAATCTTCCAATCATCCTATTTTAAGTGTACTGTCTGCTTCCTGTTGTAACCTTGACTGATTGAAAGGCAACTCTTTTCAAAAAGTGTGATTTTTGTCAAATCATAGCAGAGCCTATTAAAATTAATTAACATAAACATCAAGTTGAAAATATGATATTAAAATATAAACAAGTTTACAAACATACTATTACATATTAAACACACAAAACAAAATGATTAAAATAATATAACAGCTTAAAAAATAAAAAAGGAAAGGGCATAGACTATAAAGAACAGACAAAAGCCCAAATCTCTGTGTGTAATAAGCTGACCATCTTAGAATGAAAAATATCATTATCATTAAAAAATATCAATATCATTGAAATTGAAAAAAGCTTTTTTAAAGAGTATATATAACTATGAGTTTAGCTAGCTAACTGATATTACTATCAGTTAGTAAAAATGAAACCCTACTGTGTACAGAATTAATGGACTAGAGTGGTGAAATAACCAAAATGCAATATGGATAAATAAAATGTTGGAAAATGTGATGCAGATATAGGACTTAGTTGGAGAACTTGAAAAACTAGTTATACAAGAAATCCAAATAGCAGAATAAAAAGAAAGATCTTTTCAGAATATTAAAGAATATAATTGATCCCGCATACAGGAACAAATGTTAGGGATTAATAAGAGCTTTACAAAAAGGATATGACATTGTAGATTGCTTTTGTAAATAAGAGGCTTAAAAAATCTTCATTTTCATTTTAGGAGACTTCCTTATACATAACAAAGAATTTTCCGATAAGGCCACGACCATGGACTGAAACCATGGAAACTGTGAGCCTAAAAATTCTACCCCTTTAACTTGTGGTTGTCAGGTATTTTGTCCCAGAAACTAAGAATCTGACTAATGCATCTACTATGTAGCTACAAAATAACTAATATATTTTTGGGAAATATACTTTGCTAATAATATATA
>NW_004624769.1:10867933-10878541 GCF_000247695.1 Heterocephalus glaber
TATATATATATATATATATAGAGAGAGAGAGAGAGAGAGAGAGAGAGAGAGAGAGAGTAACTATTGTTTTCTAGTCCTATTAACAGTATAAAATATATGGTTTCATATATATAACATTGCTATATAAATATACATAATTAAATACAAATAGATGACCAGTTTAAATATTTCAACAGGTTTGATTTTATAACAATGTATTGCTATTTTAAATGGCATATTACTGTGTAATAAATTCATTATACTAATAAACTCTGAAATTTTCCTGAATAAAATACAAATACTTTTCTTATTTGCATATTCATATCTTCCAATAACAGATCTAAGAGTGAAATCATGTGATATTTTGCCTTCCCGAGTTATTTCGCTCAATGTTATGGTTGGTCTCTGGCTGCCACCATATTTCCATCAGTGACTCAAGTTTATCCTTCATTATGGCTGAGTAGTACTTCATTGGGTATATGTACCACATTTTCTTTATCTGTCCATCTGCTTATAGACTTAGGGGCTGTTATCAAGATTTAGCTGTTGTGATTTTTGCTGTTTTGGAAAGATACACAAAAGGAGTATTACAGCTATGTTGTCATCTTTAATTCCTTGTCAGACTTTTCTATCAGCATAATAATGTCCTCCAGGAGAAAGTTTGGCAATACTCTTTCCCTTTGAATTTTATTTAAAGTTTGAGAAGTATTGGCATTACATTTTAACTGAGGTTCTGGTCAAAATCTGTGGTGAATTCATTTAGCCCTTTGCTTCTCTTTGTTGGTGGAACTTTTATTACTGCCTCTACTTCATGACTTGTTATTGTTCTAGTTAGAATTTTTATATCATCTTGGTCAATTTTGGTAATTTATATGTGTGTAGGAGTTTTCCCTTTCTTCTAGCTTCTTCAGTTTATTGGAATAGAAATTTTAGAAAGAGTTTCTTATAGTCCTCTGGATTTTAGTGATGTTAGTTTCAATTTTATCTTTTTCATTTCTAACTGCAATTATTTGGGTTTTTCTTTCCTGGTTTTGAAAAGTTTGCTAAGCATTTGTCAATCTGGTTTAACCTCTTAAAGAAACAACTCTTTAATTCATTGATCCTCTGTATTTTTTTTAGTCTCAATTTCACTAATTTCCATTTTGATACTTATCCTTTCTTTCCTTTTATTAATTTCAAATTTGTACTGTTCTTGTTTTTCTAGAACCTTGAGATGCGTATTTGGTTCTTAACTTGGGATTGGATAATTCTTTTAATATTTCCATTCACAGCTATAAACTTTCTTCTTAGAATTGCTTTCACTGAGTCCCATAGGTTTTTATGTGTTACACTTCATTGTTATTTGTTTTTAAGAGGGTTTTTTATTTCTTTACTGATTTCTTCACTGATCCATTGATTATTTAGTGATTTTTTTTTTGCCATGCTTTTGTGCAGTCTGTGATTTCTTTTATTTTTAATTTCTAACTTCACTATAATGTAATAGAATGCAGAGGGCTATTTTACTTATTTTTCTATTTATTTAGGCATGCCTTATGGCCTAACATATTATCCATTTTGGAAAACATTACATGTGCAGCTGATAGAAATTTGTATTATGGTTTTGTTGGATGAAACACTCTGTAGATATCTGTTAAGGTCACTTATTCAGGGGTGGAGTTAAACTGAAGTTTCTTTGTTAACTTGTGGTTTGGTTGACCTGTCTAATTAGGACAGTGGATTGTTGAAGTGTGTCACTCTGATTGTATTGATGTCTATCTACCCTTTTATGACTAGTAGCTTTTGTTTTATGAAGTTCACAAAATTTCAGTGCATATATATTTACAATTGTTATCTCCTGTTGAGCTGTCCCTTTTACCACTATGTAGTAGCCATCTTTGTCTCTTTTGATCAATTTTGGCATGAAGTCTGTTGTGCCGTACAATAGCTACTCCTGCTGCCTTTTGGACACTGATTGGGTGGCATATTATTTTCTGCACTTTTGGTTTTAGACTATGAGCCTTCTTTTGGATGAAGTGTGTCTTCTGTATGCAAGATGTGGCTGTTGCTTGGTTTTTGATCCAATCTGCCAGTGAGTCTCTTTTTATTGGGGAATTAAGACCACTGACATTGAGAGTTACTATTGTAAGATGTTTACTGAATACTGTCATTGCATTATTTTTCCTGTGCTGATTCCTTTGTTGTGTATTTTCCTTTGGTTTAAATATTCTCCCAGTAAGATGCCCATTTTTCTTTTGAACTCTCTGATTGTGGAGGCCTCCCTGTCTCTGTCTGGAAATCTGGTATTTCTTTCAGTATTTTCACAATCCTGGTTTAATGATCATGTATTTTTTTAAGATGTCTTTGTCAGGGAAAGTCTTTACTTTTATGCCAATCTTGAAGGCTAGTTTTGCAGAATATAAAATTGTTTGAAGGCTAAATTATCAGGTTGACAATTATTTATTTTTAGATCTTAAAGTATTTCACTCCAAGTTCTTTTGGCCCTAATAGTTTATGTTCAGAGCCCACTATAATTCTGATAGGTTTGCCATTATAAGTAACTTACTGTTTTTTTCTTACAGCTTTACTATTCTCTCCTTTTCTTGATTTCTAAAATGTTGATTATGTTGTATCATGGAGATTTTCATTTCTGGTCATGGCTATTTGGGGTTCTACATGCCTCTTAAATTGAATATTGAATAATTTTCCTAATTATGGAAAGTTTTCTTCTATGACTTTTGTGAACATGATTTAATATCTTTGGGTCATAATTTAATTCCTCTATTGCTAAATTCTCATTTATTTAAGTTATCTAGCAGCTGTTGGATCTATCAAGCTGGCTTGCATGGTATCTTTTGTATTTTAGAGTACCATTGAATTTATGATCTACTGCATCTACCTTGTCTTCAGTTTCTGACACTCTGTCCTCATATTGTCCAGTTGTATTACCCATGCTTTCTACTAAATTTTTCAAATCTTGCATTTCTTCTTGCTTTCTTTTCATAATTTTTAATTCTTTACCAAACTCATCATTCATTTCTTGTGTTCCCTTTTAAAAATTATTTGTTGTTTTTATTTCTTTTTTAAGCTCATAAACATTTGTAAAATCCTTTATCTGCTCAATAAACATCCTCTTTAAGCTCACTAAATATATTATGAAATTGTTCATGTGTTTCTTCTTTGAGCTCTTTAAACATTTTGACTATTTGGTTTTGAGTTCTTTATCTGTAACTTCCTCTACTTCAGCATCTGGGATATTTAATTTGGGGGGAGTTAAAGGTTTTGGGCATCATCTTGCTGCATTTCTTTTTCACATTTCTATTTGTGCTACAGATAGAGCAGAAAATAAGTTAGGGCAGAAAAATTCTGTCCCTACGGTTTAGTATGTACTATGATGTACTGTGTACTGCATTTCTTTAGTTGCAATTAGATCATCACAAACCTTGCTGCAGAATAACTCATTCTGTTACACTGGGAAGTCCAAAGAATCTACATTTCACTATGAAAAGAAATACTACTTTTATATTTAAAGGCAGTTTGCTTCACAAAGATCTTCAACAATAAATACAAAGGTACAAAGTTACAAAAGCTGTCAGTACTCCTCTTGTAAGACATGCAGAAACACACCAGATTCATAGAGAGTTTCTTCTCAATACTTTTGTGTAGACTTTTATGTCAAACTGTTCAAAAGCTAATCCTGCAACAAAAGAAGCAAAATGTAAATCTGGGAAAACTGCAGACCTTGTTCCCTAGATAATCTCTAAGCCACAAAATTTGAGGAACACTGTAGATCTGAACACAATATAGAGAATGTTATCTTATGTCCTTATTTTTTATGTACTTACTCAAAGTAAAAAAAGAATTGGAGAGGATGAGTGGAAATATCAGAACCAACAGATGATAGCTAGCAACCAAGAAGAGATAAGAAATGATCTTTTCTCTACAGCAACAGTACCCAGAGAATATTAACAATAATCAGACAGCCTCATTCCTTGATCATGGAAGGAAAATATAGAAATGAGATCCCTCTGTAATGACATCTAAACAGTCTCTACACAGTCACATTAAAAGCTAATATTTCCCTTTTCCAGTAGATGGAAATTACTACTGTTTTGATAATGCTGATAACATCAGACCAGCTATAATTTTCCTGTCCCTTAAATAAAATGTATTACAATAATCAATCATTAAGCTGTCTCATTTGCCAGCATCTAATCTTTTTCTTGGAACCTTTCCCCCAATTTAAGAAAAGTCCCAGTCTTACAGCAAATATTTCCCAATTCTGTTACTGAGAGACTCCTTTGGTCCCTTGGATTCCTCTCACCTGCTTTAGCAATTTAATAATCTTAACTTTGTTTCCACTTAGGTGTAGTCTTGGTAAAATTTGTCTAGTGGTCTTCATAATATCAATACTATTAATGATTAATATTTTGTGTGAAGGGTTTTAAAAATAATTTAGCCTATTTAGAATTATTTTCATTATGTATTTCTGTATAAAAATCATGTTATTTTACTGTGTTATTTAAGTCATCTGGAATACTTGATTTCTGCATCATTATACTGTCAATTAAGCGGGTTTATTTTACTTTTTAAAAAAAATTAATGTTATGAATTCATTGTATATGACAAACATGTACTAATAAAAATAAATAAAACAAAAAGGAAAATATAACTGTGAAAAACAATTTTAAAAAAATACATTCAGAATTATATATTTTTGTGACTTCAGCCTAGTGTCTTTCTTCAATATATAATAATGGTACCATGCTTGCATATCTTCCTCCAAATGAAAAGAATAGTTATATTTTGGTTATAATTTCAGAGTTATTTCACATTAATTTTTAAGATTTTGTAACACTCTACTTAGCTTACTGTAATGAAATTTAGTCTAATAACCAGTCTCCAAATGATGGACAATGGAGTGTTTCCTGCTTGGATTACAATTAGTGTTTCAATATAAAGACTGTGCATGTGTCTTCATGTTGTTACATGTTAAACTTCAATCTAAATTGTAAGAGGACAATTAGCGAGTCAAAATGCAAATAGATGTGAATTTTAATATATATATTTTTAAGTTTACTTTGACAGAAATTATAACATCATAGTAAGAGATTTTACTATTTTACAGATGAGTTACTCTATATGCTTGTTAATGTAATACAATGCTTGCCTCCTTGCATCATCACAAAAAGAGTTTGGTACCAAATTTGGACTATAGACAATATAACAAGTTTAGAATGTAAATTTAAGTGACATCTTAATTTGTGTTTATATATATGTATGTGTGTGTGTGTTCTATTGTTATTATTTTTTCTATGAAGGTTCTCATATATCTTCATTGTACTCAGTACTTCTTTGTCTTTTTCTTCTTCATTTTCAGACTATCTTGATATATTCTGAGCATTGCTTTTTTTTTGGTGCTCCAATTACTTAAAATAATGATATGTTGGTATTACACACATTTTTTGTTTCATTTTATAGTAACATATTCTTAAATTTAAAATGTTTTATTGATAACACTAATTTCTTCATCCCAAGTGATGTGTATAAATTATCATATATTTTATAAGTTTTTAAAAATATTAAAACATTGCTGTTTCAGAAATCTAAGTCATAGTGATTTGGCCCAAAGGGATAATTAATTGTACCTTAGTAATAATGACAGTCAGAGTTCTAAGTATCACTTTTGCTTCATATTTACAGCTCTAGAAAGTATAATAATAGTTGTAATACCTATATATTCTTAAAAATAGATAAATGATAGCTTTGAAAGGGGATGATTTGTCCACACTAATGTTCTACATCAAAAGAACTTGACAAAATAACACATGTGAAAGTTGACTGGAAAAATAATTTCTTCAAAACTATTTTTGTCTACATTCTTTATGAGAAATCTTGATACTTTCCAGATCATCCAAGATTCACTCTGCACAGTACCAAGTTAAATAACTAGGGACAAGTTCTTTGAAAAAAATCAGATAGGCTAAAGTTTAGAGAGCAGCATAGTGAAGGTGTGCAGCTGCTGGAAGTGGTCTCTGATGTTGGCTTGTGCAATCCAAAGGACCAGATAGATTATCTAGGATCAGTCTCTTGTGTGTGTCAAAAAATAATAACTATCTACCAGTAATTCAGGGAGACTTTTCACTGTAATAAAGAAATGAAAGGAACATTAAAACTCCAAAACTTAGGAAAAAATTAAAAATTAGGTTTCAATATATGGAATCAGCAAAAATGAAATTCCTACAGATTGGCAATTTTCTTTTTACGCACAGCTCTGTAAAGGTCTTGAAATTCTCCACGTAACACTGAGACAGTATCAAATTCAGCAAATCAAATATAGAGAAAAGTTTCAGAAGCAAATACAGTGAATGGAGATTGTCTGCAAAGGACCTTCAATAGTATAAGGGTTGAATTTTCAAGCAATTGGCAAGAAATGAGGGAAATTCTAATATCTTTAATATGTTGAAAGAAAACACATTTTTATCTAGATTGGTGTAACCGTTAAAACCATCTTTCAAGAAAAAAGAACAAAACGAAAGTAGACAAGCACAGAATGAAGACATTATCTCACAAAGCCAAGCTTTCTCACTTCAAATACCCAATAAAAGTTAATGGGTACAGTTACCTTAAAATACGCTTAAATGGATTGTGAAATAATAGCCCTCAAAATGAGACATACGCTACAAGCAACATATAAAAACAAGGAACCATCGGGTATTACAATCAAATCAAGCTACTAAATATGAAAGATGCCTAAAATACCATTCCAAAGTTTTCAAATAAATAGTAAACAATATTATATTAACTAAGTATTAATTAAATTAAAGTTCAACTGTATTTATTACTATAGAACAAAATAGAAATAGAGGAAAAGTGTTAGCATTATATAGATCACTAGCATAAGGTATAAAATTTAAAATCCAGGGAGATACATGAATATCAAATTACTGCTAAAATGACACTCCTAGAGCAGAGAAGGTGAGCCAGTCCCAGCGCCCGGGAGGAAGCTCAACCACATATCTAGAGAAATTATACACATTTCATATACAAAACACACTACTAGTTTATGGACCAAAATCCATTACTAATTGAGAATTATAATTGAGCAGTGAGCAATATGCTATCAACCGGAACTTATAGAAAATTTCACTAGAAAGTCAGAGAATTTCTTTTTCTTTCTTTTCAAGGAAAATACTTAGTGATCATTCCTAATCTAAAGCAGCTTGACCAAATTTGCAGTGAATGAAGGCAGATATAAAAGAATATATACATATATAAACAACATGAATATTAAGTTGCAGAAAAAGTGGTTGCTATCCTTTGGGCACTGTGGAATTAAGGGACCTATGTGAGCCCACTAGGGTAATGGAGGGGTGTTGAACATTAATCTCTGTAGTGGTTGTACAGCCCAATACACTTCTGAATATTCATTTAACTGTGCACTTACCATTGTGTAAACTGCTTTTAAAACTTATTCCTTAATAAAAAATTAAGTAAAAATATAACTAGCTGTGGTGTGGGCATACATACTCTTTGTGAGGGAAAATTTAAAGCATGACTTAAAAAGAAAGATCAAGAAATTTATGTGATAAAAGAAAAATTTATGAAAAATGATCCAGTTACAACTTTTGTAAACAGAAAGTAGAGCAACGAACACAAGGAAAGAAACTGAAAGATAATAATGATGAATCAAATAATGAAAACAAATAATTAATATATAGAATATTTTGGAATACTGAGAAAATATTGAAAGCTGCTCCAAGTTATGGATAGAAAATGTAGGAAAGATAAAATAAATATATTTTAATAATATAGGAAAATTTTACTACAGATTTAAAATAATACTTAAACAGTGTGTTTGATAAAAAGAAATGTGACCACTAAGTTGGAAAAATATAACTCATCCAATATGACTCAAAATAGAAAGCCTTATAACCATTACTGGAATGGGAACTCTATTCAAAATCTTTTCACAAAGAAAAAAACAGACTAAAACAATTTTAAAGTCATCTGCTTCCATATATTCAAGTAACAAAGATTTCTGTTTCACACTAAAGAAGAAAAATTCTCCAGTGGTAAGAGGTTAGCATATATCACTCAATCCAAACAAGATAAAGACACAGGCAAAGTATGGGTCAGTCTCATCCATGGATGCAAACTACAGAATAAATAAAGCAAGTATTAACAAAGGAACATAGCGATATGTAAAAATTATATTACTGCTAATCAATATAAGGTTGGTTTGGCATTTCAAAATATATTTAGATAATCATGCAGATTAAGTGAATAAAAATTTTTAAACTATGGTTATCAAAATAGGAATGACCACAATGTTAAAGAAATTCAATATCTATTCTTGACAAAATGTCTGAGCAACTAAGGAATAGAAAGTCATTTTTCATCAAGTAAAGACTGTATCACAAACACTATATACTTAGTGCTTAAATTTTATTGTATTTAATTAAGATTAAGGCAGATTCATATACAAACTATTTACAGTTCTGTTCATCTCTTGTTCAAGTAATCTAAACAGCTTACTAAGTAAAGAATTAGATGCTAGAAACAAAACTCTAATTATTTGCAAATGGAATTGTGTGCATAGCAAATACAGGGTATTTACAGATTAATTATAGTTCATTAACAAAATAATCAGTGTACTACAATGATCACTTCTTCATTTTTTAGCACCTTCATAATATGTTTCTATATATCAATATTTTTCATGAGAGCAATGAAAACTATGAAGAATCTTGGAAAATGTAAAAGGCCTTTAGGGACAAAATTATAATACATCATTGAACAACATGGAAGAGATATTTCAACAAATAACATAATGATGACAGTTCTCTTCTTATTGAATCAAAAAACAAAATGAATAAATATAATATTTGTATGTAATAGTATATCACCTAACAATAAAAGTGGATGAACTATAAAGTCATTCATGAAACAACTCAAGTAGAAAAAATATACGATTGAATTTTAAAAGGATGATGAAATGTATAAAAATAGGCAAAAACTTAATCATATTGTTTATCAACATATTGTATTAATGAATGCAATTTTAGCTGTTCTCAATGAGCAAAACTGAAAATTTCAAAATTAATTTCTCTCATGTACTATGTGAAGCAAGTCTTACTCGTGTATGAGTAGCTTTACTCTGCATGCAAACTCCATCCAATTTGTGACTCCGTCATCCCCTATAGACACATCTTCTTTATCCAACTGGTTGACTACAATAAAGAGGAGGGAAGGACATACACATTTCTTAACCACGCTGGCTCAAAAATAGCACTTCAATTCATCTTCCACTTAGGCACAACGTGCTGTGTTGGTTCACTTCCATTCCTGGAGGATGAGAGATAAAACCTTCAAAGAATCATCTCTTCCCTGGTGAAAACTTCACAGTAACCAAGGGAGAAACCATCTCTTGTATCAGTCAATTGACTTGTTAGATGATACAAGTGAGAAATTAAAGGCAAACACAGGAAGAAATAATTTAATGTAAATTTTTATTGGTTATCTTCAGATAATTTGGGAAATGCAATTATAAGGCATAAAGTGGACTTTTCAAAGATATAGATGTTTTACTTTACATATTTGGAGAAAACTTATCAATGTTGGTATTATTACTGACAAAGTAGAAAATTTATATGAATGGAATGTATATATGTACATATATGTATGCACATGTGTATTATATACCAAAAGATTAAAGCCAGGATAAAAGAAAATACCATGATAAATAGCATCTATTTAGTCCTTTTTTAATTGAGCATTTACTATCAAATAAGAATGTTTGAATTTCTTTAAGTGATTAGCAATATCACACAGCTTGAGTGAGTCAAAAGTAGTATGGCTAGTAAATAACAAAGTGAGAAAATATTTACCGACTGATAATTAAGAAAATTTATTTCTTTCAATATTTTCTAGCTTAGATTAACTGAGAAAAATAAACAACTTATTTATAAAGAACAAATCTGAATATTTTATTATTTAATTTTAAATATCAAAATAAGTATGTACATCATCAAATAAACCTCACCATTTTAAACAGTGTGAGACTAAAACCAATTTTAAATTATTTAATTAAAATGCAATAACTGTTCACATGACTAAACGCAACTCTATTGAAATTTCTTCTACTGACTTTTTTGTTTTCTTAAATTCTTTTATTAGTACATTTTAGGTACACAACACATTTACATTTCTCATTGGGAACTTGTACCTTTACATGATGCGTCTCAGTTCTTATTTTTTCCCCATTTCTAGCCCTCCCTTCACCCCCTCCACCCTTCCCAATTTACAAAGACTTCATTTCCATTTTTTCCATTTCTCATCAATTTTCCTTTCATTTCTTTCCTATCCCCTGCCCTTCCCACTACCCCTACCTCTTTGTACCTTTTCTTTCTGGTTTTCATTATCGATTATTCATTCTAATCATTGGTACATTTCAGGTACACAATATAATGACATTCATCATTGGAAATTTGCACCTTTACATAATCTCTCTTGGTTCCTATTTTTGACCCTTGCCCAGCCCTCCCTTCAACTCCTCCATTCCTCCCTATTTACAAAGATTTTGTTCCTATTTTTCCATTTTCTCATATTAATTCCATTCCCTTCTTTCCTTTCCCCTACTCGTACCACCTC
>NW_004624769.1:10883970-10911480 GCF_000247695.1 Heterocephalus glaber
TATTAAGATGTTTATAAAAATCAGTTAAAAATAGTTTACTATTAATAATAGCAAGAATGACACAAGTATAGGAATTAATCACTTTCTATATTAAATATTTATTCTTGAACAGATTGATTATATATTTTATAAATTTGAAGGTTTTTTTTGTTTGTTTGTTTTGGTACCGGGGATCATCAAACTTGGGTCCTTGTGCTTGTGCAGCAGGCGGTGAAACCACTGAGCTGAATCCCCAGCCCTATAAATTTGTAATTTAAGAGGAATGAAATTTTGTTCGTTAAAAAGTTATCCAATAGAGATTTTTTTTAATAATGTGAATATTTTCCAAATATGCTTATAGTACTATTAATTGCAAAAATCCTTTTTATTTATATAAAATATTTCATTCATGACATTTAAGAAAATATTTTATGACTATTTATTAATGATTAATATTTAGATAATAGAGTTGAATTCCAAAAAACATGATAGAGAAAGGAAACTTGTGATGGGATTATATATGTGATTATGTTTACCCAAACAAAATCCCTAAAACTGCATTGCCTCTATGACAGTACAAATTGTCTTCTAGTAATTTATTTGCTTTTTTATTAAATTGATGATATAGAGTTCACTAGTTAATATGTTTCATCCTGGTGGCATAATACACCTGAATATTACTCATACTTTTTATTAGCAATATTTACCAATACTTTATATGCAGATGATAAGGTCTGACAGCATTTCAAAAATTCTCTTTATACAATCACATATTTCAAAAAGTAAAGGCTAGTAAGGAGATAGCTACTCTAATTTATAGTCATTTACCAAGTAAAACAAATCCACATTTTTTTTTTTTTTTTTTTTAGTACCAGAGTTTGAATGTGGGTCCTTGCGCTTGCACAGCAGGCGGCGAAACTGCTAAGCTAAATGCTCAATCCCCAGCCCCAAATCCAATTATTTTTAATATTTATTTAAGAAGGTTTTTTGTTTGTTTTTTATTTTTTTTATTAAGTTTATTGGTTCAGGTAAAATAAATTCCTGCTCTCCATGTACAATGCAGTTTTATTTTCATACATTCATATAGGAAATATCTAATCTTTATTTTGTGTACTTTTTACATCTATGCTTATACATACATGTAAAGAAAAAAGACTATCAATTTGCTTTGTAATTTCATGTAAACAACATTACACTGAACCCATATTATTTGAGATTTATTAAAGTTGATATTTATAGGTTTAATTTAAACACATTTATATGCATCATAATTTACCATATAATAATATATAAGTTTATTTAATTATTTTTTATTAAAAACTATTGTTTTATATATTATTAATATTAGAGTCATGTTATTGCATATACCTCCTGATGCACATGTTTGTGTATTTATCCAGAACTGAAATTATAGCGATGCACTTCTTTAGCTTGGATATTGAAATACTGCCTTACAATATGGCTTAGCAATTCATATTTTAACCTATGTAGGAATTCTGATTTTTTTTTCCTGTTCAGTAATAAGTTCAGGCAACATTTATGTGCTATGATCATTCAGGTTTTTAACTCTGAGAGACTTATCTATGTTATTTGTCCATATTTCTATAAGTTGGCTAATTTTATTTATTTTTTTTTTTGGAATTCTTATAATCTGGTTACTCCTTGTAAGTCATACAAGTAGTAAGTATATTCTTTCTAATTCTATGCATTTTTCCACTTTTTTCTAGTATATAAATTCTAAGTTTCTACTTATCTGAAGAAATTTATGACAATGAAGTTATTTTTAATATAATGAAAATAATACAAAATTCACTACCATTATCTTTCCCACTCAAACCCAATTAATGGAAGGTCTTATATATTTTCATTGAATGTTCTTCTGCATTGCTTCTGTTATATACTGTGTTCTCTTTTCTACAGCCTGTAGTGTTGAAGATCTACTTTTATAATACATCTTTTGTATACATCTAAAAAACACGCCAACCACTCACTTGTTAAATTTGCTTAGCCAAAATAAAGTCATAGTTAAAACTCAATTCTTCAGCTGAATAAAGCTATAAAGAAAAGTGAAAATTATCCCCCCTTAAATGAATGACAACCACAAGTGGACTCTGCATGAACATATTAAAGTAGATAACTGGTAAGCAGCAAATAGTTGATGCTTTCTTTTAATCTCAGTATGAAAATCTGTCATAGAATTAGTTTTTAGACCACTAAAATATGATTATTGATGTAGTTTTTAAAAATCTAACTTTATTTTTTTCTCTTTGGCCTACTCTTTGGTCCATTTTCGCTTTTTCCTACTTTTTAAAGGTTAATTAGTATTTATCTATGATTCTTCATTTCTCATGTCATTAGATCCAATTTTTATTGGACTAGAAGTTCCTGTAAAGATTATAGGATATATGTTAACGTTTCACAGCCTACTTTCAAATGATAGTACACCACTTTATGTAGAGTATACTATCTTTACTAGAGCATAAATCTATGCTTTTTTAGACTTGATGTTACTACTGTCACATATTTCATTTGTACAGACTTTGAAAGCTCCATAATACATTGGTTTTAGGGTTTGCATAAACAATGAATTACATTTTAAAAATTAAAATGCTAATGTCTTTATATTCAGTCATGAAGTTACTATTTTTTAATGTGTTGTTTCTCATATGATTTGAGATTTTCTTGTGGTATTCTTTTGCTTCTACTTGAGAAATTTATTTGAATTTTTCTATTAGAGAAGACTGCCTTGTGATGAAGACTTTAACTCTGAATGTGGCAGGCTGCCCTCTTGATTATGCCAAAAACAGGCTGTAAGCAGTGCAGGCTGTAAAGAGTTAACCCCACAATTGGCTTGTTTAAAGAAATGAGTCTGACTAAAGCCTATATGACTCATAGGAGCACTGTGGATGGCATACAGGTTAGCAGAACCTCTCTGCCAACAGACACAGCAGAGGCCAGAGAGACAGCCTGTGAAGCTGTGGGACTCAATATGAGATAACATAGCAAGTGAGGTCAGTGTGACTTATGAAAATTCTGTTCCCAGATGAAAAAATTCTTAGCTAAAAGACAAGGTTCATTGTTAACCACAACCTATATCTGTTCTGTTCTGTTCCTAACACAAGAATTCTTTGTCTCTTCTTTTACAAGCCTTGCTCATGTCAGCAATGTACTCTCAGAAAGCACATGTAATCCCCTTACCCAACCTTAACAATGATTGTATCACCAATAAATATAGATGATGCTGGCTGATTAGACCCTTTGCTTACTTAAGCACTGGCCATCCAAGTTCTCTCTCTCTCTCTCCCCGTCCTCCCTCTCTCTCTCTCTCTCTCTCTCTCTCTCTCTTCAATTCTGTCTCTAGGTCTTCCTTTTTCCTATGCATCGTAGGAATAAGCAGGTGATCTGGATACTCAGCAAGGGTCTCTGATATCTGAATGTCTGAAGAGACTTTATTTCACCTTCATTTTCTACAAAAAACTTTCTCTTAGTAAAAGATTTTAAGGTGATTTTTTTTCCTTTAACCACTCTAGTTACATATGTTGTACCATAGTCTTTTACTTGCACTGAAAAATTTTAGTGATTGTAGTTTTTAATATGTTTGCCTCTTTTTCCCATTATGTGGAATTCCAATTAATTACATATTTGGCTGCTTGAAATTATTTCATATTTTAGTGATACTCTATTTTATTCATTGAATCTTTGTTACATTTTTCAATAGATTTCTTCACTATACCTTCAAGTTTATTAGTCTACTTCTAAATTATCTCATCCATGATGATATTGATATTCATACACAATGGAATACTATTGTGCCATGAAGAAAGATAAACATGAGTGATTCGTAGGAACATGTATGCACCTGGAGACCATAATATTAAGTGAAATAAATCAGAAACACAAGCTGTTTCTCTCATATGAGAAAACCAAAATAAAAATAAACAGCAAAATAAACCATCAATTATAGGAAATAAGATTAGTTTCAGAGTATTGTCATATTAGGCATTGTAATTTTCATATCTAGAAGTTTAATTTAGGTCTTTTATGGTATCTTTCACATATCACCTTAAGATGTCAGAGTAATCTATCTTCTTGATGAATTATGGGATAAAATAATCATCTAAGTTTTAGAGTCCAACATATCCAATATCACCACTCATATTTACTGCAGTTCTTGAAATATTAGTCAGAGAAATCAGGAAAAATGAAGAAATAAAAGGGTTGTGTTTGGGAAAGGAACAAGTCATTATTTGCAGATGACGTGATCCTTTATGTAGATAACCCAAAAAATTCCAGTGATAGACTCCTAGAATTAATAACCAAATTCAGTAGCATAGCAGGTTACAAAGTCAACACATAAGAATAAGTAATGTTCCTGTATACCAATGATAAGCTCACAGAGAAAGAAATTAGGAAAACAATACCATTCACAAGAACATTAGAAAAAATTGAATACATAGAAATCAACCTAAGGAAAGGAAAGTCCTCTACATAAAAAATTATAGTACTCTGAAAAAGGAGATTGAAGAGGACCTCAGAAAATGGAAAGATATCTTCTGTTCCTGGACAGGTAGAACCAATATTGTCAAAATGGCCACGTTTCTAAAACTGATATACAGATGTAATGCAATCACAACAGAAATACCAATAGCATTTCTCACAGACCTGGAGAAAACAAGCCTAAAATTCATATGGAATCAGAAGCAGCTGGGAATCGCAAAAGCAATACTAGGCAACAATAACAAAGTAGGAGGCATTACAATCCCAGACTTCAAGTTACACTGTAATGCTAAATTAACAGAAACAGCATAATACTGGTACAAAAACAGATATATGGATCAAGGGAATAGAATGGAAGATGGAGAATCAATCCAAGGCACATTCAGCCATCTGATCTTTAACAAAGGAACCAAAACCATACGTTGGAAGAAAGATAGCCTCTTTAACAAATTGTTCTGGGACAACAGGCTATTCACATGCAGAAGACTGAAACTAGACCCATATCAATCAGCATGTCCTAAACTAAAATCAAAATAGACCAAAGAAGTAAAGCTTAAAATGAAAACATTTAATCTGTTGGAAGATAAAATAGTTAAAAACTCTTGAAGACCAGACATATGCAAGGATTTTCTGAAGAGAGCCCTGATTACACAAGAAAGAACATCAAGAATTAACAAAAGGTATGAAATCAAATTAAAAGTCTTCTGCATAGAAAAAGAAACAACTAATAGAGTAGAGAGACAGCCTACAGAATAGGAAAACATTTTTGCTAGCTATTCCTCAGTCAGAGGACTAATATCTATTCTAGGATGTACAAAAACAAAAAAAATTAGACACTGCAAAATAAAAGACTCAATCAAAAAATGAACAACTAAAATGAATAGATATTTCTCATTAAAAGAAGTACAAGTGATCAATAAATATATGAAAAAATGTTCAACATCTCTGGCCATTATGAAAATTAAAACAACACTGATATTCCATCCTGCTCTAGAAATAATGACTAGCATCAATAAATCAAATAATTACAAATATTAGCCAGGCTGTGGGGAAAAAGGAACCCTTATCCATTGTTAGTAGGGTTGTAAATTTGTACACCCATTATGAAAATCAGTATGGAGATTCCTCAAAAAATTAAACAAGAAGTTTCATTTGACCCAGCTATTCCCTTTCTAAGTATCTTCCCAAAAGAATTAGATATTATATTAGAGTAATACATGCATACTATGTTTACAGAAGCACAATTCATAACAGGTAAATCTTGGAAGTGGCCTGTATGTCCAACAACAGATGAATGGATGAGGAAAATGTGGTTTTTATGAACAATGGGGTACTACTTTATCATAAAGAAAGATAACTTTGAGTGAATTTGTATAAGTAAATGTATGTAGCTCAATACCATATTATTAAGTGAAATACATCAGTCATACAATCTGTTTCTCTCATATGAGAAACCCAAAATCAAAATAGAGAGCCAAATAAAAGAAGGATGAGAGGAAATAATGAGATACATCTTTTGCATATCAGAATGGGACCAAGAGATGGTGAGAGGTGTCAATGAGAAGATGAAGATGTAATTTTTAAAAAAGGATTAAGATATGTTATGATATGTACCAACTCCCCATGAGGATTGTGATAATCATCTACTCTGAACATGTACTAATAAAATAATGAAATTTGAAAAAAAGAACAAAGAGTTGTTTAGTAATTCTATCATTTGTACTATTTATAGTCATTTGACAGGTTTTATTCTCCTTTTTGTGGATTACAATTTCCTTCTTCTTATGCTTCATTCACTGTTTTTAATTGGATTCCATAATTGTGAGTTTTATGTTGCACATCCTAGATTATTTTGCATTCCTATGAAGAACCTTGAGCTTTCTTTCCTAATTTATTTGGAATTGTTTTCATTGCTTTGAGTCTTGTATATGAGTACTTTTTATGAAGAATTTTAGGCAGCATACATTGTAGGGTAATTTTCCCAATTACTGATGCAAGATTCTTAGCAGTCTAATGTATACCATTAATTATCAAGTTTCCCAGTAGGTGAAGCAAAACAGAAATTGTATCATTCATGTAGTCCTCTTTGTTTTTTGTTGTTGATGTTGTTGTTTGGTGGAGGGGATCGAACTCAGGACCTTGGGCTTGCCAGGCAGGTGAGGTGCCACTGAGCTAAATCCCCTTCCCTTCATGTACTGTTTTAATGTCATGCTGCTCTGAAAAATAAGATAGTAATGTATAAACACTCAATTTTACTTTGTCCACGTAAATTTTACTTTATAATTTCTATTTTCTGCTCTTGAAATTCTTTTTAAATGATTAGCTTCTGAATTTATCTTTGATCTATTTTTAAATTTTCAATCTTCTGTGTTTTAATGCTTATTTCAGTGTAAATTTTCTCAAAATTAGTTACATTCCCTTTCTTTTTTTTTCTTTTCTGGCTTGACCTTATCCCTTTCATGTGCTTTTTAAGTTTTAAAGATTGCATTTTTCATTTAGAAAAATTTGGCTCATTTTCATATTCCCATTAACTTGCTTCATTTGATTACATTTTATGTCATTCCCATTTTCTGCAAATGTGATCTTTTCACATATTTGACATTACATTTTAAATATTTATTAAATTTTTATTTATAATTCTTGAACAGAATGACATTAGTGCTTAGTTTCAATTTTCTCACTTATTTTTCATCCAAGTGAATTCCAACTTTTTTTCTTCTAGCTTTTATGTATTCATTTAAAATATAAATTATTTTTTGTTTCATTTTCATTTTTTTAATGGCCACCTTACTTATCTAGTGATTAATAGTTGCCACATGCAAAGACAACTATCCCACTTGCAAACACTTTGGGAGATTCATGGTGACAGTGATATGTTCTAGATAGAATCTCTGTAACAGATGATAACATTTGTTTATCTCTATGTTATTCTTCCCTAGGGAGAGAGGTCAGTTGCCACGGGTTACTTACTGTGAGCTGGTACAGTCAGGTCCCAGTCTCAGGCAATGAGATTATTTCTTGTTCCATATGTAGCAAAGAGCTCTTCTATTCTTCCTTACCCTTCTAAGGTCAAACCATCACCACCTTTCCTATTTCCAAAGTACAACAGACCTAAGTCTCGGTCCCAATAACCACTTAATTTATTTCATCTTTTTTAAATCTACAAAGATTTTTTTTAGTCTGGATTTTTAAAAAATCTTGCCTACAATTGTTATATTTGAAGCAACTATTGAATTAAATTATGTATCACTTCTGTAAATGTTCAGCTAGATTTTTTGTCATGATGAAACCAATATTCCAATTAATAATTCTATTGCCAACAATTTTATTCATTCAAAATAATATCAGGAAAAAAATTCTAAGAGAATTTAATGACAAGCTTGACTTTCTGGCCTCTCCTTGCCTCTTTAAGATTCACTTTATAAACTGGGAGATAAACATGAATACTTTTTCTTAATTGAAATGACATGACTTCTAAAAATCTTGTTTTTAAAGAAATCAACCATAGAGAAGGTCAGCTGTTTTTAATGTGAAACACAGAAATTAGATTAAAATGCCTTAGTTATATATACAGGTCTACTTCCAAAGGCTTAGTTATAAAACTGTTTCTTCAAACTTGTAACTTAGAAAGTGTGCATCTAATTAGCCATTGCCTTCAAGGCTTTTGTACGTGTATCTGTTACAGCAGAGGTCAATAGAAGTGTTAATTGAAGATTTCAAAGTGGAATTTAAGAAAAAATTTAAAGCATTCTTCTCAGAAATTTGATTTATTATAGACAACTTGTAACTTGCCTGAGGCTGTATTCCACCAATGACATCACATGTAGTTTTATATTGACTGAAATTACAGTATATTAAAAGATTTACTAATTAAATTGTATCATTAAATGTATAGTGTGATCTTGTTGGGCATATTTAATCATAGATTAAAAGTGGAAATACATATAGTGTTAAATGGCATACTTGTTTTTTAACATTACCAAAACCAAGTTAGCCACATTTTAATATGCAGCTTATCTACAGGCCACTATTTAAAAGGTAACTCACATTAAAAAAAAATAAAAATAAAAGGTAACTTACAAATGCCCTAAGAATAGTGTTAGTTTGAATAGTTTATTAATATCAACTTCCTGCATTTCATCAAATTTCACTATAAAAATCACTTTTTCCAAAGAGGGTAGTGATATTACCATTCTCCATGTGATTTAGTCACTTCTCTAGCGTATTGGGGGATTATTACACACAAACACACACACACACACTCACAAGAAATTGAATTAAATTGTTAAGTGTGTACTTAAAGTTTGAGTAGAATGGAAACATATTCTAAATTCATTTTCTTTTACTCTTTGATCTACACAGTATTATTGCAGTAAATGTAAAAACATCCCTGGAGATCAATTTGTTTAATAAATGTTTACCTATATGGATTAAACTGACTAGATTTGAGAAGACTGATTCTCAGGCGGTAGTACCTTAAGACAAAGACAGGAAAACCTTGTGTATCAAACTATTAAGTACTTAAGCACACACACGGCATACACAAACTCACATTCAAACTCATTTTTAAAAATAATGTGGGGAGCTCGTGTTGTAGCTTAGTGGCATAGAACATGCTTAATATGCTTGAGGCCCAACAATAAGTCACAAATATCTCTGGTACTTAGTGTTCAGTATTCAGTGATGGCTATTTTCTAAAATGATTTTCCCTTTGCCCCCAAAATAAAACTTTACTATGTTCAAATCTCATGATCCTTCTTGTCTTTCACATGTACCCTTATGAACAATAGACTCTTATTTAGAGTTTCAAGAGGTATTGAGCAAGAAAAATACTGAATAAGATAATTTTTTTCTCTGAATGATGAAACAATCTTTCTTTATTTGTTAGATCTCCTGAAAGTCCATTTTATTTTTCATATTTATCCTTTAATTTTTATTTCCAAGGGAATTCAGAAATTATTGAAACATTCTGATCTATTGAGGTTGAGGGATGAAGAAAATGTTATAATAATTAAGAATTTAATTTCTGTCTTATTTTTCTAATAATAGAATGTTTATTGCTAACATCTATTTATGTTTTTGCCCAGAATGTTAATTCGCTCTTCTTGTCATATAATTGCAGATTATTGATTGATTATACCAGTTTATTTATTTACCAAGTTACTTTCTTGGTTTTGTTTTGTGAAGAGTGGTACTGTGTCATTTTTGTACATCTCAACCCTTTACAAGCGCAAGGATTTCTCCTGGATATATATTTGTATTTAGGAGTGTTAAAGAACTGACAGGAGGTACAATACCAGTTCTTCATAATAATAACTAGAAACATATTGAATGCTAGGATTATAAGTAGTTTGTTTCATAAAATATGCAATAAACTCAGTTAAATTTTACTTCATTTAATTAATTTTTTCTAAATTTGATACTATGTTTGAACATGGAAAATTTCAATTGGCAATCATAGAATACAGAAAGGAGACTAAGGAGTATGGGAATAAGAGAGAAAGTGTAGTTAAAGTAGATGAGTCAGACTAAGTCCTCTTATGATGCTGCTTTATACCATACTTTACAATATGATGGAGTGACTAGGGTAAGAAGCTTCGAGGATTCTGAGGGAAGAGGGAATGAGGCTTTAAGCCAGGGTTGTGCTGAGGATATCTGAGGAATGGCATGGCACAGGGCAGACCATATCTTTGTACCACCATGGATGAGGGGAAAACATTTAAGTCTGACAGGTAAGGAACGGAGCCAGGTGACCCACAGAAGCCACCTTTATGGTGACTCTTACTCTGCAAAAGGAGGAGGTATCACAGAAAGTTTACCAAACTAATGACATAATTCAATTTATCTTTCTTTCTTTTTGTGGGGGAGAGGGAAAGGTCTCACTCTGTAGTTCAGGCTGGTCTTGAACTCACTATGTACCCACTGTGATCTTCCTGCTCAACTTCTGGAGTGCTGGAATTACAGGCCTGTGCCACCAGACCCTGCTTGACTTACCTTTCTTAACATATCACTGATATCACACTTGAGGAAAAAGTACAGTTGGTCCACTGTATTCACCTTTTCTGCATCAGTGTTTTCACCCAATATCAGATGGAAAATATTTTGTAGGAAAAGCCAAAAAAAATCGTTCTTGCTATATATACTATGTACTTAAACTTGCAATGATTGCATCCATACTGAACATATATGTTTTTATGTTAATATCTATTGAAGAATGATGTGTAATAATTTCCATAATATTTTCACTGTATTTCATATGACAAGTGATCTGGAGATAATTTAGAGTCTATTGTAAGATTGTGTATTTTTATATAAGTACTATGACATTTTAAAGACTTTGCATCTATGGATTTTGCTATTTGCAGGGAGTCCTGGACCTATCCTCCATGGATACCAGGAAGACCCATGAAGTACAGATTGAGGAGGAGGAGGAATTTAAAAACTCCTGTGGGAATTTTGATGCCTCTGCAATCCTGAGGGATGCAGCGGATACATGGACATGACAGAATGCAGCCCAGAAGACTCTGAGTGCTATCCAGAGGACCTAAGTAACATGTGTAGGAAGAAAGCTGGGTGGATATACTGGGAACAGTATAATAATAATTTGAAGTACAGCAGTTCTCCTCTTCTAAAGGGAACAAGCAGTACTTGAAACAGAGAGAATTGTAAGCTCTGCACCTTGGGTGTACTTCCCACAGCTGGGGCCCTGTTGAATTTGGTGTAGTGCCAAAAGCAGGCAACTAGACTCCTCAGCTCTAACGTCCTGCCTGTGATTCATACTAACATAATCTAATGAGAAACCAGCTGCTACCAAGAAATCTAACTCGAGCTTCCAGGCTCAGAAAGTACAGAGACAAGTTGAGAAGTGTGGCGAGAAATCTATGAACTAATCCACGAATACATTGCTGAGTTTGCAACTTCACACTTACTGTGGCTAGAAACACCAGAGGGAACCTCTTGATGGCGCCTCTCAAACTTTTAGAAGTAAAAATTTTATGAAACAAGTCACAGCTGAATATGGCATCTTCATCATGGAAAAAGACAATGCAACATACAAGGGACCACATCAGAGAGTCAAATTTACAGTAAATACCAAACATTCGGCTAAAAACCCTCTGCAAATAAGTATTGCCATTAGATCATCAATGCTCCTACCATTTTCTCATCATTCTGAAAATGCAACACTTTATCTCAGTTTCAATAATGTTCCTGATCTTAATTTTGTCAAAATTATTGACTATAAGTAGTGATTTGAGCTATCACCAGCATCAAATATGTATTAATAAAAGTAACTTAAAATAAAATATATTATTTTCCACAATTTGCATTATAAATCTGTATCTCTTTTGCCTGAGGTACAAGTTTATCTCTATAGTTTGTTATGTAACATCTCATTTAATAAATTCTATTTCAAAATTGGTAACCACATAGTGGAGGCCAGCAAATTACAGCTGAAGGGCAAATCCCTCCCATCCCTGTTTTGCTAAATGCAATGCTATTGAAACACTTTAATTCATGCTTGTTTACTCATTATCTCTGTCTGCCTTCAAAATAAAAAACAGTTGAGTAGTTTCAATAGATCACTGCAGTGTCTTATTTAGTAAAACCTAAAATATTTATTCCCTATTTAGAGAAAATGTTTGCTAACTTCTGCTATTTCACTCAATATTTCTTTTGAGTTAATCATTGTCTGGGACAGTGTATGTTATGACCAGGTTTCAATAATCTTTGCTCATTCTTCTCTTTCATCATCAAATTTCAACTTTTTCTAAATTTGGTCAATTTATAATTTGATTAATTTAAAATTTAATCCTTCTCTTTTGTCTTTTTTTAAATTGTCTCTATACCATCTCAAACTTTTATCTGTGCATATCTAAAATAATGTAATGGCAGCCAAATTATTGCCTTGATAATTTCCTATCTTTCTAGCTTAAAGCAAATATTGAAACTCAGCGAAGTCATTTTTTAGCTCCTTGGTCAAAAGCTTCTAGATTTCTCCAGTTTCCCAGTAATGATGAATATCAATCCTCTCTCTCTCTCTCTCTCTCTCTCATCTCTTCCCTTTCAAATTTCTATTATAATCTCAAAGAGTGCTTTCCAATAATCACAAAGAAAAATGCTATTTATCACTCAGAAGAAAGGTCAAGAAAGTCACTCATGCCTAAAAGAATAGTGATTTGAATAATATATTATATTTTCTAGAAGTTGTGCCAATTTTTTCAGATTCTTTTCCCTGAGGTACAGAATGGTTAAAATTATATTTGTAAAAGAAATTATATTCTATTCCTCATCAACACTATTCCATGTATGAAATAATTTCACTAAAATTCTATCTAAATGGTGAGATTTTTTTTGAGCCTAAAAGATAACTGATGAATATTTAAGGTTAAATAATATTACTATGTGAAAATTGTCTGACGATGTCCTTGGCCATGTATAAAGTAAACACTGAAATGGGGAAACTTTTGGTCTAATCTTCAATCCATGTGAATTTATTATTTTGTATAAGAGAATCTCTATTTTCCTTCTTATCCTAGATGATACATTTCTTAATGTCGAAGAAAATATTTTCTTCTAGACTCAGGTGCTTTTCCTAAAGAATTTTTTCTGCATTTTCTTTTCTTTTGCAGTGGTCATTAGAAAAGTTTTTGCCCTTGAATAGTAAGCTAAGTCAATAGATTTTTGTTCAAAGTTGCAAGTACTTTCCAACATTTCAGCTTAGATGCTTATTTCTGCGATGGTGTGAGACATTGCTCTTGTAAAAATTTTAATCTATATGGTAGGAAATCAAAAACTACTATCACAGAGTGAATTACTTTCCACCAAGGGTTATGTGGATATAGATTTGTGATGAAGTTAGTACTTTGAACAGTTAATGTTATACTCAAGATTTTATTTGATAGCAATAATAACTATAATAAAGTTTAAACAGCAAGTTAGAGAAGCTTAAAAGTGTGAATCTTTATTTGCATTTATGATTTCATAGAAAGTGGAAAACATGCATGCACAAATTCTTATTAGGCAGCTTCTTGGAACATAAGAGATTTAATAGATTAATTCTAGTTATTGAGAATTGATGGAGATAATTTTCTCTAGAATACTTTAGGGAAGGCTAGAAAATATAATATTATGTCAACATATATTGGTTTTGTGACATTAATTGCTTGAGTTTCTTATCTTCTATTTATTCTTTATCTAATTTACATATAGAATATAAAGATTGAGAAAACTGTGGACAGTTGAGGAACTTCAGAAATAATAGGTACAAAGATAACAAGATTTTTCAAATTCAAAAAAGGGCCACTGGTCATTAGATATTGCCATGATCAAAGAGTAAACAACACAGGTAAACATCACATTGACATAAGGAAAGCATCATTGTCTTAGGTCAAAATGTTGGGTCAAAATGCTCAACACTAACAACTCTAAGGAGGAAAATTTTATTTTTATTCACAGTTTATAGAGGTTTCAGGCCACAGCCAGCTGGCCTCAAGGCTGGGAAGCGTGCAGAGGGGTGTGGGAGAGGAGGAACAGCTCATGGCATGGTGAGGAGAACCAGACAGAGATCAAGGGAGAACAGAGGGAGATAGACCCTTCCAGCCCACTCACCCAGTGACCCACCTCTAGGCAGGCTTCACCTCCCAGCATCACATTTAGCTATAAACTGATTAGTGGACTAATCCAGTGATGAATGTCACACCGTCATAATCCAGTCTCCTCCCAAAAGCCCCACTATGAACACATGAGGATCTGAGGAGAAATCTAACTATAAACCATAAGTCTTAAATTATTTGTAGCATTCCTTCCATTTATTATTGTCATAGTCACAGAATTGCTTTGACATTGAACAAAATCAAGAAGTTGTTATCAGGCAGGAATGATATGTAGGCAATGTGACTAAAACAAGAGTTTGATGTCTAGCAACTCTCCTAATACCTACCACTTTTTCTTTTTTATATAATTTTCAAAATTAAATGACTTAATTACAAATCTGATAATTGTGGAGAGCGGTGTTAGCCATAGAGACTCCATTTTAATCTTACCCTCCATTATAAAAAGCAAGGAGACTATATTATGAGGAACCGTGTTCTTGCCAAGTCAGATGTTTATTATGATGAACGTTCTGTAACCCCGAAAAACAAAGAAGCCCATGAGGGCAGGAAATTTCCAAAGAACTAGAGAACAGGGAAGTAGGTGTCTCTGGATAAGGGTCATGATTAATGACCAAACTCACCAAGTGTATAAAAGAAAGGTGAAAAATAAACTTAGGCGCTCGGTCTCTGGGAGCCCTCCTGACTCTATTTCTTTGTCTTTATTTTTCTTCATCCTCACTCCCCCATTCAGGTACTGTTCGACAGGTGATGGTGGGCTCCATCAGATAATGATGTGAATGTATGAAGGAATAACTCCCACAGTGATTCTCTTTGTTCATCTAAATTTACCAGAAAATTAATGCCACTAAATCTATTGTTTTTTGTGTTATAAAAAAAAAATGTGTTATTCTGGAGAGGACATTTGCCAACACAATGGGGATATTTTTGCTTAGAGATTTTTGTTTATTGTGAATTTCAAAGCCAGATATCACTCTCGATTTAGGCTTAGAAAAGCATTGGAGATGGGGTTAATGAAGTGTCATCACCGATAGTGTTGATTCCATAGAGGTGCAAAATCTTTAGCTTTCTTCTGGCATCTCCTTTAGAACTGAAGATAGTTTTGACAGTCACAAATATCGTGTGATGCCAAGGAGAGCAGAATCATTCTAACCTTATGTTGCTGAGCTGCGTACCCTGTTTGCTCAGAGAACAGGAACAGATCAGAATCGGTTTCTTCTTGTTTTTCATTGATTTGTGAGCCACTTCATGTTGTCCTCAATTCATTTTATACTTATGAAGCCAGAGTCATTTTCTAATGTCTACAAATAAAGGCCAACAGCACATGATGGATGTAAGTGTTAAGGAATGTTTACTAAGTTATGATAACTTTTTTGTAGAACTTGATACATTGTGATAAACATAGTATGATTTCTATGCAATACTTTCTCTAAGAATTTGACTTGAGTGAAGTGATTGTATGATATGAGAAAATGAATTTTATTAAGTCACATTGATTTCATCTTTTTTACGTAGTGATTTTTTTGATTCATTCTAAATCATTTTCTCAACTCAATAGTGTTCTTATTAATTGTTTAATAATAGCAAGTAATTTCACACTTAGGTGTGTTTATTTCATTTTTAAGCACTGAATAAGTGAAAATTATCTCTATTTTGAAGTAAATCACTTTTTCTAATACAAGAACTGGAGTCACTTCATAAGAAAATAATATTTCTATAAGAAAAGAATATTTTCTGTTCTTTGACTTTTAAACTCTTTAAGTGCAACTGAGTATTCACAAACACTAGGGAGATCTGACCTTTCTGTGACAAGTGTATAATAAGTGGATAAACCTCAGGAGATATATTTGAAAGAAAATATCCTAAAGATAATTAAATAGATTTTTCAAACTATAGAAAAATGCCTGTGTGGGGCATAATTTTAGATGAAACACATTTTCTAACCTAAAAATACTGGAAAAATATTACTTTTGCACGTTTTCAATAGAAATTATCTTTAGAATCCTTCTCTGTAAAGTATTTCCCTTAGTTGCTTAGAAAATTTGCAATAGCAAGGTGATTATTAGCACTATATTCATTGTTCATATTTAACATACTTTAAGTTAATCTATACCAAACTAAGTAGAGTTCACATTTAGCTAAAGTTGTTCTTTCACCTTTGGTTAAACCAGAATGGAGAATTTAAATTAATAGAATGGTAAAGACTGTACAGTTAGAAAGGAAAGGTTGAAAACTAGGGTATCTGGGGATTCTTAGTTCAAATCTTATCTCATCTTTTCTTTTGCTATGATACAAAATTTGGCATTCATATGACCAAATATAAAATGGGCCAAAATTTAAGTGGCGTGTCATTTTACAAATGAATGTTTATCTCAAACTCTGGAGTATTTAAATCATAAAGATATCCATATGGCCACCAATTTCAGAGATAAAGACAGTACACAAAAAGTCATTGGAGTAGAAATAATTACATATGATATGCCTTTTTCTTCTCATGTACAATTTGCTTGTAACATTCAATGTCAAGATGTTCTTTAGAGAACGTTCTAAGTACAGCTGTAAATATGTACTCTATCTTTTAAACCTTTAATTTTATTGCCATTACACATAGTTAAGTTGTGAATTCACTGGGGATTTGTTTCAGGTTTAAAATATGTCCTTGAAAAATTTTAGTAAAGAATGGAGATACCTAGTCCACAATATTCAGATATTTTATCAAATTTGTATTGAATAGAAGTATGACTTAAGATTCAGAAATGCAATGAAAGAAAGAGACAAAAGTGCAATGAAGACATAGCTATCTAGTATTATATCTTCACAGTGGAACTATACAAATAGAAATAGATACACAATTAGCTGTTCATATCATGAAATAAGATATTTTTTGAGCTCTTGGCTAACAAAACATCAAAAGCCCTGTGATTCCTTTTTGGTTTTCATTAATTTATGAAAATTACATGTATTGTGTTGCTACCACATACAATGTGTAATGATGGATTACAAAGGTGAATTAATTGTGAATACTGACTCAGAGTTAGGTTATCTTTGGAATAGTTAGGATAGATAGTAAGCTGATATAATATTGTAAATTGGAATTCAATTAAAGTTGAAATAGTCATTCAAAATTTTGCTACTTTTAGCCAATATATTATTATTTAAATAATTAAGCACTTTACATTAAGGAGTGATGATGACAAAATTTACCTTGAATAGGAAAAATAAAACCTTCATTATTCCAATATTGTATAACTCATGACCAAATTTTAATTTTCATATAGATAAATGTGCTTTATTTATTTTGACATAAAAGATTAATGCATTTGAATTAAAATATGAATCATTTAGTGTAAAGGTCATCTTCTTATCATCTGCTGGAATATATACATTTAATATATAGTTAAAACTTAATTGTTAGACTAAAATTTTATTTCAAGGTTCTACTGTGGATCTTGATTTTTTTTTTTTTTTTTTTTTTTTTTTTTGTACCGGGGATCGAACGTGGGTCTTTGCGCTTGCATAGCAGGCGGCGAAACCACTGAGCTAAATCCCCGGCTTAGATCGTGATTTTTTTTAAATAATAGACTAACACCTGAGTGCACAGGATGTCAGGAAGCAAAACTGAAGAAAAGAATGAGATGGTATGGAGAGAAAAGACTTGTGATTGGTAAAGGAAATCTCATCCCTGCTGGGGATACTTAGGACCTCTGTAGGATATGCTTCTGAGTTGTCTCCACCAAGAACAGAAAACTAGCACATCCATTCACTGCTCCAAGTGGAGCTTTTGGAGTTTAACTTGTAAAATTCCAGGCTTCCCTAAGGCAGACTGAATAAGCTATTTTCCTATGGCTGTAACGCTGAAAGATGCAACAGGCATCTGAGGTGAGATGCGAAAGAGACCCCCCAAAAAACCCTGCCCACACACCTGCCGCTAAAATGTGAGAGAAGTTATGAAAGATGCAAAAATGTGTCTAATGCTACACTGAAATAGTTGACTCAGACAACTTCAGAAATGAAAGGAAGCGAGTGACTTGCTACTATGACAAACTTCCAGAAAGAAAGCACACATGAACGGAAAGAATGTAAGACGGATGTGAGGTTCCTCACCTACCACACTGAATGGAGAATAAAATGAATAATATCCACTAAATTGCTGTTAAAAAGTACTTTAAAACATTATTTAAATGCATGAGTCCTAAATAGTGTAACTCCAGGCATTCACAGCTTTAGAAAATTTAGTGTACATAGAATGTAGCTAGGTGAAAAAAACCTTTTATTTTCAAATACACAATCACTGACAAAAATAAACACGAGTGTTTGGAACCACTAAACAACCAAAAATACATGGTAAGTTTTTATACTTACTTGAAGAGTGGACATAATTGTTAGGTTTTAACATTGACAAGAAGAAAAATAGAAGCAGATTCCAAATAGATAAGTGGAAAAGTAAATTATAATATGCATAAATTTAACATCATAAAATTAAAAGTTGCTAATGTTGTGTTTTTGTTTTATTTGAATGGAGCACGTATTGTCCACACATAAAAATATACAGATTAAATATTATTAATAATGAAATCCACATTTTCCCCTCCAAGACTAAGAAATGAGAATATATCTCACCCTTAATAATCCTTTGATCTTGATTCAGCCCTCTTCCTCCCATTTGGAAGTAGTCATAATAATGAATTATTAATCTTCTTTTCTTAACTTTATAGTATCTATTTTTGTCTATCTCTATCATCTATTTCTCCATCAATCATTTTTGTTTTTTATATGTTATATGAATGAATTTTTATATTTTTATGTTTTTCAATTCATAAATGTATATTTTAAGACTCAATCATATTTATGCATACTACTTTAGTTCATTCATTTTAACTACTATATAGTATTTTGTGGTATGATTGTACCATGATTTATTCATTTGTTATATTATCTTCCATTAATAGAATTTTATGTAGCTGATTTTTTTTTTTTGCTTTTAATCTGTTCAGTGGATGGATACATACATTAAAACTGTTTCCTAAAAATTGTACTATAGAGTCCACATAGGTTCAACTTCACTAGAGATTTCTAATCTGTTTTACATGGTTGTATGAGTTTATATTCCAAAACCAAGAGTGTATAATGAAAGCATCCATCATACCACATTCCAGCACTTCTCTATACAGTGTTTGTTTTTTTTTAAATGAACTTTGTAAATTTTAAAAGTAGACAAGGCAATCAATATTTTCCATTATGGTGTGCACTGTTTACATCTGATTTAAGAAATCCTTACTGCCTAAGGAAAGTAAACACCCTCCTGTAATATCTTATACACGTGCCTTGCCTTCTTGCTCTTGCCACATCAATCTTAATATTGCTAACAACTTTTTTTTCTCATTTTTCAGGAAAGTTTTGATGACTTAATTTTATTCCTTAATGTACATTTTGGAATCAGCTAATTGCCTTTTTAAAAATATCACTGAGGTTTTGATTATGATTACATTCATATATAATTCATTTTGTAGAGAACTGACACCTCATAATATTGAATATTGCAATCAAAATGATAACAAATTTCTCCATTTATTTACACCTGCTTCAATGTCTTTTAACACAATTTCATTTGCTATAAGCAAATACTCTCCCTTAAATGTTTACATATCTTGAGTAATAAGTAATAGATAGCTAATGTGATTATCATTGTTATGTAAAAAACTGCAAATTTTTATATAGATCATTTACCTAGAAAATTTAGCAAACAGTAATTCTAAAATTGCTGTATGATTTATTTTGTTTTCTCCATTGACAGTGATATACTCTATAAATAAAGGTTGTATTAATCAGATTTCTATCATTATAGTGAAATAATTGAAGAAATAACTTATAAAGACAAAAGGTTTATCTTAGCTCATAGTTTTTAAATTCACATCCAAGGTTGACTGACTTCTTTGCTTTGGGCCTCTAGCAGGCAGCTCTTATGGCCAGATAGTGTGGTGGAGAAAGTGCTTACTTCATCAGCAAAAAGACAGAGGGGCAGGAGAGGAGGGTCTCACAACCCCCAGCTTGCATTATTCTAGTGACTTAGGGCCTGACCTCCAAAAGGTCCACAACACCTCCTAGTAGCACCAGCCTGGGAAAAAGGTTTTTGCTTTTGTTTTTTGGGTTTTTTTGGTACCAGGGATCAAACTCAGGAAAAAGGTTTCGTTTAATACATGAACCTTTCAGCAACATTCATCCAAACCACAATAATGATGTTTGCATTTCTTCATTTCATGTATTTTCTTCCTTTCTTCATGGTCATGCTGAGGACATCTAGTTCAATGTGGAATGGAAGTGGTAATAGCATTTCTGGTCTAAAATTGAATGCTTTTAATACTTCTCCATTGAGCATTATATTTGCTTTATTACATATATATCATGATCCCCTTCATCAGCACATTCTATTTTATATTCCTAATGACTTGTTACGCATAAACTTTTACTGAGAGCCTTTTATTCTGCTGAGATAATATCATACTGGTTCTTCCTTTTATCCATTAATAGTAATCAACTCAACTATGTCACATTTACTTTTTATTTAAATTTATTATTGGATTCCTTTTACTCCTACTATGCCATGTGTTAATGGCTATGTAGGATAATAAGTAAGTTTATTTCTCATATTAATTTCCTCCTGTTATATTTTGTTTGTTCTTGAAATTATGTTTAATAAAATTAGGTGGCAAAATTTCTTCCCTTTTCTCTGTAAGAGTTTATGTAAGATTGAAATTTTTTATTCTTTGAATATTTGGTAAATCTTGCTTCTAAGGCCACCTGAATTTGGTATTGCATTTGTATAAAGATTCTTACTATTACTTGAAATGATTTAACTGGTAGAGAATTATTACCACTTTTTGGTCAAACTTGGGTCAATTTTGTAGATCTTTTCTGAAATGCTTTATATTTAATAAATTTTGGTATGACTATTATTATAACTTTCAATTATATTTAATCTCTATACTATTAATATTCTTTATTCTTTTTTATTAAAATACATGCATGTGTTACTCGTGTATGTCCTATATTTCTATATGTATGTGTTTATGACAAGACAGGTTTTCCCTATTTTATTAATATTTTCAAAGAATCAACAGAACAGGGTATGTTATGCAACAAGGTATAAATAATCACAACCTTTTTTTTTGGTACCAGGGATCAAACTCGAGACCTTGAGCTTGCAAGGCAGGCACTGGCACAGCCTTTTAATAATGTGAAAGAAGTCATTTGATGCTTTAAATTCCTGTTTATTGTAACTCTGCTCTTATTTTTTTAATCATAGATCCTTTTCAGGCTGATTTAACATCCTCTCCCAGGGGCACTATCATTAGTCTCCAGGGTATAAGTGGGAAAGAAGGCATTTCTTTTAAAGAAGCCACCCAACAATCTCAGCTCATTTCTGTACAGTTTCTTGGTCAAAATAAGTCACAAGGGTATGCTCACAAGGTTACACAATTTAGTGGCATTGAGAGTACCTGAAAGGAGAATTAAAAATAAAATATGTGACATTTATGGCTAAATGGATGCACCTTGAGACCATACTCCTAAGTGAAATAAATCAAACTCACATGTTTAAATACTGCATTGTTTCTCTGGTGTGAGAAACAGAAAGTGGAAACAAGGATTAAAATGTACAATTGACATTGGGAAATGGGAAGAAAATGTTGAAATGAAAAGGGGAACAAGAGAGGAGGAGTGGTAAAGGAAAGAAGGGACAAGAAAAAAAGAGAAATTCAAGGAAAAATGTAAACAAAATTTGTATATGAGGGGATGGGGAAAAAAGAAGAAGCAAGATATATCATGTACTGGTACAAATTCCCTATGATGAATGTTTTCATTATATATATCTAAAACATACCAATAAATGTTTTACTAAAAAAATTTTTAAAATGTGAAAAGATCTTATGATTTCCACACCAATGAAAAATTTAGGCTTTGCTGATATTCTCTGTTATATATGTATTCACTGATTTTTAACTTTAATCCTTATGAATTCTTTTCATTTTTTCAAACTTTTTGTTACAGTACATTGCATAAAGTGCCTAAAGCAGATATTTAATACAGTTATTTCATATTTTGTAAAAATTCATAACTAAATATTCAAAAATATGCCTTTCTAAGTCCTGGTTACATTTCTATTTTTACACTGAACTTTAAAAATTGATTGCTCGTGCAATTGTCATGTATATGATCATCCATTCAGAAAAATTAGCAAACATATATTGATTCTAAAAATTTCCTGTGGTTTTTTTGTTCTCTATTCACTAATTTCAACTTCACATGTTTTTTATATGATTCTTTTCAAATAATCCTCTAATTTTTTAGACATTTTCTAGGATTTTCCCATGATTACCATATTTCTTAAATTATAGAGCATATTTTTATTGTTTTAAAAATATTTTGTATCTATTTTGCTATTATCTCTACTTTCTTGTTACTGATAAAAATATGTTGAAGAATCTCAGTATGAGAGTAAATGTCATTTTCTCCATGAATTTCTACACAAGTTTGATTTCTATGTTTCTAATTGATATTAAAGGCACAGCAATTAAAAATAATGAGTACTTCTACTTCTAAAATTTTGTATTAATCAATTGCAAATCTCTGTGAGAGCAGTCAGACCTCTGCCTCAAATTCATTTTTGTATGCTATTACTGACACTAAATAAACATATTTTATTCCTTATATACACAGTTCATTTTTTCTTTATTTATTTCCTTTTCAAATTTTCTTTTTGTTGTCGATTACTAGCAAATCTCAAATTACCTGGATTATTATTTTTAAAATTTCTTTAATGATAATTACTTTTTAACAAGAACATTTAGACCGCATATATTGACTGTTTTTACTGATGCACTGATAGTTTTCCTGTGATCTTAATCTGTGCTATTTACTTTTTATTTTTGAAGTCATAATTAACATTACAATGTTTTTCTTCATATTACTTTTTTCATGCAAACGTCATGATCTTTTGCATTTTCTGAACAAAACCAGATTCTTTAGACTCTTGTAACTTTGTTTTCATTTCCTTACATATATACAATTTTAACCACATACACAATCTTTTAACCTCACAATCTATATTTATTTTAAATGATGGTTTGTTGGTAGGAAAGACTGCCAATTTTTTAAATTAATTTTATTCGTACATTTAAGGTATACAATATAATTACATTCATCACTGAAAATTTGCACCTTTACATAATCTCTCTTGGTTTTTATTTTTCCCCATTCCCCTGCCCTCCCTTCAACCCCTCCATCCCTCTATATTTACAAAGACTTTGTTTCCATTTTTTTCATTTTCTCATATTAATTCCATTCCCTTCTTTCCTTTCCCCTACCCCTCCCACTCCCCCTTCCCCTTTGCCCCTTTTCTTCCTATTTCACATTATCTATTATAGCTTTTAGTCCTTATTTACACTTTCAGTTTCTCACACTAGAGAAGCTATTCAGTATTTACGCATGTGTGTCCTATTTATTTTCACTTAATAGTATTGCCTCAATGTGCATCCATTTAGCTATAAATGTCTCTTTGTAATAGCTAAAACTTGGAAACAGCCCAATTGCCCATCAACTGGAGACTGGATAAAGAATATATGTTTGTTTTTTTTTAATAAAATGGAGTACTACTCCGCCATAAAAAATGAGAAATTAGAGACATTTTTAGCTAAAAGACCGCCAATTTTGTATGCTTGATTTTTTATTTCTCTTAAACTTTAAAAGTTATTTTTCCTGAGGCTACATTCCTCAGTAATTTTTATGGTATCTTATTGACTCAAACCTCCGTAAAGATTCTTTTAAAAATCAACTCCCAAAGTTTTGATCTTAGGCAATCAAAATATTTTAAACTATTTTATAGGATAATCTAATGCTTATGTTTTGAAGTTTTATAGGGATGTGTGAATGAGATTTTGTTTTGCTTTTCTCACATTTCCAATGCTCTAGGCTCTGAATCTGAATCTTGTCACTGTCATCTTTCAAAAATTCTAAAAAATTCTGTCAGAATATTTTCAAACACTGTCTTTTCTGCTTATAGTTTATCATTCTAGACTTTTAAGTAACTATGATTTGTTGATTGTACTTTACATGTTTCTTAGCTTTATAAGATTTGTTTCATTTTTCTTTTCTATCTCTGAGCTGTTTTTTGGATAATTTCTTTGCACCTGTCTTCCAGCCACCACTTCCTCTCTCACTAGCAAGACCAAATGATTTGAAATTCTTTGAGCTATACAGATTTCTTAGATACATATATATATATGTTATTAATATTTAATTCTGTCTAAATCTGTCTGCTTATTTTATGCACTCTTGCTTCTTCTTTATCCTATTTTCAAAACTATTTTTTTCAACAAATCTGGATTGTTATGTATAGAAAGACATTTCCAAAATTTATAAACACCCACCCTTTTCATTTCAAAGAGAGCTTTTGATTTGAAGGAATCTGTCTCCTCTTTACAACATATACAGACAGTGGAAGATTTTTATTATCTTTTCTCATAGTTTTACTTCCAATGAATTTCTAATTTTCAGCTGACACTTGAAAACGCCCAGTAAAATATATTCTTCTTCAGTTTAATTAACATGGTCTATTGTCTTCAGGGAAAAATTACAAAATTAGGATTTATTCTTGAAAGAAACTCAGCTCAACATCAATTTGTATTGCTAGAGATAGTATCAGCAAATACAACTATGCAATTGAGATTCATCTATGAAGCTGATTTTTATTATATTATACTTCTGAATTACAATCTTAAAATGAAGTTCTTACCATATTGAATACAATTTTCTTATATTCCTTTGATTTCATTATATAAAATCTTTGAAGACCTAGTTTTGTTTTCTGATTTATCATCACCTTTCATGTGTACTGGCTCATTACAAAATAAAAAAAAAACAGCACAGTGCTGGAATGCTTTGGACAATTATTTGCCTGAGCTAATCCCTTCACAATGAGTTGAAGAGATGTTTTACATATACTTAGGAGGACCCTATGAAACTTAGAACACTCTGAAATAAACCATTTTCTTGTACAATACACATGTAGTTCCAATTTTGACTTTTAACCTCTTGATATCCAGTTTTTGCTGTCATATGTTTAAGGGAATTTACTTTTCCATGCCAGTCAACACTAATTCACACATTTTCCTTAATGGGATTATATATCACTTATCTGTTTGTGAAATTCCAGCTTTATGTGGGATACTTCAATAAGACTTTCATCTTTAGCAGGCCATGCTATCTTTTTCTGATGCTAGATATGTCTTGCAGAATTGGAAGCAGTTGCATACCATAACATATATCTTCAGGGGAGCACTTTGAATTTTTTTTTCTCTCCAAGGTCATTGTTTCAATTTAAATTTTTTGTTTAGGAAGATTTTAAATATTTTATCCATTTTAGACATTTTCCTTGTGGAGAAAAAAATACCTAACACCACAACAAGAGATTTTATTTGGGCTCACAGTTTCAGAGGTCTCAGTTAATGGTAGGCCTGCTTCAAGCCAGGAACAGAATGACAGAGGAGCACAGCAAAGAAAAACCTGCTTACATCATGACGGCCAGGAAGCAAGGAGAGAAGAGAGGAGCTGGTGAGAAAAATACTCACCTCTCCCAATCAGGTCCCACCTCTTCATCCTCTGCATAATTCACCAGAGGATGGATCCACTAATGAGTACACCATCCACATGGTCCAAACACCTTCCAAAAGACTTGCCTCTTTATGTATGAAAATTTGGGGAAACACTTTAGATTGAAACCATAACACCACTGTAATCTTTTTTTTTTTTCAGAAATATTATTCATTGCTCCTGGGGATCTACCTTGTGAAAAAATGATGTAATATTTAATCCATCACCAAGTAAAACAATGCAAAAGCAAATAAATATCAAAAAGAACTTTCAAAAGTCATATAAGAGGATATACCTCAGATGAATCAACTTAACCAAAGAAAAGGCTTATTTTGGCTCACAGTTATTGGAGGTTTGTTCGTTTGGGGGGCTTCTAATTATTCTATGTAGTGTATGGTGGAGCACGAGTATGGGGAGCATGTTTTTGGACGCATATGCTATCCTCATGGCAGCCTGAGAGTAAAATAAGTCAGGAAGAATTCACTGTCTTGTAGCCTCTGCAAGGGCATGTTCTCAATGACCTAAAACCTACAACTATGCTCTAGATCTTAAAGGTTTTATCAACTTCCTTTCAATAGTGCCAAGCTGAAGACCAAGCCTTTAGCCCATTGACCTTCAGAGGACAAACTATATTTGCTATAGACAAACTATAGCAGGAACATGAAGAAATGCAAGAGCTCAAAAAATATTTTTACACATATAGACCTCAAATTACATGAATATGTAGTTATGTGATGTGTCTTATATACCAAGACTTACAGATTAGATGAAAATACAGTACTAATAATATATCTAGTGGAATCCCTTGAGAAATGTTTATAACATCATGCATATGGTGAGGGATTTAAACAATAGTACTGAAATAATAAAACATGTGAATGACAATGCACACAAATCCCACAAGGAGGAGACTTCGAAATTTTAAGGAAAGATCTCCAATCTGCTCGTTATACTATATGTCTGTCCAAATTATATTGTTAACATAAGAGAAGTATGACAGCTACAATTTATTTCACATTCGTGTTTTAGAAATATTGTGATTCAGCCGTAGTTTTACTGCACATATCTTCAGTCTAGAAACCACATTAATGACATTGTTTATATTAGTCAGCTTTGTGTCACTGTAATGATATATCTGACACGAGTTCCTTTACAGAAAAAGTATTTATTTTTAATGTTTTATTACATGACTTCTATCTTGGGTCTTCAGAGACATTATGGTAAATAAATAATGAATGGTGGATCATATCTCAAGAGAAGAAGCACAGACAGAATGAGTCACAATTCCTTTCTATGGCATGATCCCAGTGAGCCAAGGACATCCCACAAAGGCATACTTCTTAAAAGTCCACATTATCTTCTGACAAACCACCTTATTTACTCAACTTCCTTCAGACAAAGGCGCAAATCATGTTCAAATCAATGTTTCCAATCCTGAACTAAATTTTTTGCGACAGAATGAAAACAAAAACCAAAAATGTTATGGCTCTTAAAATTTCTTGAAGTGGCATGTCACTCCTTCACAGGTTTCATTAGTTAAAGCGAATAACATTGTCAAGAAGGGTGTCAATATGATAAAGTATACTTTCCCACATGAATGAGAATTGAGAGTCGTAGTATCAGTGTCTTACTGCGGCTATTAAAAATTACCGTGCTCTCACTTTTGAAATTAATTACCTTGCCCTTCTAGAAGTCAGAATTTCTAAAATCAATGTATGGCTTGCCTTCACTATCCGTTCTCTCTCTCTCTCTCTCTCTCTCTCTCTCTCTCTCTCTC
>NW_004624769.1:10911580-10952030 GCF_000247695.1 Heterocephalus glaber
ACTATAGAGAGTTGGCCTTATCCAATCATGTGAATGTCAGAAGAGGAGATAAGGGTTTCCAGAGAAAAAGAAATTCTTACATCTCTAACATATTCATTCTCTCTCTCTCTCTCTCTCTCTCTCTCTCTCTCTCAAACACACACACACACACCCTCTTGTTTCTATCTTTACATCTTACTCTTTCATTGTAACCTTCAATTTTACTTCCTTCTAGTAAGGACTATTGAGATTATTTTGGACCCACCAGGAAAATCCACCGTTGTCTCCTTATCTCATAATCTGTAAATGAACCATATCTACAAAGTTCACTTTTCCAGGCAATGTAACATATTCCTTGTCTCTAGGAATTAAAACATAGACACATCTTTGAGAGAACATAATTTATCCCACCTCAGTCATAATATCAAGCCTGAAATCTACAAGAAGCTAAGTAATTTAATACTTTATCTACTCTCATTCCCCACATCACATTCTTTTTCTAGACATGCAAATATGCTCAGCCCTCTGCCACACAAAATATTCTCAAGAGCCCCACCTAGCGTCAAAGCAGAGTCAAGGAGCATGGAATAGTTTTCATGTAAGATCTGAATGCATCTTGACATTGAATCCGAAGAGTTAAAAAGACACAGGTGTTAAGTGCACAATAATCTTGATAGACACTATCATTTACAAAGACAAAGAATGCAAGGTGAGGAATTCATACCCCCCCAAAAGAATTCTGAAATCCTATTGTAGAAGGCAGTATTCTTACCCCTCTCTTCCATGAGTATTCTTTCAATATTTGGTAATATCTTCTTTGCTGCTATCTAAAGAAAACAGTTGAGAGAAATCTCTCTACAAGAGCTAATTGTATTTTTCATATGAATTTGGATCTCAGGGCTAATCATTGGTGGATCATTTGATGGTTTACTTTTCTCAAAAACATTTTATTTCTATTTTCTCACAAGCTTCATGTGCCAATAACCATACTCAAAGTTTGTGTTATGCCTCTTTTCTAGTCTTATTCGTAAGTAATTGAATATGAAAGGAGGGAAACATTTTTGATCAGTTACAAGTATTTACTGAATACCAAATTCATTATAGAACTTCCAACACAGAAAATGATGACCTTAATCTCAATCAGTCCTTAACACATTGCTGATTTTGTTCTATCTTCCTGTGTGTTCATCTGAGTATTTTCTCTACAATTAAATGATAACATCCTCCACTCTGAAAGTCCTAGGACGTAAACTCTTTAAATTATTTTAAAAATTCTATTTATGAAGGATATGTTGAACTCATCTTGTGCTGCACTGTACAACAGAACCAAAGTAACCAACATTTTATTTCCTGAAAGCTTCAACCAAAGCCATGGAATCTTCTCATTTAAGATTGACCTTTTGAGTTAACATTGGAAACAATATTACAAAATGATCCATCATTGCAATGAATGAATGAAAATTTTTCAAACTACCATAAATTTATTTGCTATACAATGCCCAGATCAACAATCTATACCACATTTTATTAAAATATATGTAGAATCTCACTGTTGGTAAGGAACACTTAGACTCTTGCTATTGGTAATGAATCTTTATTAGAACATTTAAACTATGCATAAACAACCCTGAAATTTTAGTGTCTTTGAAATACATATATGAATTTCTACCTTATTTTATACATTAAATTAAGATAAATTGTCTTCTCTTCCATTCTGTACCCAGGTTATAGAACCCACTAAAATATACACTATTAATTATGAAAATATTATTCATTATCTAGAACAGGGTAGCACATGGTAGGCATATGTTTATATAAATATTAATAGATAATGTATCTAGACTTTTTAGTAGAAATTACAGGAATGTAGAAATATTAAATAATATTAATACGTTAGTGTATCTCCAGGTTTATATATGTGTAATTATGAGTTAAACAACAACAAAGAGGTTTGCACTGTCCAATCAACTTTATGCATATAGATTTTATTCTTTACGAAATATTTTCTAATTTTTAAGTCAAAGCAGGGAATGGGCTAAGACATTAAGGGAAACTCCCTTCCCATTGACATATGCTCCTTGATCATGTACTTTCTTGTCAGAATAGATGAAACCTCCAAGACATTTTGTCAAAATTCACATAAGAAGTTTACATATGAATCATAAAGTTGTAGGTTGGGTGACATTTTCCAAGGAAATTCCTCATAAATCCAAAAATTCTACCATTGCTTTCCAAAACCAATCCTGACCTGCAGGCAGTCTGCTTAAGCATTCCACAGATGAAAACCTTCCTCATAGCAATATAATTAGTCTATTTATCAAGAGGTCCATTTATCAGCATGTTCAGGAAGATTACCTGGGTCACTTGCTTTCCTTCTCTGGCAAAATCCCACAGATAAACGGAGATAAAAGGTCTATTTTATCTCTTTAAAATTTTGGTAAAATCAAAACGTGGGAGAAAAATCCCTAAGGAGAAATTTATATTTGTAGGAAAAGTACACAATAAAATAGCCTAATAAGTATATTTTATTTAATTTAATAAAATATTATAAGCTCCAGGAGATACATGAATAAATGGTGTAGACAAAAATTGTAACATCAAATAAACCAAAAATCCCTTAATGTAACAATACAATGTTGAGAATTTTTAAAATGTATTATAATTTTCCCTTTGTTTATATAATTATAAAGTAATAAAATGGCTTCATAAATCAATTTACCAGTATGTTAAAGACATCCGATATTTTTTTGAGAAAGAAATATGACTGTTAACTTATTTTATGGGACAACTTTCAGAATAGGTAAAATTTATAAAGTAAAAATAGTAAGTACTAAACATTGACTTTATGACGAAAACCTACAATAGTTAAATTATAATACGGGGGCAGATAAAATACTAAAATGAAGTAATGTCATATCAATATTAAAAAATGATCATGATGAACATCTTATACACCCAGCCCATCCTCTAGTTATCTTTTTCATGCTTTATATTAAATGATAGCAAGTAGGTAATGAACATAATGTGTTTTACTGCCATCTAATTTCATGTTCATCTATACAATGAAATTCCAAGTGCGGAGCTTCTAAATTTCAAATGCAAAGGAGTTAATAGACTGTAAATATGAGTTTTCAATGCAAGCAAAAATTTTCAGAGTATCTTCGTTCACATATAATTGCTATAAACCTTTGTTATTATCTATTTAGCTTTTACTTTATTGCTCTTCCCATATGTTCAAAAGGTAAAAAACTATAAATTACACTAAAATTCTAGAAATGGTGCAACACCAACCTAAATTGTTACAACACTGTCAAAATTAGAAAATAAGAGCCTCAGAAATTTGAAAATAACACATATTTTGCTGTATTGAGATACTTAATTGAGAAATAATTTTCATACTACCCACTTTAATCATGTTCTTCTGAGTGGCATTTCTCAAGGGTTGTTCATGTTAGGGTTGGGAAAGGAGAGATGTTTCCATAAGAATATTATCATTAAAATATACACAGTGTCAGAAAATAATTTTGTATAACTGAAATTAACTAGCTTGATCCTCAAGTGGTGATGTTTATTTAATGAGGTAGAAAACCAGATTTTTAATATCAAAAATATATAGTTTACTTTATCTATATAAAATGTTTATTATCTCCCCTTGGTGGCATTTTTAAACACTTTGCTTTAGTATTAAGGTTATTAAGCTTGTCTTTTCTGTTCTCATTACCAGAATATTTTATAGGTAAATCCACTCAAGGAACCTATTGTACTTTCTGATCAAAGTAGAAAGTGATCCCAGGCTATAATAAGCAATTTAATTTTTAATGAGCTTATTCATGCCCAAGGTCATAACAAGGTAAAAAAAAAGTTAAAATAAAACTACAGCAAAACACTAATGATAATGCCCTAAATATGACTAGGGCAAGATAATATTTGGTAGAGAGCACATTCAAATTATCTCAGTGGCATCATTTTTTTTAACTTTGTCTCAGAGAGTAGAAATTTAGATCAAGTAAGGCATTGCATAGTAAATAATATAGACATAGATAACAATGAATGAGATTTTAACAGAACTAAGCAAAACTGTTTTGGAATTTACATCTGTAAGTTAAAAAAATTGAGGGGTTTTACAAAACTCTCTGGTGTTAATCTATTATTATTTCTTATGTAAATAAAAATTTGGGACATTGTTTACTACGTTTTCCTGCAACTCTATTGTAACTCCTAGTAGCTAGGATGTAAGCACACTTTCAATACTCCATTTGGTTTACTATTTGGACAGTGATTAGTAAATACTTGTGGAGTTACAGAAAAATGTATTTTGATTACTGAATATTTAATGAGCTGGACAGTTTTTAAAAATAGAATTTGTTTTAAATGATAATGATGTATACTTTATATTTTTCTTGTTTGAGTATATTACATATAGACAATAAAATTTCTTACGTATACATAATAAAATTTCTTGGTTAAAATTATTTTGAGAAAAATCAAGACTTTGTTGCATAGTAGATAACTGCCTTGTGGTTACGTGTGGTTTTGTATTTTTTTCTTCCAGGATCTATTTTAATTCCTTCATGCTAATAGGTAGTATTCAGTGGAAAAACTATAAAAGTAACTGGTTCAGTAACAATCTCCCTTCAATTGACCCTACAGTTCTTCTCATAAATGATGAAAATTAACTAATAATATGAACATATGACAAAATTGGAATAATTTTTCATTAGCTGATACCTCTTGACTCCTGTACTCATTATTTTAAGATTCAGTAATTACATATACAGATCTTTTATCTTCTTACTGTGTTGAAATCTAATAATTTTGATTAAAGCAAGAACTTATTCTTGATTTGTTCATGGAAAAAAATGATAAATTTAATTCTTTTTAATAGTAAACTTTGTAAATTCATCAGAAAAAGAAGATAAATGTTGCACATAATAGAAACCATAAACTAAAAACCCCTCACAAAGCATTGCATCTAGATAGCAAATATCTGGAAGGTACTTTCATTAAACAAAATTAATAATTTTCTGAATCCACTTTAAAATGTTAAACTACCTACCAATTATTCTCCTTTGAAACATAATGGCATTACTTTCAGATAAAATATTTTACTACTAAAATATGAGAAAAATCTAGAACAGATGAGGAGTCATAAAAACCAATATCAGCAAATCCCTAAATATGTAGGTCCCAATTTCTTTTACCACTCATCAATGTCTCCATGTTTTCCAAAAGAAATGGTGACTGTAGAGATCATTTATTTAGATTTACAAAATTAAGATATAGAAAAATATATAATACTCCATACATGTATAACTTCATAAATGTATTGAAAATTACAAAACAATCTAGAATGGAACAAAACTAATCTTGAATATATATAAGTGGGATTCATGATTTTCCACCAAATCATTGTTTTAATTTGTCATTTTTCAATTAACTTGTAGTATACCATCTGACAAAGTTTTATTTTATAAAACTTTTTAAAGTTTAGACTTTGAGATTTTCTTTTCCATTTTGCTACTACTGTCATAAACATAAAACTTACAAAATCATCCAATTTTAGCTCACATATCTGAATGTCAGCAGTCTAGGCAATACTACCTGTCTCTTTTGCTCAGGGTCTTTCAAAACGAGGTATTGAGAATTGTATTTCTTTCTAAACGCTAGGGCAAAAAATTTGCTTCCAAACTTAATCAGGTTGCCAACAGATTTGATTTCCTACCAGTTATAGAATTGACAAGGACGTTTTCTTTTCCAGCTTTTAATTTGTAACTTATTTCTCTGTTAACTTCTTTCTTCTTTTAAAAAGCTCATTTGTTTAGGACAGTCATACCTTAAGAAATCACCTTTCTTCAAAGTCAACTGGACCACACAACATAAAGTAATCATGAGAAAAAAAATCTATCATATTTTAGTCCACAGGGGTTTTGGAGTGATCATAAAACAGGAAGCAGAAAGCTTGAAGACTGTTTTAAAATTCTGCTTTCTACATTTTGTCATTTGGTCATCTATCTCTCTGTTGTAATGGTCTGAATCATAGAACAGTATATATCTTTAAAAAAGGAACTCCAACTAAGGTATAATTAATTAAAACAACTTATAAATTATTGCCTGCTTATATACATGAGAGTATGTTTTTGTCTGACCAAGTTTATACCAGTACCTGAATGGTTTATGCAACAACCTTAATGTTGTTTGTGGTTTTTCATTCTGTGTCACAATGCAAAGACCCAAAGGATTATAATACTGTTAACACATAGGAAGTATGAATTTACAGGAAAGACTCTAGGCATCTTTTTCACCAATTAGTATTGATAATTAATAGTTTATCCTAACAGAGAGAAATTTATTTTACAATTGTAAAGATCATTTGTTCACATTCAAGACCTTAAAAATATCACTATTGAACATTAAATATTGTAAAATCTTCCATAAGATTTTACACTTCAAATATATTACTTTTTAACTGTACCTGTCAAAAACTAATGAAAAGAATTACTATATTCATGTTCATATAAAACAGAATTCCCTCTTTGTGTGCTTAAGTGTAATGTTGCTGGTGAATCAATATTTGTATTTATACTCTAAAAATAATTCCCGGGATGTTTGGAATTAAGTAAAAATTTAACTATCAAAATCCTCATTTACAATTTTAAAAACTACAATCAATACAATATAAAAACCTGTTTTATAAAATGTGTTATGTGTGTATGAAAGAATAACAGCATCATCCACTCGTAGAATACTACTGGACATTATTATTTCATCCTGTTTAATTGAATTTCTTAAAGTATTGATATATAGTATATATACACATATATACATGAACAGTATTGAGCTGAAAATGATTTTAAATAACACCTCATAATTTTGTCTGTTCTATCCATAAAATTTCACAAATCAATGGTTATCAGGTCCGTTTCTACAATTTCACAAGTCTACAGAATTCAGTGATTTAGAAAACTCAGTGTCTCATTTGGACACAAACAATTCTTCTATTCTCCATATTTTTGGCCTAATTCCTTTTGGAGACACATTAAAAGCTTCCTAACATCCACAGGATAGTACATGTAGCAGTACGGACATTGATATGATCTCATACAGGTTAGCATAAGAAATGCCCCAAAATATTCAAAGAATGTATTTGGCTCCCACATTATTCATTTTTAATTCCTTTTATTCCATCCTTGCTCCTTAATACAAATGCTTATTCCACATGTTACAAATAAAATAGGTTAATTACAATGTATCAGTAAATTTAATGACTATACTACTTTGACTATTTACATTGATTCTTTTAAATACAGTGAGCAAAACAACCTCAATAAATAGCATTCTGTCATAATATTTGAAGAAATGGGGTCAGATTGGGAGGAACAGGAGTTTGGTTTTGTTTGCTACCAAATATTTAAGTATTTAAATGAGTATGTATATCACTATTCATTTATTACCTATAAACATTTTCCATAGTTTCCTTGTTTTTTCATAGCTACACCTTTAAAAGCAAAAATTATTGAAAAATTGGGTTATATTTAAAGGATATCTGAATAAAGGTTCAGCAATAGATTTATTTCAGCACTTATGGTTCTATACTCTAAAAAGTTGTAAGCTAGAGTCCTTATCCTTCTTTTTTTGGGAGTTTTTTTTTTAATTTTAAAAAGATTAGGAGGATAGGGTGGAGGTGCTTAGTGATTCCTCCGGAAGTCTCCAAATTCATAATGTCAGAGTTTCTGTCATGTGTTACAGACTATATTGTCATAACCATGTATCTCCTGTTAGTTTGCCATGAAGATGATGGTGTGGCATAAAAATTGATGAATTTACTGCTTTAAATTGGTCTCTGATTCAGAAATTATCGTTTATTTTGTAGGACCAAATAAATGCAACATTAAAAAAACTCAATCTCTTGATAACTGATCATTATTATACTCCACTGATCACCACTTTAAATTCCAATCTAATAAAAAAGACAAGCAAAGAAATATCCAATGAAACATTTTGAAAATGTTACAAGAAATAATCAAAGTAATAGTAAAAATTATATCATGAGAAATATTCAGTTATTTTTCTGTACACTCATTAGACACGTCTATTATAGGAAATGTAATATTGTAAAATAAATTAATTTCTTGCTTTCCTTTTTCTATTTCCTTGTAAAATTTTTGAGAATAGTGACTAGTCCTAAGTGTTTATGTATTCTCAATAAAAGGTATTTGGATTTTAGTAAATATTTTAGGATTAATAAATTAATAGCTAAATTAAAATTTCACTTTCCCAGGTCCAATTAAAATTCTAATCTCAAGAAAATATATATTTGTAATTTTCTTTCCACATCATCTAAATAATCTTGAACTGTGTAAGACTTTAAATAAAAGATCTTATTTCATAAAAATTTCATCCATATAATCTAGTGTTGTTCATTTTATATCTAATTGGATGTATACTAAATTTCATGTATCCAAATCAAAGTAGCAAGAAATCAAATCTATATTCAAATTAGAATAAGAGGATCTTCAATATAGTATGGATCTCATATTTTTAGAGGTTCCTATGATATAGGCGTAATTAAGATGTTGTTCATGATCATAGAATACATTTCCATATAAAAGTCAATATAGAAAATATCAAATAAGTGACATTTTATATGATGCTGAAAGAATCTTAGGCCATTGATCTGGCACTTTCTTGATATTTTATGCTAAAAATTTTTGATAACTATCCTCCTTCATGTGGGAAATATGATCACATTTTTGTATGTAATGGTCAAAATAAGTTCCATTGGTTACTATTTAAAGATTAACATCTTATAAAATCTGTTATCTTTTTTCTATTTTTGTTTTTACACTTCTAGCTTCATGTACAAACTGAAACCAACTTCTTGTTCAGTGACTTTCTTTCAATTTCACTTTAAGTTTTATAATCTTGATGAAACTAAAAAGCATTGAGTATGCTGTGGTTTACCCCAGGTACCCTGTCCTCTTTCAGAAGAGCTCCACTTGGTTTGCTCATGTATACACAGTTTTTTAAATCAGAGTTTCTATTATGATGTAGAAGACCTATTTGATTCCTCAAGTGAAACTTTTACTTTCTGGGTCTGTCATTTGAGGACATGTTTCTATGTTTGTTGTTTGATTTATGAAATTTATAATTGTATTTTTAACTATCCTGTATTATTTACTTGTAATTTATTGGTACACAGAAAACTGGAGAGAGCTATTTGATTTCACTAAGATGGAGATACATTTTGTTATGCCTTGAAAATTATTGTCTTCCTGTCAACACAGTAATGATTTTGATTCACTCTAGATTTATTTTAATTAACATTTCTTTATCAAATGTTAATGTAGTTAGGACCCAGGATGTAGCTCAGTGGCGCCTCACCTGCCAGGCAAGCTCAAGGTAAAAAAAATATTAATGTAGTTAAAGATAAAATGGCTAAAATTTTTAAAAATGGAAACTTTAAATTAAAAATGTAAGGCCATTTATTATGTTTTATGTTTCACAGTATTTCAAAGAACAAAGCAGAATAAATGGATATACAAAAGCCAAGTGCAAAGAAAGATGTAGGCAAATATAAGCATATTTCATTCAAATGATTTCCCCATTATTAATAAATTGAGGTTGACATGTGTGGCTAAAGTGTGTACTTGTATATCTTGTCATTAAAAATCATTGTTGGGGAATCACATAATAAATGCTATGTAGAAGGTTTAGTGGGAATGACTAGCAATAAATGCTAATAGTAAAGCAATTTGATGTGAAAATCCCAGCACTGGACTGCTTATGCCTGTATTCCAATGCACTCATTTATTAATTTTGTTATTTTGGGCAAGTTTGTAATGACTCTGTTGTTCATGGAGATGTAGTAAAATCTGTTCATAAGATGAATGGAAGAATTAAGTGGATACATGTCAGATTTAACATTTAAATTTAGGGTTTAAATTTACTGTATCTGTGGCTTTAAGTAATCCTATGCCTATAAATTTACAAAAGGTACTATCAGATTAGTAATGGCTTAGATATCTTTGTGGAAAGGATAATTTCAAGCATGTTTGGTGAGATTTATCCTAAAACCAAATGTTGCAAAATTTCAAAAGTACTGTTAAATGTTTAATGTATAATGTATCGGTGCAAAAGTAGAAAATATATAGGAACAAAAGGCTTCATTTAAGAGTTATCGGAATCATTGCTAGAATTATTACCTCCCTCAAATTACCTAAAAAATAAATAATGGGGTATAAAACATAAAGATAGGAAAAGATGCTACCAGCAGTGGCCAGATGAAAATGACAAAGAACAAAGTACAACTTTTTCAAATGAAAAATATAACCATGGAATTAGAAAATATAGACATAGTTATATATGACTCAACAGAAGAAAAAATTACTAAATTGTAAAATAGATCTATGGAGAGATGAATACTTGAAAATAAAAATGAGGTTAAGAGTCATTAGGGTTAGAATGAGAGTAAATGACTTCCAAATAAAACTCAAGAATTAGAGAGTAAGTAAGATATTATATACATATACATAGTATATTATGTTATATATGTATACACATATATTGTATATGCATGCATAGTGTATATATTTATATATTAGCTGATAATTTTTTTTAAAAAAAGAGACTTGATTTCTCAGATACAGGAAGTACAGTAAATCACAAGCCACTTAAAGGAAAAGATAGCTATCGCTGGATATATTAAGCTAAAACCCGTGAATGCCAAAGATGTGTAAAACAATAGGAGGATGAGTTACAAAGAAAAAAGCATTTCTTATGAAACAACAATGTAGGCTATCTTCTAGATAGTGAATTTAAATTTTTAAAAAACAGAAAACTTAAATATGCATATACACACTCAAATATATTGAATATAATAACATCTGAATTATCTTAATGAAGAAATTTATAGTAAATTGAGTAATTTAAAATATAAGTAAGTTATATACACTGTTTAGTATTATGATGCTAAACATTCCCACTTTGCTCTATTAGTTCAATCTAGTGAAATTACAATAAAAATGCATAATTGTTTTTACTTTGGATAGTAGTTGTTGGTGATGGTTGTGGTGCTGTGTGTGTAACTGAAAAATAGATGTGATATATTCTTGAACTAAAACAAGAAGTCAGAAAAGTTGGCCTTCCTATCATGATGTAGCAATATATATCTTTGTATTGACAAATTAATAAACATTTGTCAAAAAGTTACAGAATAGAGAGTTGTAAAATAGAACCATAGAGATATGGTCATTAGCATTATAATCAAGAAGTACATTATAATGTCGTATATCAATGATTTTCAGACAATTGATTATCAACAGAAATAATACTTGATCCCTATTTTATGTCATACAAAATATTTATCAGGATTGGCTAATGAATCAATATTTTTTAAATGAAAACTTTAAAATTTAAAAAGTATTACAGAAATATTTTAATACACGTGATGTAGAAAAAATGAAAATAAAACCTGTATCAATAAGAAATTAAAACAATGAAATAGAAAAAAATGTTGTCAAAGAATGACCAGGTGATCCACAGAAACCAATATACAAATTGGTAATAACCTGTGAAAATATACTAGTTCCTCATCCTTATTCAAGGGAATGTAACTGTGATAAGATATATATTCATTCTTAGTAACCTGGCAATAATTAAAATATGTTAATACAAAGTGTTGGTCATGAAAGGGAGGAAGAGAAATCCGTGTACTGAGAGGCATGTATATCTGTACAACTCAAGGACAATTTAGGGCCGGGGATTTAGCTCAGTGGTTCTGCTGCCTGCCTCCCAAGCACAAGGACGGGAGTTTGATCCCTGGTACCAAAAAAAAAAGAACAATTTAGCAATACATTGACAATATCCATTTAGTAACAAGGGAGGTTGCTTCTCAGTTCCCACTCTACAGAAAGTTTACTTTAAACAAACAAGAAATAATGTTCAAATATGTTCACCACAATAAAATATAAATTAGAAAATGACCTAAAAGTCAATGAAAGTGTGAAATGATATGCAGTGGAGACAAGAGTTTCTCTGAAATCTTCATTATATCTTGGTATATATAATAGAACCCTAAGAAAGATAATAGTGGAAGAAACCATGTTTCAGAAAATGAATAAAATGTTTCCACTTGTATAAATTTGAATATATGTAACAAAATATTGGCAAATTTAATAAATTTTCATATTATCTCCAGGTACATTATCTTCTTCTACAGAGACAAACACACTAAAAATCATGTTACCCATATTTGCATACAGACAGAGTTGTCTGATTTAGATGCTGCAATGTAATACATTCCTATATGATCTAAATTCAGTACTAAATATTGAAAAATTTGACAATCCTATAGTTATCTAACTAATCTATTCAGCAGTATCAGGTACCACATTGCTCTGAAACAGCCAATACTTGGCAGCAGTTTCAATAGGCCCCTGGTACCAGCTAAAGCAGTGTGCTCCTGGTGCCCAGTTCTGGTGGAATCTCATCTTCGTGAGTGAGTTACACATACTGCACCAAAGATCGACATTGCATCCAAATCTAATACAATGATAGATACCTAAAAATTCCCAAAACCCTGGGGTAAGGAGATGTGTCCTTGGATTGTCACTGTGAAATTGTCTATTAGTAAATATTTACAAAGAACTTTATGTCCATCAAGGAGTTAATGAATAAAATAATTGTAGACTTTTCATAGAGGAATCCTTTAGTACTTCCAGTGAATAAGCTAGAGTTATACACATCAACCTCATAGAAGACAAAAGCAAAAAATAAGATAGTTTTTCAAGACATAAAGCCTGCCAAATGATATGTTTTATTAATTTCTCAATGATCATATTTTTATAAAACCTATATAAAATTTAAAATACCAAAATCAAAAAGCTGGTTACATCTGGACAGAGACAAAAAGAATTTGATTAGGAAGAAATGTACAGAAGGCATCAATGTATCTATTATGTTTATGATTTTCAAAATATTCTGCAGTAAATGTCATAAAATATTAAGCTGATTTTTAATCTGGGCTCTGGGATAGGAGCCCTTTGAAACAATTTAATTACAAAAAATCTGAAATAAAAATAATTTATTGGCTCATGAAATAATATTTCCAGAATTTGTCAGGAACCTCTCCCTTACCTTTGGTGATTCTTCTTGTTTTAATCTCCTCTTTCTTGTGGCTTTGTTTTTATACTGGCTTTGTTTGTTGCTACAAAAGTATCATTACATGGTCACTTATTTAGACACAAAGGAAAGCTGCAAGTTCTTGAACATGCTGGTCAGTTGGTCAGTGTTCTGAAAGTATGATTCCTGAACCAGCAGCATTAGTGTCACCTGGAAATGTGTTACAATCGTCTGATCTCAAATTATAATACAAACATCCTGTGTCAGAGAGGCTAGCCCCAGCCATCTGTGTTTCATGAGCCTTCCAGTTCATTTGGCCATGATGTGAAGTTTCAGAATTCCTATTTTAGGAAATTTTTCCATAAATGTTTGATGTTTTGAGCATTTCATTTGACTGAATCTAATAGTATTGTTTACAAAAATGGATTTTCATTCAAAGTATCTATGTAGTTTCTGGTTCTTCGTGGCTGAGTAGTGCTCCATTTTATAGAAAAACCACATCTTCTTTATCCAGTCTCCAGTTGATGGGCATTTGGGCTGTCAGAGGAAAAATATGAGAAAAGGAAAAAATGGAAACAAAGGCTTTGTAAATAGGGAAGGGTGGAGGGGTTGAAGGGAGGGCAGGTAAATGGGGAAAAAAAAAGAACTAAGATACATCATATAAAGGTACAAGATCCCAATTAGGATTTAGGTATTTAGGTATTTTATATCTAAAATGTACTAATAAACTTGATGAAAAAAAATCTATGTAGTAATGGACACCATTTCTACTATATTTTCATAAGAATATAGGGATTCTAACAGGTGAATTTGATTGTAGCCCAAGCTTACCTATACAATGCCTTTAAAAACTGTCTTATAAAATACCACACAGTTTGCTATATCAATAGTACAAATATGGCATTTGTCTCTGTATTTCAGAGTTCATGTTATCTTATTTTTTTACTAATGAACCCTTCAATCATGTTTTTCTGACCAATTAAGATTATTTTTTATTGTTTTATAATGGAAAAGCAGTTAATTCTGATGAAGTCAAATTTACCTATTAAAACAATTTTATTACTCATGCTTTTTTTGCATAGTAGGTCAAATTCCATCCCCAAATCCAAAGTTATGAACATTATTTATTTTCTTCAGGTAGTTTTTCATGGTTTTAAGTTGCACATTTAGGTCATCATTTTGGGGTAATTACTGTACACTTTGAGTTGAAAAGTACAACTTATCCTTTTGCTGGTAGAAATTCAGTTTCCCCAGAATCAATTGTTTAGCAACTGTTCTTTTCATATCAAATGTTCCTAGTATTCTTGAAGAAAGTTAACTGAACAGAGTCAGTTGATTTAATTTCTGTATTATAAATTCCCTTTCATTGTTCTATGTGGTATCCTTATGGATAAACCATAATGTTTGGATTGCTGTCATTTTACAGTAACTTTTGAAATTGGAAAGTGTGAGTCTTAGACTATTGTTCTTTTTCAATGTTATTTTAGCTATTTGGAATCCATATAATGTCACATTAATTTGAGGGTTGGCTTTACATTTTCTACAAAAACAGTTGCTGGAATTTTTACATGAAGTATGTGTGTGGTTTTACTTTTTTCCATAAGTTACTTTAGAGAGTCCTGACACCTTAATAAGTCTTCCAGTCCATGAACATGACATGTCTTTCATCACTGATATATTTTGCTATATTTCTAACCAAACAATTTCTTTGTAGGTAGTGTTAATAGTTTAATTTCATGTAATAAGTATTCACACATACTTAATAAATTTTGTTACTTCATTACTGGCTTTTAGAAATTTCATTAATAGGTGAACATGTGTGTAGAAACCAGCAAGCTCAAACCTGACCAATGGGTGACAAGAATGAAAAATAAAGAGATACATTATCAGGTTAAAATCTAGAGGGTGAAAGGGTTCATGTCCCCTTCAACACACAGCCCCAAGTGACTGGTACACCTTGGCTTTATTTACTCAGATACAGGCACAAGCAATTACAGTAACATAGAATGCATCCATCTCCCACCCTCCATGGTACTTGTCTGGGTAAATAACTTAACCTCAGGTGTTTTCACTTTTCCCTGCAATGTGTTAGTGTGCTTGCATCCCATCTATCTTCTTACTGCTCACTGAGGAAACCAATTAGGCCTCAATCTTCCCATCCCTTCTCCCACATTTCCCCCCTTTTCTTTTACAATAACAGTAATTTGAATATCAATCACTGCTGTTTATCCCTGGGGCAAGTATATAGGTGTAAGTAAGGACTATACCTCCACCCACAGCCCTAATGTATCTGTACTGGCTCTTTTCAAGGGACCTTGCCCTGACTGCTTATACTATGACTAACTTAACTCTCCAACCCCCTCCGGAGAGGCACCCCTTAACTGCTGAGAGGGGGTAGGGGCACAGATCACTGTAACTACTTCTGCTGAAGAAGGGCTTAGTTGAGAGCAGCAGTCACAGATACCCTCCTGAGGGTCTACTCAAAGGGCCCTCAAGAGACTCCAGGCATTCTTGTTTTGGGTAGGTGCTGACCATGAACAAGTCTTTCTGCCTCCTGAACAATTTTCTGCAGTTGTCATCTGAGGGAAGGTTTTTCACTGTTGAGGAGAGCAGAATTGAGTTCCTTGTGCTGTGGGAAGGACTTCTCCATGTTGTATACTTAGTACTTACCCCATCTGTCCATTCCTGTAACAACACAAGCAAATCCCTAACCCCTATGCCTGCAAAGTAACCAGTCCCTCCCATTTTTCCACCTCGGGGAACTGCCACAACACTTGCACCTTCTCTCTTTTCTCATGGTCCTGTACTTTTGACCAATGTAATTCCACTAGGGTGCTATATCTATTACCAACAGGATTCTAAATATTATGTGTATATGTTGCAAAATCATGGCAAGTTTGTGGTTTACTAAGACCCATTATCCCCCTTTTTGGGTTTTCCAGTTGTTTCAATATTGTATGTTCACACTGAAAAATAGCTTGTCCTTGTGGATTGTAAGGAATTCCAGTGGAATAACTAACATTCTACTGCTGCAAAAATCTTTAAAATCTCCCACTTGTATAGGTAGCATCATTATCTGTTTTTATTTTCTTAGGAACTCCCATCTTTGCAAATGCCAGGACACAGTGTTGTATATGCCCTGCAGTCTTGCCTGCATGCCAAGTAACATATATAAAATGAGAGTAAGTATCTATACTAACATGCACATACTGAAATCTCCCAAATTGGGATATATACCTGGGGGCCTTACAGATTACAGCCTTCTGATGCTGTGGTTTTAACAGCTGGTAAAAGAATTAGTTGAGCAATATAATCTGGTTCAAAAAACCAAACCTTGTGTGACTAAATCACAAGGTGAATTTCCTCCAAATTTCCCTCAATTAACAATCCCAAGGAGGGCCAGGGATTTAGCTCACTGGTGTCGCCACCTCCCTCCCAAGCTCAAGTTCCCAAGTTCAATCCTCGGAAAAAAATAAATAAATAAATAAATAAATAATCCCAGGGAGTAGTTCAATACCTTTGAGGTTTAAACTACATTTTCCTAGAATTAGACCCATAGACCCTAAGGGAAGCAGACCCCAGATTCCCATGGGGCTCTTAACAGTTCTACCTCGGCCAATCAAAGTCACCCATTCAGTGGCAGGAACATCTAATCCCACAATTCCTGGGATTCTGGTGACAGGGTGTTGTGGGTGGTGACAGGGTGTTGTGGTCAGAGACAGGTGGAGAGTCTCCAAAGTCCTGGGCCTGACTCTCCCATCAATGCAGAAGGTCATGGAAGAATCAGATAGAGACAGAAAGTGTAGAAGCAAAGCCTACTTTTATTCAGAGCATGTAAGAGTACAGCTGCCTTCTCTCGGAGAGACAGGCAGTGGTGTCCCAAAGGGAGCCAAGGTTGAAGGGGGGCTCAAGATGCTAGTTTTAAAGTAGTGGGGGGCTATCTTGGCTCTGGGCTGAGGGTCCCCCTACTTGATTGGTTAATGATTAGCGTAGCTCATTACTAGGGACAACAGGGAAGGGTCTTTTCAGGGGCCTTTTACATTTTAGGGCCAAGGTTTTTTACTTTTGATCTTAGCAAACCAAGGTTTGCAGAGTACAGCATGGTGAAGAGAAGGAGCAACTGTCAGCTTTTCACAGGTGGTTAAGCCTGTTTGGCCAGCTGTATGAACTCTTTCAGCAGGGAGTGGGGGGTGTCCCTCATCGCTCCCTGCCTACGGGTGTCTATCCCTACAAGGGTCTCACGTGTCCTTCAGAGGCCCACTGAAGGTTGGTGCGATAAGCCCCTACTGAGAATTCCCCATTGTTTGTTGGGCCTAGGGTTGTATCCATGCCCGGTTTCCCACTGGTGGGATGCCATTTTGATGATATTTAGAATTACGTTGATTAGCCCAATGATTTCCCTTGTGGCATCTTGGACACGGGCTTGGCACTTTCCTCTCTGGGAGAAGGACAATTGCACACTTTCTTGCCTAAAGTTGAGTGCAGTGTTTATGGATATGCTTTGTTTTGCTACAATTAAAACGTTGTATCTTTGAAGAAACCTGATTTTGTGTAATTAAACCAAACATTGCCTGGGCAAACATAGATGCTGTATGACCTTCAGTACATACATCCTGACACACTTTCAAATAGGTTCTGAGATTTTAGTTGCTCAGACAGCCCCTAGAGCTTGTTTACAGTCCTTATTAACATTCTCAAGAACCAGTTGCAACACTGTAATTTCTGCTGCTTGGGTATGCTGTTATCTGTCATCTGACAGCCTCCTGCAACCTGGCTAAAAACTGGCCATAGGGCTGATAGGGTCCATGTAGAATGTGTTAAGAGGAACTGAATGGGAATACCATCCTCAGTAATAGCATCCCAGGCCCATCTCATTATAAGAGCTATTTGCTGATATAACTGGTCTGGAGGTGTTAGCTATGAGATTAGATCTGAGTACAGACCTGTTCCCAGCAACATTTCTTCTGTAATTTCCAGGTGTCCTGCCACCCAATCCTGTCGAGCTTTCTCAGCTGCTAACTCTTGAAAGTTGACATGAAAAGTTAAGTATTTCCCTACAGAAAGCCAGGACTTAGCTAAATGCTTAATGTCTAAAGAAGGCAAGTGCAAAGCTCCTAGTACAGACTCCAGCAAGCTTATCATGAAAGGTCCTTGAACCCCATTGTTCATGTAACAGGATTTTAATTCTCTGAGCAACTTATTCTCCAAAGGACTGTGCTCATGAACATTTTGTTGTAGATTGTTAGGCTCAGGATGAAAAGTAATTGGAAATGCACATGTCCCAAAGGGCTACCATTAAGTGCAGCCTGTCTAAACAATTTTTGATGAGACACTACTTCTGTCTCAACCATAGATGGAGGAAGAGAAGGGGACCGGGGCTCTTCACCATCATTTCCACCTTCTCTCAAGGGTATATTAGGTGTAGGATTGTCCCCCAAAGTTAAAGGCAAAGAATTAGATGGACCAAGCTCCATTTGGAGAAAGTTTTAGCGGATATAGCTGAGCCCTGGATACAATCACACTCCAAACCCTCTCAATCCCAACACTCTACATCAAATGGACCTATCTGAAGAAACCTGGGATTATGTTTGATAACATCTTGCAATATCTGAGAAATTAACTAGGTACTAACTTGAGTACCAGACTGGGACAATAGAATTTCCAACAAAGGGATATAACACCATGCTTCAGCTGATGAACTCTGCCCCATTACCTTGGCTGACTCTACCATGTGCACCCACGTTCTGCTTCTCTTTTACTTTCCCTATTGTCATTTTCTTTTGCTGTCTAGCATCTCTCTGCTGCAGCTGTCCCCATCATTGATTCACTGGACTTTTTCCCTGAGATTTCCTTGACCAGGCCCCTGTTTGGGTGCCACCTGTAGGAAACAGCCTACTAGCTGGAATCTGACGAAGGGGTAATGAGAATGAAAAATACACAGAAACAGGTTAAAATCTGGAGAGCCAGGGGTCCGACGTCTCATTTTGACATAGAACCCCGGTTGACCCGCACACCTTGGCTTTATTCATTCAGACATGGGCACAGCAATTAGAGTTACACAAGATTCATCTGTCTCCCACACTCCATGGTACTTATCCAGATAAACAATTTAACCTCAGGTGTTTATACTTTTCTCTGCAGTGTGTGAGACCCTTGCATGCCATCTTTCTTCTTATTGCTCACTGAGGAGGCCAATTAAGCCTCAATCTTCCCAACTGGTCTCCTGTACATGTGTTACAAAACTCATCAATGTATTTTGTTTCGCTTTGTTATGTTCTAATTTCTTTCAGACTATATTGTCTATTCTCATGGAAATATGGCTAATTTACATGTAGCCATCTATGTAAGTGGAAATCTTAGGTAAGTAGGATCACTAATAATTTAACCATGATATTTAAGCATCTTATTTCTTTTGTGAATGTAATAACTATCTCACTGTATTGCTCCTTAGGCACCATCTATTTTGAGGTAATACATATTCTGTACTTTTTATTACAGTTGAAGATATTATTAACTAGTAGATGCTGCTGCTTTTACATATCTATTTTTCTGACACATACAATTATTTTAAATAAATTTATGTAAAATTAAAATGAATAAAGCATGAATACTTAAAATGTTTTAAGCAAAAAATGTATACTACTAGAAAATGAGCTGAGAGGTTAGCAAATGAAAATATATTCTTTTTAGATCATGATGCACAGTGAATTTACCATTATTATTCACTAATATTTTTTGTTTTGAAAAATTATTCTTTCCTAGAATAGCTTTTATGTTTTCTTTTTTAATAACTGCTTGTGTTATATTAAAATAAAATTTTAAAAAATGAATAAAGTATTTAATTTTGTCTTCCCCCAGATTTTGTAAAAGTTATTGATCTTACAGTACACTGTCTTTAAAATATATTAGTGTGGGGCTGGAGATTTTGCTCAGTGGCAAGCTCAAGGTCCTGAGTTGGATCCTTGGATTTTGGCATGATTCATTCCAGAATCATTCTTTTAATTCAAAGCCCTTGTATATAAAAGCAAATTTCCCCTTATGAAATAACAGAAACTCAGATGATTTGTTCCACAACTCAAAAATATTCATATAAAAAGGTTTATAATACTTAATATAATGTAAAATAATAAAGAAAATACAGAATATAAAGAAAAGTAAACAAATTAGCCTGCACTTACCTTTGAAAACATTGTTGGCCGAGTAAGTTGCAATAAAAGATTTAACTGTATAGTCAAGTATAATTATTTATACTAGCAATTATTCTTTCCCTATTAACATCACTCTATATTCATGTTCTTATTTTATATACTTGTATTTATTGCCAACCATAAGTTCATCTTCATTTTTATTTTTGCCATGTGTGTAAAAATATTGTCTTATTATTATGAAAGTAATGGTAATAATTAAATTCCAAAATGTTGAAGTATAGTTTTCCCAATATAATTCTCAATAAATTTAATCACTTTATATTGTGTAAAAAAGTTAACATTGAGGGTATGATACTTTTTTTCTTAGAAAAACCTACTTGAGTAGTTGGTTTCTGGTTGGCACATAGAATAATGAACTTTAAGAGTGCTTCAGTATGTGTCAAGATGTTACTCATTTACAAACATGAATAAGAATGTTTCAGAGTGTCTAAGCAGTCATACATACAATGTGGCTTATATTTATCATCTGTTTTCCTCTTGGGGGTCTAGAATTTTGATACTGCATAAGCAGAAGATTCCCACAAAACCAAGCCTACATTAAAAATTCTGGGCACAGAATCCTAATAATCTTCCCTGGTAAGCAATATTTTATACATGTTATAATAACTTATTGCTGGAGGAATTAAGCATTTCTATGTAATTCATTAGCAAATGACTTGGAAGCATGCACTTGGTTTCCTCTAAACATTTCCCCATATTCATTTTCTTTTTGATGATTTTGATTCCTTTTGCTGCCATAAATCTTAACTATAGCTGTCTTATTTCAGTTAGCATGTCATCAAGTTTTATACATGTCCCATGCATTTTAGTCTTTTTGAGGATGAATATATGCCATATATATCATAAATTCTTTCTCTATTCATCAGTCAGTGGAGGATTAAGATATTTCTGTATCTTGACTCTTTTGACTAATAATACCACAAACATGAATATGAAAATTGGATCTTTTTGATATCCTGATTGCTATCCTTTTGGATTGAAACCAGAAATGTGATTATTGGATCTTACAGTAGTTCAACTCTTAATTTTTTTTTTAAAACTCCATACTGTTTTTCACTGTGCCTCCACTATTCCGTACCTCTAACAGGACAAAGAGTTCTCTTGAACAATATAGAATGTATAATTAACAGCACAATATTGTGTGTTATAAAATATTTTAAGAGGATACATCTCTTAAAACCACACACAAAGACACACAACAGAATCCAGGGAACTTTTTAGAAATGAACATATACAGCACATTGATTGTGGTGATAGCATCATGGATATATGCATATTTTCAAACTCATCAGAATTGTGTCAATTATGCCTTAATAAATGTTAAAGTATCATATTTGTGCATGTAACTAAATGCTAATTTCTGTGGATCCTACTTAGCAAATTTAAAAAAGTGGCAATGATCTTGGGAGCCTTTGGCACATTGTTGGGGGGAGGAGACAGGTGGAGAGTCCCCACAGTCCTGGGCCTGACTCTCCTGAAGACGCAGAAGGTTGTGAAAGAATCAGATAGAGATCAAAAGTGTAGAAGCAAAGTTGTTTTTTAGTCAGCAAGCATGCAAGAGTACAGCTGCCTTCTCTCAGCGAGACAGGCAGGGGTGCCCAAAACGGAGCCACTGTTGAAGGTGGGGCTCGAGGGGTTTATTTTATAGTGGCCATGGGTCCTACTCTGTCTCTGGGCTGAGGGCGCCCCTACTTGATTGGCTAATTGGTTGATATGGGTCGTTACTAGGAAAGGGTCGTGGGGTGGGGGCTTTTACACCTTAGGGTCAAGTTTTTTCTTTTTTATATTTTTTTCTCTTGATGTTAGCAAACCAAGCTTTGCAGGGTACAGAGTAAAGAGGAAGTGTAGCCTCAGGCTGTCAGCTTTTCACAGATGGTTAAGCCTGTTCACTACCCATCTAAAAACTCCTTCGGGGGTGGGGGATCCCTCATCTTTCCCTGCCTACCGGTCTCTATCCCTACAACATTATTGTAGGATATTAAATAATTGGGTATATGGTGATCATGTAAATGTAGTTTAAAGTGAAATATAGGTAGTCATGTTACAATAGGGATTAAAAGATCATAATCATTAAGTATTAATTTATTCTTTTTCATCAAGATAGCTACAGATTTTACAGTCTTTAAGTGAATTGTGTTATTCAGAATAACCAGAGTCTTCAAAGGTTCCTTTTTGATAGGTCTCCCACTACCTCAGCAGCTATTATGTATACTAGCTGCCCTCTTCCTATCCTGCCTTGCCCCCTCCCCTGTGTGACATCATGCCAAGATGGTTGCTCCCACCAAAGAACAAATCCTTCTTCCCAGCATGCCCCTGTTCCCGCCTAGAGAATAACCTAATACTCCCTCACCTCCTACCACCTAGTGAAGTCACGGGCTCCTCCATTCCCTAGTCACTACCTCACTCAACCCGGCCTCAGCCCCTACAAGCCCCACCCCAGTCTCTATAAAAGACTCTCCCTGCCCCGGCCATATTGCTTTTGTCTCTCCTTTGTTCAGAGACAGCCCGGAGGAAGATCGTTCCCCTAAAAAGGCTTGTAGTGGCCTGGTCTGGTCTTGGTTTTCGACCCTTTTACCTGACACTTTTCAGGACCATCCTCATTTGAAAGATTACCGTAAGTAGAGAATCTCACAGTCTGCCACCATTACAGTCAGGTTCTACTTTTATTGTTTATCACTATGAATAAGTTTCTATGGATTAACACCTCATGATTGTCTGTAATATTCTATTTTACCAATGCATAACCTTTAAATAAATAGAACTATATTTGCAATATGCATTACTACACATTAAACTGTACTTAAAGGTATTTTACTATATTTTTCTCAAGAGAAGTGATAGTTTTTTCTCATAACTTATAGAATGAGGAATTGTGATTTTTACAGATGATTTTAAATTCTATTGCAAAATAATCAGAAAATACAAATTCACGGGATAAATATATATTTCCAAAAGCAATTTGAAGATCATTTCAAATATAAATCTATTTACTAACGTAAGTTGGTTTGGGTTTCAGTATGCTTCTTTATGTGTTTATGATAATTTCTCTTGGACATTTTGTTGAGTTTACTAAGTATAATGGAAGTTTCCAAGTTTCACTTCTTTCTTAAATAACTCTAAAGCTTAAAATACTTAAAATCATTATTATTGGGGCTGGGCATTTAGCTCAGTGGTTCCACTGCCTGCCTTCCAAGCACAAGGTCCCATGCTTGATCCCCAGTACTAAAAAAAAAACCAAAAAAAAAAAAACCACCCCCCAAAATCATTATTATATTTACTCAATACTTGAAATAACTTTTTCCTTCATGTACATCAATTATTTTACTTCACAAAGTATTGTCTTTTTTTTACCTTGCAATGATGAAAGTTATTAAGTTAAAAATTTGTATACTAGGGGCTTTCACATCATATTAAGACTGAATACCTTAATGACTAAGTTATGTTTTTATTTATTTCTTTATTTTTAATTTCAGAAAACATCAAAGAATGTTTTCATTATTCAGAATATAAATTTTCTTTTACAGTGGTCCCTTGAGTTACAACCAGCCTCATATATGAACAACCTGGGTTAGGACCTGAATTTTAATTTTAACATACTACCAAAGTCTTGAGTTATGACCTAAATGACTGGCACTTGTGATTCCAAATGGTCTTGGATACAAATTTAACCCTTAAAGAGTTTTGGAAGAAACATTACAACATCCTTTTCTGCATGGGGTTAATTGAGAAATCCTGGGCCAATGTTGCTCTAAGGACACTGGGATCTGCCTATATACAGGGGAGAGATTTCGAAGGCTGTGTAGAGGAGCCTGAGCCTTCAGTTGACCAAGCTGAGTTACAGATACCCTTTGTAAATAAGTTGAGTTTGTAAGTCAAGGGTCCACACTGTTACATAATGTTTAGTAGTAAACATATAGATGACAATATTATATGATATAACTTCTGTTTAATAAAAATTCTTAGTTTTACTGAATAAATTAATGCAAGTAGGTTTATGAATTTACTTTGGTGATCCAACATTCAGTTTTATTTCAGATAAGGACTTTTTTAAAAGAATGTGCAATAAAGCTGGTAGCAAAAATTAGGCCCAGCTATATTAATTTCCAATCTAAGTAACTTCATCTGATTCCTATGCCATGGATCCTTAAACATCTTTGAAATTGTTTGTATTTATATATTTCATCAAAATATATGGAACCAAAGAATTTAGATTGTCAAAACAGTTATTATTAATTTTACTAAGAACTTAATGAAAAACAAAAATAGGACAATCTTTTTTTCAATTTTAATATTCAGAAGCATTATTACTTCAATTCAAATTTTCAAGATAGCAAATATTAGATAAAGAAAGTTATTCTTGATAATTTGTGGACAAACACATTTCAAAGGCTAAATTTTTCTCTTTCCACTAATTGCCAATATAGTTTTTCTGGAATATAATTAAACCATTTGAAAGCAGTAATACACTTGATATCATTTTATGTACCTGATATCATTTTATATAAAGGCTATTTTAAATCTAGCAAATATGTTAAAAATAACAAACTTATACATATTATGGGTGATAATAAATAGATATCTATATGCATTAGTGTTCTAATATTTTAATATGTTGTTTTTTAGTGCAGATCTTTTATATATTTTTTACTTTAAGTTTTCCGTGTCAGAGATGCATAATAAAAACCTTCCAATGAGAAACAAATATAATATTCATTAAGTATGATGATTTAAGATATTTAAGGTCTGGCCACTGAATGAATTATGTCTATCAATATGGAAGTATATCAAGATATATTTAACTGATAGAAAAAATAGTGCTGCAGAATAATCTATATGATGCAATTCAATTTTAGGATTAAAGGCTAAACAACAATATCACCCCACAAACCCTAAACTAAATTTTGTGGTAGTATATGTATGAAATAAGTGAAAATCTATATCTGTAAACAAAGCCAAGTAAAATAAACCTCTCTTCACTCAGAAATTTACCTTTAAAGTTTTTATAACTCTATTTTACAGTAAAACATAAAAACATATTCAATGGAAGCAACCAGTATAAAATATTAAATTTGAAATTTACTTTCATCATCTTCCCTGTCATTTTTTCTCAATTAGAAGTTAGAAGCTATTATTTAATTCCTTTCATTGACTCATAAATACATACACATACATCCGTTATATTTCTGTTTCCTAGACATCTCTCAACATAAAATTCACTCATTCTTATATCATGGTTGAACTACAAATCAGTCTTTCTGTTGAGATCCTGGGATACACATTCATACAGAAATATAAAGTCTTGTAGACTAAAGTCTGGTCTAGCATTTCCAAAGCCTGTGCAACATAAAACTTTTGTTTTAACCATGTATCCAAGGTATTTTCCCAGAGTAACACCACATTTGAATTTTTACATTTGTATTATTTTATATCATTAGTTTAAAAAATCTAATTTCTAAAGAAACTGTGTGGTTTTAGAAATTGAGAAAAATATAATTTCATTCCAAAAGTCTATTTTTAAACTTTTTTCCAATTTAATAAACAATTCTTTATATGATGTTTTCTGGCATATATAGGAAAAAATAATTTGCAACTGTGAATTTCCTGCTATTCCTTTGTACTTCTGAAATTATTTGCAACTAATTTTGTTTGGACATTAAACTAAGCCCTGATATTTGCACCTTTGCTCCAGTTGGCCAGAATTATTATTAACATTATGATTCTGGCTTACATCAGAGAGATATTTTAGTCCAAATTCATTTATGGTTCAAAGCCCTGGAACACACATCCCTTCCAAAAAAATATAATCCCACTGTAGCTATAAATAACTTGCCTATTTCATTCCCAGATGATGGTGAACTACAATTCAGTTATACAGAAGAATTAAAAGTTACAGTCTTGGTTCTAATTCCGGACAAGATAAGATATGCATTATTTATCCTTCTTCCACTATACCTATAAGCCCTGGATAGAGCATATGAAAAAGCCATTGGATAAATAATCAGAATTAGGAGAGACAACAACTTTACCCAGCTATTCCCCTGCTGGGTATCTCCCCAAAAGAATCAAAAGAATTATACCACAGTGTTATATGCACATCTGTGTTTATAGCAACACAATTTGTAATAGCTAAAATTTTGGAAATAGCCCAATTCCCCATCAACTGCTTACTGGATAAAGAAGATGTGGGTTTTTTTAAAATATAAAACAGAGTACTATTCAGCCATAAAGAATGAGAAACTAGAGACATTTATAGCTAAATGGATGCATATTGAGGCCATACTGTTAAGTGAAATAAATAGGACACACATGCATAAACACCAATTAGTTTCTCTGTTGTTAAAGTGTAAATGAGGATCAAAATGTGTAATAGATAATGTGAAATAGTAAGCAAAGGTTTAAAGTGAAAGGGGTAGAGGAAGTGGGAGGGGAAAAGAAAGAATGGAAAGGAAAAAATATGAGAAAAGGAAAAAAACAAAAACAAAGTCTTTGTAAATAAGGAGGGATGGAGGGGTTGAAGGGAGGGCAGAGGAATGGGGAAAGAAATAAGAACCATGACATATCATGTAAAGATACAGATTGCCAGTGGTGAATGTCATCATGTTGTATACCTAAAACGTAGCAATAAACTTAATGAATTAAAATAAAGCTGATCCCCAAAATAAAGAAAGTGTTTGGAAGAAAAAATGATGGATTTATTATTTTTATTTGTTTTGATATGACTGGCCTGAAATCAATGTATCAAACATGATGGTACTTGGACAACTCCAAGAGAAGTACTCTAGTTCTACTATAAGGAATTGGAAAAGATAATCTTAGTACTTAGAGAGTACAGAATCCCTGTTCATACCCTCTATGGTTTTCTCTTTGTATTCCTCTCTCTCATGACTTAGACCTTTAATATTTCACTGTTTCATACCCTGTATGGTTTTTCTCTTTGTATTCCTCCTTCTCTCATGCTTAAGACCTTTAAAATTTCACTGTTCCTGAAAATGGATGTGACAGTGGGAACTGTCAGGAGCCAACACTGAAAGAGAAAGAATCTTGCTTCTAATTTCAGTGACCCTGTGTTCTCTAGTGCAAAGGGAACAACTTAGTTCCTTTTTTGTTATCCTCTTCTTTACTGCAAGCACAGTGGAGGATAATTAAACATTTAGGATTTGAGCCCTTAGTGAGAACCCAGGGAAGCTAATTATGCCAAGGAATTGGTGGAGGGAAAGGAATTAGCAAAAGTGAATCACTCCTGATATTGCAAAATCCTGGGGCTACTGAAAGCTGTATCTTAGTGGATCTGATCATACTCAGCATGGTAAAATCTTTGAAAAATGAACTAATAGGCCAGTACCCAGTGAAGCACTCATAAGAGCCATCCAAAGAGTACAAGACTTTGAAATAATTCACATGATATTGGGAACAGAGATGTTGCTCAATAACATGAATATACAGCATTATTCATTAACTAATTTCATGTGAAATCTAGGACTCAGATAAGACTTTGAGTTTCATATCCTGGTATTCAAAATGATCAATATGCAATTCAGAATTACTGTGTGTATGAAGACCCAGAACTACTTCAACTTACACAAGAAAGGCAACTATAGATGCAGCTTTGAGGTGACACAGGTGTTGGAATTATCTGAAAAATATCTTAAAGTGTATATAATATAAAAACTATATCAAGCAAATATACACTTGAAATCAGGAAAAAAGCTAAAAATATTAGAAAAAGTAAAATAAACGAAATTTTGTAAGAACCTTCTGGAATTTATATAATACAAAAAGCACAATAATGGAAATTTTAAAACTCATTGGACTGGTACAGTAAAAAAAAATGGAGATACTAGAGAGTGTCAGTAAGTTTAAAGATAATCAATAGATACCATCTAATCTGAAAAATAAAAATAAAAACAATGAAAAGAGCAGATGGTCACAGACCAATGTAGCAATTTAAAGAAATAATATCTTAAAACATCTCAAAATTGGTGAAAGACATGAGTTCACAGATTCTAGAAGCTTAGTACAGTCCAAGAGACAAAACCCTTCCCAGCACTTTAATGTTTCTTTCTCTCTGCTCAATCACTTTTGCTTTTCACTCATGTAACTTTTCAATTCCATTCTCACTGTTCTCTAAATTATTTAATAGCCCTTCTCACAAGTGTTTTCTCACTCTCCACTTTTCTTGACTTTTGTTATGGAATCTCAAAAATAGTCTTTAAAGTCCCAATGTAAGTAAGAGGACAGAGGAGATGTAGATGTTGAGATGTTGTATTAATTTTCTATTGCCTTTCTAACAAAGTATCATAAATGTAGTGGGTTAGACAATGGCCATTAAATACTACTTTATACTTAACTTTACACTAACTTTACACTTAACTACTACTTTACTTTACAGGACATTCTAATGAATCATTGATTTAGCAAGGCTTTAATTTTTTGGATGTTCTATGAACATATCAATTCTTTGTATTCTCCAGTTTTTAAAGACTATCCACATTCTTTGCCTCATGGACTTCTCTCAGATTAATAGGAAACAATCTCAACCTATGATTCTGTCCTCATGTCTTTAACCCTTCTGGTTCTCTTTTTTCCTTTATATAAACATTTAAAATTACATAAGACTCACTCAGGTAACCTAAAATAATCTCATCTAAAGATTCTTAATTCAAAATATTATCAAAAATATTATCTCAAAAATTAACTGATCCTCAGGATCTTTTGGGATTAAAATGTAGACATGTTTGCAGAACCATTTTTCTGCCTACTATAGCAGTCAAAGTAAAAAACATGACCAATCAGTTTTATAAAAGAAAGGTAGGAAATTCAAGACAATAATTTTTTGTCATATTACATCCTCTTTTCAGGCTTTTTTCTATTTTCCCTTGGTCTTTTGAAATTTCTTTGAAATAATGTTTAATATATGACATTGTTTTCATTTATTATTCATAAGGGCTTTCAATTTAATACCTTTGATTTTTATTAAGTTTTAATAATTACTTTTTTATTAAGTTTTTATACTTTTCTCTAAACTCTATTTGCACAATATCTATTTAAATGGTTTTCAATATTTTATGTGTAATCTCATTTTTTATGAATTTTTTCCTTGTATTTTCCGTTCTTCATTTGGCTTTAATTGTGAAGAAAACATCTGTCTTTATTTTCCTTCTCATTAATTTCCCTGTTCCTCTACTTCAGTCTAGTAATGAACATTTTATTCCTTTCTCAAAGACAATAATTGTTTTGTTTTTTGTTTGTTGCTGTTCTTTTTGTTTTTGCCTCTACCTTTTCCTCTTTACCATCATGTATACAATTTCCTTTGATGGTGGTAATTTAGATACATTTCAGTTTAAAGTGTTTCTTCCTTAGTTTTTCTTAGCAATAATTTTGTGTTAACTAATGATACTTTTCATTAAATGTGGTGAGTTGTTTTATTTCATGATGCCAGTTGTCTTCAGTTGCCTCTTGATCTTTAATTTAGCTGCTCATTATTTTATTATTTTAATATTGATGTTTACTTGTGCACAGGTACTGTGAATGCTACAGAACTTGGAAGTCAGTAACTGTTGAAAATATTGTTCTATTTCTGTTCCCTGCCTTGAATAATTCTGCCTGAGAATGAATACTGGTGCCGCCAGCTGTCTAGTTACGTGGGGGCATTATAAGTTTCACCTTCAACTTACAATTCTGACAGCGATTCTCACTTCCTGCTATTGTTTGAAACTTAAATATCCCCAAGCCCACTTGTTAAAGAGTTGGTCACCAGGATGGTGCTAATGGGCAGTGCTGGAACTCATGGGAGTCTTAAAGGAAGTCATCAGATCACTCACTAGGGTGCTCCATGAAGGGGATTGTGAGACTCCAGCCCCTTCTTATCTGTCTCTTTGTTTCCAGGTCACAAGGCAAGTGGCTTTGCTCTCCTTAGTTCTTCCATCATGATGTGCTGCTTTGGTCCAAATAACAGGGCCAATGAACCATGGCCTAGAACTCCCAAAACTGAGCCAAATGTCTCAGATATTTTGATATAGTAATATAATACTACTAACTCAGTAATCACCCACTCATTTGCTGCAACAAATATTTCTACTTTTGTCAAAAATTTCTGAGTATTTTTAGGCCTGTGACTGGATTCTTCTTGTTCTTGCTGTTCTTTGCTATTTTGGGTTGTTATTATCCTATTTCTTTTCTATCTGTGAGGAATTCCTCAAACATTCTGGTAAGTTCACAGTACATTTTCTTTCAAAGAAGACTGTGCAATTAAAAAATTGTTTTTCTTCTTTTTTATTTATTTTTATGATTTAATGTTTACTGCATCCTTTATGCAATTTACCAACACTTTGTCAAACTTCTAATATTCACTTAAACCTACACATAACCCTAATCTCATGATTTCTCTTATATGAGAAACTCAAAATATAAATAAAGAGTAAAATAAAAGATGGACATTAGGAAGTAGAGATGTAGACCTTTTCCAATTGGATATTTGAGGTCAAATAAACATAAGCAAATACACTAGTTTTAAACTCTGGGTTTAAACCTTATCTCTGGGTTTAAACTCGACTGTCTAGATTTCATCATTAATGTGTAATAAGTTCACTGGATCCTATATAAGTCACAAATTTGGAAAGAATATTTTTAAAGGATGAGTGAGTTTCAAAAATTGGCAAAAGAACTGCAATCAGCAAATAGACTGAGAAATAAATGACACTTAATATTTAAGGGCAAAGGTGAAGGAAGTGGGAGGGCTAGGGGAAAGGATAGAAGGGAATGGGATTAATACGAGAAAATTTTTTGTAAATAGGGAAGAATGGAGGGGTTGAAGGGAAGGCTGGGTAAGGGTGAAAAATAAGAACCAAGAGAGACTATGTAAAGGTGCAAATTTCCAATGATGAATGTCATTATATTGTGTACCTAAAATGTACCAATGATTAGAATGAATGATCGATAATGTAAAATAGGAAGAAAAGGTCCAAATGGGTAGGGGTAGTGGGAGGGGCAGGGGAAAGGAAAGAAGGGAAAGGACAAATGATGAGAAATGGAAAAAGTGGAAATAAAGTCTTTGTAAATATGGAAGGGTGGAGGGCATGAAGGGAGGGCTAGGAATGGGAAAAAAATAAGAACCAAGATGCATTATGTAAAGGTACAATTCTCAATGAGAAATGTAATTGTGTTGTATACCTACAACGTACCAATAAAAGAATTTAATAAAAAAAGAAAAGTATATCAAATGAAATTATATGACATAAATGAAATTACATGATGCATACATCTCTGAAATTTCTACTTCAAAATGATAAAATATTTCTCATTTCCTAATAGAAATTTTGAACACCAGTCACAATTCTGGCCTCCAGGCAACCAATGAAGAATGAAATTTTCCATGAGAGTATTGGTTAATAGTAAGTGAAAAGATAACTTAGATTACCTGACGTCATATAGGAACAATTCTACTCAGCCCCATAAAATAGCAGTTTTGATGTCAAGACATAACTTCAAAGGCAAAAATAATTTATTTTTTATTAATGAACATTTGAATGAGATACTGACACTACTTTTAGTGGCTTATTTCCTCAATAAATAAGTTTTCAAGTAAATTCACCAATGTATACTCACAGGCTGAGAATTAATGTAGAAAAGAGCTGCAAAGGGCAGCTTATACAATCTAATTCACTGACGATTTCTTAAAAACAGAGTTTCATGCTACCAAAATATGTTCATAGGGTAATGGTTGGGGAGTACATATAATGTATGGTTTATCAAATACTTTGCAAATGGTATAATGATTATTATAAATCCTTTCAATACATGTTTTCTTGGTGCATACTTCCTCCACTGAATAAAAGAATGACAATGAGCATTTTCTTTGCTTTCATTGCCTTATTTCTTGTAATGAACCTTGACACAAAGGCAAAGATTTCATTCTGCATATAAAGTTTCCTTGTTTATTTTATGTTATTATAATCTCCAATTCATTTAAAATAAAAAAAAAAATCCACCAGGTTCATGGCCAGGCAGACAACATTATTACTATATCAAGGCCGATTATATTTATGTAAGTAATGAAATTAATTAATTACAGAAATGTAGTTAGGCATTGCAACATGCTAGTATTGTTCTAGGCAAATTACCCTGATGAAAAAGTTACCGTAGAAACAACAAATTAAAACTATAAAGATCTAGATATAATCTTCATGTGGATAACCAGTTTTCTCAGCACCATTTGTTAAAGAGGCTATTGTTTCTCCAGCATGTCTTAGCCGCCTTTTCAAAAACAAGATATGGGAATATGTCTATGGTTGTTTCTGCATCCTCTATTCTGTTCCATTGATCAGCATGTATGTTTTTGTTCAAGAACTATATTCTTTAAATATGTAGCTTATAATATAATTTGAAAAACCAGGATTATGATGCCTCCTGCTTTGCTTTTGTTGCTCAGAATTAGTTTTGCTACTCTGGATCTCTTCTGGTTCCATAAAAATTTTAAGATTGTTTTTTCTAGTTATGTGAAGAATGTTATTGATATTTTGATTGTGATAGCATGAAATCTATATATCAATTTTGTTCATATGACCATTTTGACAATATTTTGCCTATCCAGGAACAGGGGGTGTCTTTCCATTTTGTGATGTCCTCTTTGATCTCCTTTTTTGTAGTAGTGTAGTTTTTGTTATAGACATGTTTAACTTCTTCTGGTAATCCTTATTTTGTTCTTTTCAAGTTATTGTGAATGGAATTGCTTTATCAGCGGGTTCATATGCTAAAAGAGGAGATATTTTGTTCTTGGCCTGCCTTTATCTACATTTGAGAATTCTGAGTTTATTCAAAATTTTCAAATTTATATCAGTTAAGACTAAATTCAGTGATAAATACCAGGAAAAAAAGCTGGAGCTAAACCATGCGCATATACTCACAATATTACTTTTTCTCAGATTAAAAAAATTGAAATTAATTACTCCAGGAAAGAATCCTAATATTATAATCATTATGAATCTAAGTTCCTTCTATATTTATACTCTGTCAGCTTTGAGACAAGATGTTCATAATTAAGGCTACCTAATTGCAAGTGACTGACACACCCATATGTTCTCTCTTCATGGCAGAAAGAGAGAAAATTGAGGAGAAAACATGCTCCTAACAGAGACTCTTATAAAAATATTTAACAATGTATCAATTCAGTAACTGCTCCTGGACCTGCACTGGACAGAATTTACATTTCCATCATTACTTCTTTTTAGGAGAAGGACTGCACATTTAGTCTCTATCTCAACATATTGACAACCAAATAAAATTGAGTTTAATAACTAAAATTAATGACAAAAGCACTGCTGCTGTGTTAAGACAATATCTTGTTTCTTGTTCATCAAAGCCTTTAATTTTAAAACTACAAATCAGTAGTATTCTCAAAGCCAACAAATGCCAACAATCTCCAAGGGCCATCAATGCATCAACACTACCTTAATACTAGGAATAGAAGTTCTCTTTGTATAGTAAAACCTTATTTACTTGTTCACACAAATATATACTTAAAAGTTGGTGATATTTTATGAAGTATTTTGTTGTAAGATATATTTTTCAAAAAACAGGTATCTTCCACTTAATGTCATAATCTGAATCTAAAATTTCAACATTCAGTGCAGAAGTATTTAGCAGATATGAAGGGAATAACTATCCCCATCATTTTAAATAGGAAAAAATAGAACATACTACACCTCACTGAAATCCTCAATCAGTTTTCCAAATCATATCTCAATGCAATAAAACACTTACTTAAATATTACAAACTATATTTGGGTGTAAAACTTTTGAAACTACTTCCTGATCATCAAACAATTAATGTGGTTGTTAAATTTGTTTTGTATGCAGTAAAATGTATAGTTTGAAAGTTGCACTATAAACATTTTGTTTACGATATCGTAAAACCAATAATGCATAGCAATAAGTACATTTTCTTAGAAAAGTGCACACAGAAATTTACAGTACCATAACAATTTCCCATAATAAACTACTTGCCATTTGAGATGAAAATATAAAGCTTAAGCAAAACTGAGAAGACAGGAGTGGAGGAGAGTTGAATAGACATTGTTTCCTTATTCATTTCAGAAGTTGATGCTACAAATACACTGGAGGACAAGGCTGAAATTTCCAATAAGCTAACCAACTCAGAAGACACAATGTAGATTCTCTGCCATTCTGGTGATGTTAAAATGTGTGAATGGAAATTCCTCAAGAGTTTTATTTAAAGCTGATAGATGAAAAATTGCAAAATGGAACTTTGCTTGCACTTCTAATTTTAACATTCAAATTTTCTTCATATAGTACTGTAAGACATAACAGATATTTTTGTATAAGGAAAGGTTCTTATTTCAATACCGTAACATTCAGTGTATTTATTTCCACATTTAGATAGCTCATCCTCCATGACACCTCTTAAAGGGCCAATAATATTTTATTAAAATCTTTTTGGTAGACTACTAGTGCATTTTAAAAACACCTACATGTGATTCTGATATTCTATTATTATTTCTAGAGTGTAATAAAAGATTTTCCCTACATAACTTTGTTGAAAATGTGCTTGTGTGGATTGGGACATATATCAATGGTAAAGGGTGTGTCTGGCATCCCTCAGCACTGAAAAGACAATTTTAATTTTCTGAGAAACCACCATGATATTTTCCATATTGATTTACATCTATAGCTGGTATACAAGGTTCCCTTTTCTCTACATCCTCAGTGAAATTTATACTAACAGGTGTGAGGTGATAGCTCATTGTGGTTTTACTTGTCACTAATTAATGACATTGAGTGATTTTAAATTTACCTGTTGGCAGTATGAGAAATTTTTTTTTTTCCTGGTACCAGGGATTGAACTCAGGACCTTTTGTCCATGAGGCAGGTGCAGTGCCACTGAGCTAAATCCCTGGCCCAATATGAGAAACTTTTATTTAGGTCCTTTGCCTGTTTTTAAAAATCAGGATATTTGTTCTCTTATAATTGAGTTATTTGTATTTTTTATACATTTGAAACATTTGCCACTTGTCAGATACATGGTTTGTAAATATTTTCTTCCATTCCATAGGCTATCCTGTTGATCTACTGACTGTTCCCTTTTTTATGCAGGAGCTTTTTAGTTAGATGTAATCCCATTTGTCTACTTTTGCTCTTTTTAAAATTAATTGTATTGGTACATTTGAAGTATACAATATAATGACATTCATCATTGGAAATTTGCACTTTTATGTAATCTATCTTGGTTCTTATTTTTTCCCCATTCCCCTGCCTTCAATCCCTTCTTTGCTTTCACTGCCTTCTTATTTCTTGTAATGAACCTTGACATAAAGGCAAAGATTTCATTGTACATATAAAGTTTCAATCCCTCCTCCCCTCCCTATTGAAAAATAGAACTACCATATGAATGAGCTATCGTACTAGTGGATATATACCCAAAAGAAATGAAGTAATTGTATCAAAGAGACCTCTGCCCTCACATGTCCATTGCAGCATTATTTACAATACCAAGATATGGAATAACCTAAATCAGCAGATGAATGATAAAGAAATGCAGGATACACACACACACACACACACACACACGCACACACATGCATGTGACTGTGAACAAAATGAAATACTATTCAGAGGATCTTGGGAGGGGGAATGGGAAGGCAGAAAAGAAAAGAGGAAGAATGATTAAGATGTGAGATACATATATATTCTTCAATTCCCAAAGATGAATGTAATAATTATGTATCACAAGCACATACTAATAAAAAAACTAAAAAATAATTTTAAACAAAGAAAAGACAATTTTATTCTATTTTAAGGATGTAAATTTTTCATTTAAACTTAGCTTTTTAAAAGCAAAGTTGTATTGGAGATGTGCACATACTCTGGTATTTGATTACTAGGAACCAAAGAGACACCACCAAAATTGGAGTGGCCATATTCCTCTCATTTTCACCCTATTACAACTAAATATCCCAGGAATTAAAATAAATGAATGAATAAATAAATAAATATATAAATAATTTTAGAAATACTCTGAAATGTGAAAGAAAGTCTGTCTAGAACTCTTGGAACATGAGAAAGGAACACATTATCCTGAGTTTCACAGGCACTCTACCTTATAGGACTTCATGATAAATACCTAGGGAAGAGCTGCACTCTTAGCCCAACTTTTAAAAATGAAGTGGTTTTGCCTAATTTCCACACCTAAAAAGACACTCTTGGTAGAGATGATAGGAGAGCTGAGGATACATACATACTTGGCCCTCACACTGTATTTCACTAGGGAAAATACATACTAAATAGCTTAACTTGGATCCAGAGTCTCAAAATATTTGTCACAGTAACAGCAAAATCACACTGTAGATGAGAAAAGACAACAAAAATTACCATTGAGATGGATCAGATATTTGCTATATTGTACATATAATAATATCTTCAGGGTCCAGGGATTAGCTCAGTGGCACTGTGCCTGCCTAGCAAGCATAAGGTCCTGAGTTCTATCCCCAGTACCTCCCCCAAAAATCTTTAGTATAATTATATATTATTTTGAAATAAGTGAAAAAATAGATAATCTTAGGAAGTAATTAATGTTGTGAAAAAGAATCAAGTAGGATTTATATAACTGAAAAACATAACTCCTCAAAGGGAAACTTCATAGGACAGGTGCACCAGCAAAGTAGAGATTTTAGAAGATAATGAACTGAATAAAAATTGATAGAATGTATTTCTTATAAAAAAGAGAAAAGATATACTTAACAGGTAAAAGAACATGGTTTTTTAAGGCAGTAACAAAAGAGCTAACATTTGTATCATGAGAGTTCCAGAAGGATGGAACTAGAGTGGACTAAGAACTGTTTGAAGAAATGATGACTGAGGCCATCTCACATTTTGTGAAGGACATAAACCTACAGATTCAAGAGCTTAACTGTGTTCAGAGTGGGAGAGATAATTCCCCCTCAAAAAAAATCACATAAAAAAATCATACACTTCTGAAAAATAAAATAAAAATAAAAATAAATTATCCTGTAAACAATTAGAAACACATTACATACATAGAAGTATCAACTGATGAAAAGTGAGTTGGTGTATTTTCTTTAATCAGGTGTTTAATGAAAAGACCTAGACCATACACAAATACCAAAAAAAAAAAAAAGAATTTAAATCCTATGAGGAGTATAGTCTGATCATCATGGACTCAAACTAGATATTGGTATAGAAAGATGAGATGAAAAATATTCACACAGTTTGAAATTAAATGGTACACTTCTCAGTAGGACTTAGAGCAAGCAGACAGTCTCAAAAGGCATTTTAAAATTACATAAATCAATGAAAATGAAAATACAATATGTCAAAATTTCTGGGATGCAACATAGTACTGGAAGTTCTAGCTAGCAAAATAAAGTAAGAGAAACAAATAAAAACCATACATATACTGAAGGATGAAATAAAATATCAGTGTTTACAGGTGACATCTTTTCTATAAACTTTCTGAATCAAGTGAGTTCATCAAAGTTAAAAGAATCATTATACAAAGGGACAATCAAAAGTCTAGATATTAACAATGAACATGTGAAAACTGAAATTTAAAACACAATACCATTTATAATTGTTCCTAAAATAATTGAATACTAATATATTAATGTATAAAAACATGTTCAGGTTCTATATTTATAATTACAAAAAGCTGATTAAAAATCAAACAAGAATTCAACATATTACTGCACCTAACTTGTTCATACTTGGAAGAGTCAGCATGATATATATATATATATATATATATATATATATATCTCCACATTCTATTCACTGATTTATACATTTAGTCTAATTTCTCTCAGAATTCCAGCTAAGATCTTTGTAGATACATACAAACTTATCCTAGCATTTATATGGAAGAGCACTAGACAGAAGAGTGATTTTATAAAATAATGAAGTATAATAAGCATTGTGTCTCATGGGCAGCACTAGTATTTGGCTACAGAAATGAAGTCAGTGTGTTTTGCTGGAGGAAGAAACATGAAGACAATTGGAAAAAATACATAACCCAGATATAGACCCACACAAATATACTCAATATAATGTTAACAAAGGCACAATGCAATTCTGTGGAGGAAAGAGATCCATTCAAAACAATGGTGCTGGAACAATTGAAAATATATAGACATGAACAGTAAACCTTAACCTAAATCTCAATTTTTATTCAGGAAAATTCAAAATGGAAAATGAGAATAAAATTTAAATATAAATCTACAAAACACTGCAAAAAAAAGCACTAGAAAGACTTTGTTGAAAATGATGACAATTCTCACCAAATTCTTAGAAGTGACAACAAAAACACAGGTTGGGATGTTTGGCCTGTAAAGCACGAGGATATAACCTTCAGGGAAGATAGAAATGTTCATTGTCATCAACTGGGAGGTTTCATAGGTATGTAATGATGTAAAGTGTTTGGGTTGTACAATTAAGGTTTGATTACTGCATTATATGTAATTTATAGTTCAATATTAAAAAGACAAGAAAATAGTATAAATATAAAATAATTTAAAACAGGTAAAAGGAAGTCATGGAAGAACTGAAGTAATGGAATATAAAATCCACAGGAATAAAGATACACAACTGAGTAAAATTATGTAAGAATTGATCATTTTATAAGGGATGAAAATATAAGGTAAATATTTTAGCAAGTAGTCATCAAATATTGGTTATATATAAAAATTATAAGAATTTAATAGGTTATGAAAATATAAGAAAGTTAAGAAATTAATAATGTTATAGGGCTGTGGATGTAGCTCAGTGGCCCCGTGCCAGCCTGGCAAGTGCAAGGTCCTGAGTTTTATCCCCGGTACCAAAAAAACAAATTAATAAAGTTAAATTATTTACTCTTTCTGTATTTTAAACAAATACAAAGATCTTCTGATAAAAATGAATCTGGCAGAGCAGCAGGGCTGAAGGCAGATCCAGCCAAGGACCTGCCTCAACCCCAGCTGTTTGGGAACACAGGCCCAAGCCAAAATCCTATGAGAAAAGAGCTGTACAGGCACACAAGCATCAGCCAGAGGCCCACCCCATACCATCAATAAGTGTGTGGAAATGCTATCCTGAAGCCTGCTCAGACACCAGGGACTGGGGTGCACAGCCACCAGCCATAGGCCCTAACACATAACAGCCGCATATGGGGGCAGGCCCTAGCCAGACACACACCTAGATACTATCTCAAGTGTGCACAAGCCCTAGTCAGAAACCTTCCCACATAACAGGTCAGCTCAAGGATCCTGAAGGCAACCATTCTGAACCCAGGAATTGGTGCACTCATGAGCAGCAGAGAAAAGGCTGCTCAGTGGCTTGCTCAGAATTGAAGACCACTGGGTGAACAAAAAGTTGCCTCAAAGAAGGCATAGCAGGACGCATCTGTTGAAATGAGAAGAAATACAAATAAGTCTCAAAACCAGACTTTCAGATGACCTAAGGCAACCCCAAAGGGAAACAAGATGGAACAATCTGATACTCAACCACCTGTTCTCCCTGAAATGCCATCGAAAAAGGATCTAGAAAAAATGAAATGAGAAATAATTTCTCAGATAACAACAGAGCAGGTGCCTGTAGTGCAAGCCATGATTAAAAAATCTAGAGCAGACACACAGATAAAAAAAAAAAAAGGAGGAGCTGAGGAACATGATGGAATCCCAGTATAGGAAACAAATGGAATCCATAAAAGAGATGCAAATAGGGCCGGGGATTTAGTTCAGTGGTTTCGCTGCCTGCTACGCAAGCGTAAGGACCCAAGTTCGATCCCCAGTACCAAAAAAAAAAAAAAGAGAGAGATGCAAACAGATTTTCAGGAGATTAAAAACTCCATTGAAAACTTACACAGCAGAATGAGCCAATGTGAGGACAAAATTTCAGATATGGAAGATAGGATTACAATTAGGGACCAGGAAAAGAAAAATTCTTAAAAATAGTAAGGGACCACAAGAAATCTATCCAGCAGTTGCTAGTCGATGCAAAGAAGAATAACACAAGACTGATCAGAGTCAATGAAGAAACAGGAGCGAGTACAGATGACATAAAAAAAAAAGCAAAAACCTGTTCACAGAAGTGATGGCAGAAAACTTCCCAAGCAGGGGAAAAGAACTTGACATACAGATAAG